>VXBU01004193.1:46212-85473 GCA_013400315.1 Bombycilla garrulus
AGGGAGCAGCGCCCCTCCCCAACACCCCACCCTCTGTCGGGGCGTCATTGTGGCCGGGTCTGGGCGGCGGGGGGCGAGGACGGGTGAGGGTCTCTTGTGGGGAGGCCGCAGCCTCGTGGGGTGACGCCTCCCTGTCCACTTCCCTTCAGGGCCGGCTGCACCAGCCCCGCCATGGCCCCAGCAGCCCGCGGGACGCTCCTGGGGCTGGCCCTGTACACCAGCAGCCTGTGCGCAGTGAGCGGTGCCACGTTCCTCTACCACGACTACTGTGTCATCGGGGCTGGCCCCGCCGGCTTGCAGGCAGCCTATTTCCTCCAGCAAGCCGGCCGGGACTACATCGTCTTCGAGCGGAGCCATGCTCCCGGCAGCTTCTTCGCGCTCTACCCTCGGCACCGCAAACTCATCAGCATCAACAAGCAGTACACGGGCAAGTCCAACAGCGAGTTCAACCTCCGCCACGACTGGAATTCGCTCCTCAGCCACGACCGGCGGCTGCTTTTCCGACGCTACTCTCGCGACTTCTTCCCCAGCGCTGACACGATGGTGCGTTACCTGGAGGACTTTGCTTCCCTGCTGAAGCTGCAAGTTCAGTACAACACAGCCATTATCCATGTGACACTGGAGAAGAATGAGCAGGCCTGGAACGGCCATTACTTTATCCTGACCGACCAGGACCGGAAGAACTACAAGTGCAGGTAGTGGGCGAACCTGGGGCTTGACACACAGCTCAGAGCTTTGCCGTGTTGAGGCATGAGTATCTCCAAGGATGGAGATTTCACAGTCTCTTAAAGCTTTAATCACCATCAGAGGTGGAAAACATTTTTTAGGGATTGGCAGGTGGATGGGTGGAATAACTGCTCTTGGGAAGGCATTGCCTTTCACAAGCAGTGTTTGCTTTGGGCAGCTGAGGAGGTTGGGAGGGCAGATACAAATTGGCTGTGATAACTGCAGCGTCTGTCCTTGATAGGTATGTTTGAAATCACTTTTGTTTTATCACTAGATAAGTGCTGTCTGTGAAAAAATTAACTCCGTTGTACTCACAGCCAACACTGCCTTTATTACAAACTGGATTGAGTCAGTGCAGTGACATCTTGCTCCAGTTTTCCCATGTGTGCGCAGGGGTGTGTCCCTTGGTTGGCATAGAGCTAGGACATAGGGGGAAAGCAGAGGAAAGTGGGTATTTTGGGGGGGAGGGACAAGGACCGTGAGAAATAACCCTCAGGACTGTTGGTCGCTGAATTCCCATTCCACTCGTCCTATTCATTTTATGGGTCCTACGATATCCTGTACTGCCACTGAGCTCCATTCCTAAAAACCTCGAAGTTACTCGTGTGAACATACGGGCGTATTTCTCACCTCTCCTGAGAACCTCAGCTCCACGACAGCAGGTCGTGCTGGCTGTCACTTGCCAGTGTGCTGTTGGCAGGCTCCGGGGGGACAGAAGGCAATCCCAGACACCCACATGCCACGAGCAAGTTGCTTTCGGGACGCTGTGTAAGCAAGGCTAGGACAGCAGGCAGTGCTGCTTCCCTCAGCTGCCTAGTGTTTCCATCTAAGTCACAAAAATTTCTTCAAGAATCAAGCAAAAGCTCTTATGGAGTGATATAAAAAGATCCCTGCAGTTATTTTTGGTGTTAACAATTAGTGATGTTGCTAACGTGTTTTTATGACTGAGAGTTACATTTCAAAATATCGAAACTATTTCCTGTCTGTCTTAAAAATTATTTCTGCTCTGCCAAATGTCAATTCAAATTTAAAATCTAAGTCATTTTTATGCAACATACAATCAACCTGTGAAGCTATATTACATATATTGTCAATGAGTTCATATGAGTAGAAGTTGCATTTGTGAACAGACGAGGGAGATGCAAATGTACAGCACCCACACTGACTACTGCTATATATAACAGCGTTCCTAGTTATCTTGAGGACAGGGAAGAGAGGAGCAGGTCATTAGTTGAAGCTAGGTAGAGGTTTGTTTTGAAGCCATGGCGTGTGCAGCTGGCCCAGTGTCACTGTGGTGGTCACATTGCAGCCACCTTCCACAGTGGGAGGAGGAAGGAATGAGGAGATGGAGCCCCTTTCCTGAAATTTCTGCATTTCCATGTGCTATCCCTGTTTTTGCAGCTCTTTGTTGGTTGCTGCTGGGACATGGGTTCCCAATGTGGTGAACTTTCCTGGCTCAGAGTATGTTGAGGGTTACGAGACTGTGTCCATCAACCCGGAGGACTTTGCTGGCCAAACCGTGTTGATCCTGGGCCGAGGGAACTCGGCCTTTGAGACAGCAGAGAACATCCTGGGTGTTACGAATTTCATCCACATGGTGAGCCGGTCCCGCGTGCGCCTCTCGTGGGCCACCCACTACGTCGGGGATCTGAGGTAAGAAACCACTCCTATTCCTGTTTCTGAGGCAGCTGGAATACAAACAAGGAGAATCACTTCTTTCCCAGGTGACTGGCTGGATTGGTGCTGTGGTCATAGGGGCCACAGGGGCCTTCTGTAGGTCCTTGGTTTAAAGCAATCCAGGTGGCAGTTGCTGAACACAGAGGCTTGGTGAGAGCTTTTTAGGATCTGTGTGATATAGAAACATGTCCACTTGGAAACTGTAATCTTTACAATGCACTGGCTCTCAAGTTATTCCCTTGCTTCCAGTCACAGAGGAAAGTTAGGAGATTGCCTACATCCTGCAAGGACAGCGAGGCTATTACCCGTGCTGTTCCTGTGAGCCGTGAGGTTTCTGTGAGGTTCCTGTGGGCCAGCAGCTAAGATAGAACCTCCCTTCTTCATGTTCTTGTATTTTCCATAGAGCAATTAACAATGGCTTGCTGGACACCTACCAGCTGAAGTCTCTGGATGGGCTTCTGGAGGGGGACCTGGAAGATTTGGCTATCATTAAGGACAAAAAGGGGAAGCTGCACATCACACTGCGGTTTTACCTGGAGAACAGGAACATCAGCGCGGGCATCGACTCCATCACCCTCCCTCAGGATGAACTGGACAATTTTGCCACCCGTGCGCCTTACGACCGTGTCATCCGCTGCCTGGGCTGGAAATTCGATTTTTCTATCTATAATAGGTGAGGGAGAAGCAGGATCTCCATGAAAAGAAGGTGTTTAGGCTGAAGGGTCTGAGTAGGGAGGAAAGGGAAGAGCAGATCTTCTCCTGGCAGCATTGTTTGGACCTCTGTGTGCTCTGAGCTGCGTGGTGCTGCACAGTCCTTTATTTATCCTGCAGATCAGGCTGTGTCCCAGTGGGAATGTGTGTCACTGCCCTCTGACCAACAGGCTCCAAGGCTGCACAGATGGCAGCAATGAGACTTGAATGACACAGAAAAGCTTTAGAACCTGTACATTTAGAACTTAACATCCTGACCTGCTAGATCACATGGACAAGGCTAGCAATGTTTGAGTTTTAGGTTTGTTTTTTTGGTTTTTTTTGAATGAGGATAATAAAGGTGCAGATCACTATGAAAATGTTTTGTCTTGGAAAATAAAAATTCCCTGAGGATGCAACCTTCATTCCACCTTGGTACATCCTGCAGCTGAAAATGATACTGCTAACTTCACTGTCTTCCAAAATTCATCGTTAATGGCTCAGCTAAGAATTAGATCATGTCCAGGCCTATCTTGACATGAACGCCCTTATCTTCCGAAGATCCTCATTTTAGTAGATAATGCCGCTGAACGCAGCAGGGGTATGAGGCACAATTTTGCAGTGGCTGCAATATAATGTGTATCAGAAACCCTTTTTATTTCTCTACTCGTGTCCTTCCTGATAGCCTGCTCTTCTCTTTTGCATATCAGATCCCTGAGATTGCTGCCAGGAAAAGGGAATATTAAGAAGTATCCTCAAATCAAACCCAGCTACGAGTCTAGAGGCACTCGGGGGCTCTTTGTTCTTGGCACTGCTAGCCATTCAGTTGACTTCAGGAAATCTGCTGGGGGCTTCATCCATGGATTCCGGTATACAAGTGAGTTCTGGGGTGTACAGAAAGGGCAGAGGTAGAAATCCTTCCTCCCTTCAAAGGAACTATCCACAGCTTACTGCTAGAAAGGGATTGCCCTTAGTCTTGTTCTGGCAATAAAAAGGACAAAAAACAGTCAAGCTGCAGCTGCATCATCTGAAGTGGAGGAGTGACTTGGGGTCATATATGAAGTTTTTGGTTGTCTGTCTTTGTTTTGTCTTGTGTCTCTCTTGCCTGCTGTCTGTTATTTATGTAACACAATAGATTTCTTCCTGCCAGACACTCTGCCTCGTGACAGGCTGTGGGTGAGAGGTCTGTTCTGTGGAGTTAAAACCCAGCAGCTGTGGGCAGTAAAGAGAATTTCCTTCTTTATGTGTCTGTGCCCATCCTTATCATTAAAGGACTGCTGAGAAGTAATGAAATATCCCCAAGGGTCCTCCACACCTCCTCCCCCACCACTTAGCATCACATCAGCTTTCCGAGGGCCTCTCCACTGCAGTTACCAGAGACTGGGGTGGGAGATCCTGATCATGGAGAAGCTGTAAAGGTTGTTTATTGAATCCTGCAGCAGCGCAGAGATTAGATTTCTTAAAGCATAAGCCTGGGCTGTTAAATAAGCTGTCTTCATTTCTCTCCACATCTTAGTTCGGGCGGTCCATCGCCTATTGGAAAACCGTCACCATGGTGTCCCCTGGCCATCCACAAGCTACCCTATTACACATCTGACCAATTCCATCATCAAGAGGGTGAATGAGGCCTCAGGCCTCTACCAGATGTTCAGTGTCCTGGCTGACATCATACTGCTGAAAGAGTGAGTGAGTGAGTAATTATTCCCAGCACTGCGCTCCATAATTTCATTTGTTTCTTTACCATTGCTTCCCGTGTTGCCACCACACAAATTGTGCTGTTCCTGCCTAAGGATGGCACCATCACATAGGCAGCCACCCCAAACCTGTACCACTGCTGCAACTGGTGCCCAGTTGTGCACATTGTTTCTCCCTCTTAAAGAGCTGAAATGGTCCAGACACCTTCCCCCTAGGCTCAGAGGTGTAGTTCTCTTTTACTGATCCCAGGGAAAAAATTTATTGAGCAGTGCTACTGTAGAGAGAATCCCATAATCCAGGAAAACAGTGGTGTCTTGTAACAGTATCTGCAGCCTTTATATGCTTTGCATCAAGTCCAACTCAGATCCATAATGACCAAACAAAATTACTATCTGGTGACTTTTTGGCTTTAGCCTTGACCAGCTGAGGGTGGGTTGGATCCCAGCTGGCTCTCTCTGGTAGAAAATTCTGATGGTGTGTTTGCAATTCACAGGAATGCCACAGCATTTGAATACTTGGAAGAGTACCCTATTGGAGTCCTGGCCGAGCTGGAAATGCAGACAGGAAGAAAGGTTCACAATGGGCTCTTTGTCATCATCATGGAGTATGGGAGGAATTTCTCTGGGGCTGACAAGGATGTCTTCTACTACAACCGTGCTGTGGGAGAGGCACAGCACGCCTGGCAGTCCAACTTTTTACATCCTGTTATTTACTATTACAAACGCCTCCCAACAGGTAAGCTTTCCTGCTAATTATGTGACACAACCAAAACAAAGAGGGATAAAGATAAATCAGAGGCAGAGTGGGGGTGGTACCTGAAAGCACTATTCCCCCTTCCTGTGAGACACCCCCCCAAGCACTGTATGAGCTGAAAAGGAAGCTGAGAGTTGGCAAGAAAGTTCCATCAGTAAGACCGATATAGGGGGTGAGGGGTTGTACCAGAAACCTCACATTTGAAAATAGGAACAAACAGGCATGCTGGAAATTTCCCCATCCCCAAAAAGAGGAACAGTTCTTCCCTTTGGCTGGCACCCTGTGTGTATTTTGCAGAGCCTGACAGATGAGGCTGTTGTTGTTTGGCCATCTTGCTGCCAAGAGAAAGCTGCTCTCTGGCAGGCCCAGGTCTGAGAGGTCATACAGACATAGAGGCAGCCCAAGGCAATGGTTTGAAGAGGAGTGTCCTATCCAGCAGCAAACAGGCTCAGAGCAGACTTCCTTGGGAAATGAATGTGTTGAAATTTTCATCTCCAGAAACACAGGGTCAGGGTCCAGCTTGCTTTGCATGGAAATAAGCATGATGGCTAGCAGCTTTAAACGTAGCTTAGCTTATCTGGCAGTCCCTGCCCAGGGGGAACAGGAGTGAAATGACAGGAATGCTGTGGGCAAGGACAGAGGGCAGCTGTGCAGTGGCAGGGCTATTGAGGACAGAGCTAGCAGAGGGGATTGCAGATGAGAGTAATGGATTAAAGGGTAAGAACAAAAGCAGAAACAGCTGTCACAGCTGCTTTCCACTCCCCAAGCTCTTTTTAATGCCATTTTGCTTCTAAGAGACTCCCTTAATGTTCTCTTGGCAGAGCGTGAGATGAGACTCCGTCCCCCAGACTGGCCTCTGCCCCAGCCAGATGCCATCCATCACATTGTGGAGGACTTTCTGACAGACTGGACAGCCCCGAATGCTCACATCCTGCCGCTGAGGCGGTTTCTGGAGAACTGCCTCGGCACCGACTTGCGCAATTTCTTTGCAGGTAATTTGTGCAGAGGGTCGAAGTGGCAGGAAGAGGAGGAGGAATGTGAGGAAAAAGTGACAGGAGTGATCTCCTCTGCAAATAGCTGAGATCTCTCTGTGGGGAGCTGCTTGTCCCACTGTCAGTCACGCCTCCTCAGTGCACTCACCAGATGGTACAAAGTGCTGTTCTGTGTGTATGCTCCCAAAGAGTCCTTGCTCTTGTTCACCATTAGAAAAAGACTGGCCCAGGCATGCCAGGATTTAGAGAAAGGCATATAAGGTTGGGTTCAATCCTTTTACTAGCTGCAGCTTTCCTTTCTTCTTCATTATCTGAACATTTCTTTGTGCCATTGTGTACTAGATCTCATGTACTGGTGTTTGGATTGCTTTCCCATGGGAAATGGGAGGGGAAGTGAAGACCCTCTGCTGTCTCCCCTCCTGGTCTTAAGCGTGGTGTGGGACCCTCCTGCAGGAAACCCATGTGGCACACAGAGGGAAGCCATGTTATAGCACAAAGAAGATGCCAGGTGGATGCAAGCTCAAATCCAGCTCCTTTTTCTCTCAGTATGCAGACTGGGGATCCTGCTCTGCATCTCCTGAGCTCTGCAGAATTAAGTCAATTACTGTACTTCTACCCAGGGCAGGGTACCATGTGAGAAGCTCCAGCCATCTTCCCTCATCCTCTCTGCCTTTTGTTTTGAACAAATCCCTGATAGGTTATGGGAGCATTTCCCTACAGTGTATCTCTGCTGACTCTAATTTTTGATCCTTTCCCCTGCAGAGTCCTGTTTCCTGTTTGCCTTCACCCATCAGAAGCTGCCTCCCTCCTGCCAGCAGGGGTACGTGAGGATGCAGGGACTGCTGGGGAGCCAGGAGCTCCGGCACCACGCGGTGCAGGCTGGGCTGCTCCATAATTACACTGACTCAGACTTCTTGGGGGACAGACCCCCTGACAGCCATGATGGGTCACAGGAGCAGTTGATGAGAGATCATGGGATACCAGTTCGTCCTCTGCAGCATCTTGTTAATGCCAAGGATGAGCTTTAACCTTTCTTGCTCCGCACTGAAATCCATAGGTGCTGTTGTGACAGTACTGTAACAGAGATCCACAGCAGGATTCTGCCCTTTCCAGCAGCCCTTTTCCATCCCCATGCCTACCACTGATCGTGAGTTGCCAAAGACCTGCTCAGATCTTCCTGTTACAAAGAGGATCAATGTGCTCTGAAGGATTGAGGAGGAACCAAAATCCGGTGATGCTGAGGTTCCCATATTGTCCTTGCAGAGTTCAGATTTGCCTGAAGATGGTGTTTGTGTTTATCTCACTGACCAGTATCTGCAGTGACGTACAGAGGCCACAGAAGTGAGCACAGGAATGTCTGGAAAACTTCAGATGACATGTTCCCCTTCAGAGGTAACTTGCTCACACCCTGTGGCAGCCCAGTGCCAGTTCCCTGATCCCTGGATGCTGTATGCTGTGTATACTTGAAGATTTGTTTCTGCGTTGAATGCTGACGTGGTACTTCAGGCAAACTTCCTGGTATTTTTCCTGCATTTGAGTTAGGGCAGTTGTGTAGCTTGACTGGGAAAAGATGATTTTTTTAGTTACTGTTCAGGTCAGATAATTTATAACTTCCAGAGAACACTACAAGGGACTCTTTCCTCCATGATGGATGAGCTGCTTATTTGGAATGCCTAGGAGACAGAGACTTACACTGAGTTTGGCTCTGCTGTCTTCATGTTTTTCTTCTCCCACACCAAGCAGCCTAGAAGGTTAGCCTGTCTTTTATAAAGCATGATAAATATTTCTCCTATTTGCACTATGTCCCATCAAGAAAGTTGGATATTGTTAAAATGTTCCTTTAAATGCCTCTGTTTTATTCCCCTCCGGTCAGCTTGAGACCCTAGAGGGACTGACAGGGCAGCTGTCTGCACTTGACTGCTCCCTCTGTGAGCCATGTGCATCTGCCTGTCACCTGCCTGTGGAGTCCTTCCATAGTTGCAAAGCAAGAGCAGTTTTGAGCTTGACCTCATGATGTCCCTGTGATTTCTAGGAAATGGGAGGGGTCATGGGGAAAGGGCTTTTACCTCCATTAAACCCTTTAGCTTCTTGAGAAATACACACTATTGCTAACAAGCTGAGGGGGGCTGTACCTAAGTTCTCCCAATCCTTTGAATTCAGCGGCTGTTTCAGTAACACCCCAGTTCCTTGGAGAGGCTGGGGAGCAGAAGAGGTCAAGCAAGTGTCAGAGGCAGTTCTTGCTCTCCTTGACAGTACTGGGCTGGGCAAGCAGTGCTGCTGCTGGAAGACAGTGCCTGTCCGTATGCAGCTTGAGAGGGTGGCATGGGCCGTGCTGGTTTGAGGTCACACCTGAGCGTTGGGCTGCAGGTTGATCCCTACCCAGGTGAGCACCTTGTGGAACGGGGTTACTTGCGGTCTGGGGGATTGTAGAGCCCTGCGCTTGCAGGAAAGACCGGCTTCGGACAGACCGCCCGCCAGTGGCGCCGGCCGTGAGCGGCACCGGGGCCGCCGGGCCCGCGCCGCGTGCCTAAGGCGCGCCACGACGCGTGCTACGCCCGCGGCGCCAATCAGCAGCCAGGGTTTGCTCCACGTGACACGTCCCGTCAGCCCCTCCAGGGGCGAGGCGAAGCGGCCTAAGGGACAGGCACGGCAGCCAATCAGAGGTGCCGGCTCTTGGGGCGGCTGCCAATCGGCTGGGAGGGCGGCCCGCCCGTTTGTGGGAGGCTTCCGGCGGTGGCGGTGGCGGCCAATCGGGCGGGCGGAAGCTCGGTGTGAGCGGTCACCTCGGTGCCCGGGAAGGTGTGGGCGGGGCGCGGGCCCGGCGGCTGGAGCGGGCTCTCCTGTCCTGGGGCTCAGCGAGCAGCGGGCGCCGGCCATTGGGGCTGTTCTCCCCCGCGGGTTGGGGGCCCTGGGCCCCCTGTTGGGCCAGCAGCTGCAGGCGCCCCGCGGTATCGGAGCAGTGGGAACCCCGCGGCCCGGGTCTGCCCTGGGGGTGGGGAGGAACGGGCAGCGAGGGCAGCTCTGCTCTACAGGGCTGCGGGAAACGGGACCCTGTGCCTCGAGCTGCCTCCTGTAAACGGGGAGGAGGCGGGGTGTGACTGTGGGACTGGAGCTGCACAGTGGGGCCGGGTCTGGGCACAGGGGCAGGAAACACTCACTCCCGTAAGCTTCTCTCCTGGCCACTTCCCGGCCTGGAGGCTGTGCTGCCGAGAGGACTCGGCTCAGGGTGCTGCTGCGGTGGGAGCAGCCCTGGGGTGCACCCACCCCACCGACCGCTCTCCCCACAGATGGCCCAGAGGCTGGCGCTCCAGCGGCTGCTGTCCCTCCCCGCGCGGGGGCCCCTGGCGTACCACGGCAGGGCCTTTGGCATCTCAGCTGGCCGCAGGAGCACTTTCAACGTGCAGGATGGCAGCGACTTCCAGGACCGGGTTGTGAACAGCCCCAAGCCCGTTGTGGTGGACTTTCACGCGCAGTAAGTTCCGCCCGTGGCTCCTGCACCCCTCTCCACCATCACCCGTGCAGGTGGGTCCCTGTGACTTTTCTGAAGTGGTGGCACTCCGGGCACACTGTGGAGGAGTGTGCCTGAGGGCTTCCCAAGCTGCAGAGTCTGGTGTTGAAAGGTGCTTCTGCCCACCGGGCTCAGTCCATGAAAATTCCCCTCACAGCCGCACCCTGCAGCAGTGTCAAACGGGAGTGCCAGGAAGGCATTCCCCAGGGTGACACAGCTGCACCTTCCAGGTGCTTAGGCATCACCCCAGCCCCAGAGTTGCATCATCCTACAAAAAGTGCCTCAGGAAAAAGCTGTGATATCCGCCCTCTTTGATTTCATGGATAAAACGTCCTCTTAGAAACGGTAAAGTTTGTTAACAGCCACAGAGAGCACTGCATTTGCTATGTCTCACCATTGTTTTGGTGTATCATTCCCTGTTTCTTAAAGCTGCATGGTTTTGAGACTCTTTATAGCAAATGCCTTTATGTGTTAATAACAGCCACGTGACACCAATGACAGCAGTTGTCATGAATAAAAATGCTGTCATCCACCTGCCAGTAAAAATATTCCTCGATGTTTTCTGCTCTATTAACAATACTGATTATCTTTGGGGTTTTTGTGTGTTTTCATAGTCCTCCAGTCCTGTTATGTGAGCCTGTTACAGCTGATTTGGGGCACACAGAACACAAAACAGCCAAAAAGTTTCTGCTCCAAATAAACCAACTGACAAACCAAAGCGAGTTGGGATCATCCAGGGAGGAAAGGACAATGAATTTAAGCCTGAAACCAGATACAGAACTTCCTTAACTTTGGACAGCTCCTTTGTGAGAGAAGTGTATTTCTAAGCCATGGTTCGGGAATTATATTTCCAGGCTGGCTTCTGAGTGGAGCAGCAATGGTGGTAAAGGCACTGGTGTACCAGCATGCCTTCCATGGCTGCATCTGCCTCTCCTAATGTCCCCTCTTTTCTTGCTCCCCCAGGTGGTGTGGTCCCTGCAAGATCCTCGGCCCCAGGTTAGAGAAGCTGGTGGCCAAGCTGGAGGGGAAGGTGCTGATGGCCAAGGTGGACATTGATGATCACACAGACCTTGCTATTGAGTATGAGGTAGGAGGTGGAAGAGCACAGACTTTCTTTAGCTGGCAGTGCAAAGGTGCCTCCCTGGGGAGAGCTGTGCCTGCACAGCAGCAGCGTTGCGGGGAAGGGGAAGCCCAGAGCCTACAAGTTCCTGTTCCATTGGGCCTCTTGTCAGCTCTGCTGGTCAAGCCCAGCATCCCTACCTCTAATTCTGCAGGGAGGTGTCCTCTAGGCCTTGCAGGTGTCTGGCAGTGTAAACACTTCCCTGGCCTCAAGGAGCCTGGAGCACACACAGCATTTATTGCCAGCTGGGGCTGCTCAGGTGCAGGGCAAGAATATGAAGTTACAAGCCCCACTCTGCTGGGTTACTGAACATGGCTCTTTGTGCAACCAGCCTGTCCTCTCTTTCCTTCCTTTCTCAGGATCTCTAGCTGGATCATAACGTCCCTGTTTTTAAGCTGCAGCACAAGGAGACACAGTGAGTTTTGTTTGGACAGGTAGAAGTCAGGTCAGAAAAAGCATAAGCAACAAGAGCATGTCCTGCTCTTGAAAGGAGCTTACACTAGTGTGTGACATTACTGCTGCTGCCTGTGCTGCCTTTCTCCCGGGAAGGAACAGAATGACTGGAGAAGGCCATGGCTTTAGTTTACATGATTCCTTTATTTGTCACCTCTGCCAGTGATTAGGTAGTTTAAGAAACACAGAAGCTCCTCTGAGGGCTGTGCTTGCCTCTGTGGTCTCTCCTGGTAAACAACCACTCTGCCCATGGAGTTGGGGCATCCTGCTGTTAAGTTTTACAGGGGAAAATATGCTTCATTTTCACTTGGGTATCACACAGATGGATCTGCTCCCAGGGTGACAGCTAGCACAGCAAGCTCCTCAAGCTGCCCTGAAAAGTGTGAACCATCTCCTGAGCAAGCTGTCATTTTGTTGAGCCTGGAGAAGATGCTGTGTGCCATTCCCACACCCTGCCGAGCCAGAAGGAGACGGAAGTGGAAACAGCTTGTTCCCTCCCACTCTTTCCCCACGGAGACCTTTCTGCCTGTGCTCTGGTGGCGTGCCCACACGGCTGGTGGCCACAGGCATGACTTACAGCTCCCACAAGCTCAGCACGAGAGCCTGCGGTGCTCTCCAGGGTGGAGGTGTGCTGGCAAATGCACCCCAGACCAAGGAAGATGGCTGCTTGCTCCTGAGCAGGGCTGGCTGCTGCAAGCCTAAAAGGTTGTGTAGCTCAGAGGGTGCTGGTAAGAGGTTGAAGAGGATGAGCTGTTTTAGTGATGATCTAAAAGTGTGTAAATTTTGATAGATGCAGGTAAAGCTCCGATAGCAACCACGTTAAGGAGAAGAGAATAGAGATTATTAGCTCAACTCATATATTGTTCCAATCCTTCCAGCAGATAGAATTAGCTGGGATTACAAGAGGATAATCTCACGTGGGTGGAAAATGACAAGCAGTGTATGTGCATGCAGAGAAAGGTCTGTGAAAAAGAGGCTGAGAGAGCACTGCCTGCTGTGTGTGTTTGTGTGCAGGTGGGACTGAGGACACAGGGAAGGGTCAGCTTCTAGCAGTTCATTCTGGAACCTTACATACAAACATGGTGAAGTTTTTGTTTTGCAAGACGCCCTCCTCCACACTTGCAGTGATGTGTGTGTGTCTTGTCTTGGCCATTATCCCTGTGGCTAAAACACCGTCCCTAGACTGTCTGCAAGTACCATAGCTGCAAACAGGTATGGGGATAGGAGAATTTTCTGCTCAGATCTTGATAGTTTGGAGCATCCTTTCTGAGGCAGAAGTTTTGTTCATGTGCTGAGCATGTGCTCAGTTTGGCTTCATCTTCTGGGAAGTTGCCATATAAGGAGAAATGTAAGGGCTGATGGGAAGGAAACAAGTCCAGATCAAGGAGGGACCAAGTGGAGTGTTTGTGAGAGATCAGGAAAACCACGGGTGGTGTTTAGAGAGGGTCAGAAAACATCTTTTTAAAGCCATTCCATTGGGGATCAGATGTCTGCATGCTGAGGAAGTCTTTGTTTGGGGGTTTTCAGTGTCCATGCCACCCCCACAACTCCTTCACTAGCTGCCAGGAAGTCTCACTCCATCTGTAATTATTCCCCTGCCCACACACACACAGCCCCCAGCTCGCTGCCTGCTTGCACAATGTCCTCTTCAGCAGCCTCCTTGGTGCAGGGGGAGGCAGCAGGAGGGGGAGACCCCCTGGAAGAGCCGAGGAATTCTGGCACATTCCTTTATACAAGCAGCCCTTGGCTCTCAGCCGTCCCGGCTAAAACAAAGCACGGATGCATTTCCTGCAGCTAGAAATGTCCCCGGTGCCCTTCCCTGTCCTGTTATGCCCAGCACAAAAGTGCTTTCTCTGGGGACTCCCCCTTTTATCTGAAACCTTTCATCTCTGGTTATGGCCTTTCTCCACTGCTCCAGCCAGCTCCTGACCTCTCACCTCAAGAGCAGAAAGGGAGCAGAAATACTTTTGTTTATCTGCAGTGTCTTAAAATTCTTTAGATTTATCTCTTGCCTTATCCAGTTGCCTCTGTGTGTGGTGACTAGAAAAGGGCAGCCCTTTCTCTGACCATGCTGGGTGGGCAGTTCAGGAGAGCTGCTAGGTACAGAGATGATCATTCATCAGTGGAGCTCCATCCTGTTACCTCCTCACTCAGAGTCCTGGGTGAAATCCTTCCCCCTGCTCTGTTGTGCAGCATCCAAGCTTGTATAAAAGTTTCAGATGGGAGCGAGTTCCCTTGGTACAGGTGTTGCCAGGAATAACCTGGATGGCCATGTTTGTTTATTTATCTGTGTGGTCAACACTGATCAAAAGCAGACTGATTTTTTTCTGTAGAAATGCTCTTCAGGGAGCAGGAAAGTTTGTTTAGGTTCAGTGCAGATGAGACCCAAAAAAAGAAAAAGTGCGCTCAGCTTTGCGTTCTAGAAATTCCCATGACGATTGCTTCTCAACCGGCAAAACAAAGTATGTGCTCCATTAACAGGCTGCCCTTGCTGCAGCTGGCAGGAAGGAAGCTGACAAAACCATAGTGTTTTCTGAGCAGAGGAAAGTTGTTCTGTGCCCCTGGTTCTCATCTGGCTCTGCAGCACCAGTCCCAGACCTTCCACTCTTTCTTGAGATTTGCTCACCAGCATGAAGAGAGAGACAGAGGAATCAAGGCTGTGTGAAGGTCGTGGGTGTGCTGGTCAGCCTGCAGGGCCTGGCAACATGGTGTTGGCTGCTTCTCTATAGAGTTTCCACGAGAGAGTTTCCCTGTTCCTCACCCCAACACTAATAGGGGCCAGCTCTTGGTTTTTGGATGGGACTGGAGCAACTCTGCTCGATATTAACCCACTGTGCAAACCAGAGGGAGGCTCAGTGGAGGTTTGCCCTTCCTGGGGAGGGAGCAGCTGAGCGCAGTGCATCCTTTCTCTCTCCTAAAATTGCAAGGGAATGTGTTGGCACCAGCGCCAGTGCTGGGGCCCAAGCCCTCTGGATCTGCTCCCTGCAGTCACTAGGAGGAGCTGAAGATTGTGCATTAGCTGCCCTGACACTCCCATCCCTTCAGATGAGACTGCACAAGCCCTGAAGGACACTGTGGGGAGCCACGCTGCACTGCCCAGTTGGGACTGGGTGGGAAGACAAAATGTCTCTTTCATCTCAGGCTCCCAGTGGGAGAAAAGGCAGCCCTCTGATGGGTTTCCAGAGAGGTTTGCAGATGTTTGTTGGCAGCGGGCTGTCAGTGCACATGGAAAGGCCTCACAGGCTGGAGGAGACTCAGTGGGCAAGATCAGGACCGGATTTGTTTTGTGGGGGGAGACTTTGCAGAGATAAGGGCATCAAATCTATGTGGTTAGAAGTGTGATCAGATCTTCCATTGCTACAGCTCTCCAAGCTCTGGTTGTTCTTTCTTTCAGTCATGTCCCTGGGGTCTCTGCTGTCACCAGTCAACCAGCAAGTCCCTGGGGAGTGTTGTGATTCCAACGCTGTTCTCTTGGATAATTCCCAGAAAACTTTGTTCTGAGCTAAAAAAGCAGCGCCCAGAGCAGCACAGCTGCCTGCTAGCTCTGGTCAGAGAGACTTCTTCACTTATTACCTAATCATCAGGGATCTGCAGTGAATGACCATTGGTTTGTGACCAGATAAACCACTGAAAACAGAAGTGGGAAAGGAAGAAGGCTTGGAGGGGACTGTCATTGCCGTACTATGATGGAGCAGGGAGTCTGCCTGTGCAGTGGTGGTGCGGGTTAGGAATGGAGCTCCAGTCCTGTCTGGAGAAGATCACAGGTCCAGTCTGATGCTACCCTGGCCATAAAATGTCCAAAGATCATTATGTCTGAGAAGTGTCCTAGATGTGTTCATTTACTATAGGACAGTTTGTACTGGAGATGTTTTTGTGTTAGCTGTGGTTTTGTCTTTAAAAATTGGGTCTTACTTGAACTGAAAAAGCAGCTCAGCCTTGTTTCGAGTAGAGTGGTGTAAGTCAGTGCAGAGAGGGGAAACGTGGAGCTCAGCTGGCCTGTTTTGAGAGTGGACATCTTAGCCTAGAGCAGGGCATGCTCAGCTCCCTTATAGCCACTTCTTAAACTTCAGTTGGGGAACCAGGTGCAGGTGGCTTCCTGCAGGCTTTGCTCACCTGTCTCCCTGTTTCTCTTGCCCCAGGTTTCAGCAGTACCAACTGTGCTGGCTATGAAGAATGGAGACGTTGTGGATAAATTTGTGGGCATAAAAGATGAAGATCAGCTGGAGGCATTCCTCAAGAAACTCATTGGAGCCTGAAGTAAAAGGGTGGCTGTACCTCTGCCTCTGGACACGTCCATGTTGTGCATTCTTTGCCTGGGAGAGCTGAGGGCAGGTCAATTGCCTGCCCTGTACAACACAGGGATTTCTTCTGTTTTGGTGTTTTTAGGAGATGGGAGATGTTGTAACCCTTCCCTCTTTCTCCCCTTTCTCATAAGCAGTAGTAGTTGTAAAGGGCGCTCAAGAGAGCTGCTTATTCTCAAAATGGGGAATGTGGCTGGAATTAGGAGCCTGTGTTTATCAGCCAAGAGCTGACGTGCAGAGCTGCTACTGCTGAGTTAAGAGGAGGAATGTTTTTGTCTATGCCTCACATCTGATAGCCCAGAGCAGAGGTTACCTGCTCCCTGCAAGAGGATGGTACATACCTGCCCTGGGTGGGTTCATTCAAAGCTGAGAATGCCTCTGCCTTTTCTGTGAAACCTGTCTCTTTCTTCCTGTGTCCTTGTGTTGCTGGGACAGGTACAACTCCTCCACAAATCCATGGGCTCCCATCATAATTTTATAAGAGAAAATAGGGAGAAGTATTTTATGGATCTCCTTCTGTATGTCTGCAGTAAAGAACTTTTACCAGTCACTGCTGTCCAGCCAGGAGAATAAAACTTGATTGTCACAATTTTGTCTGTCTGGAGAGGTGAGTTGGGAGAATCAGCAGCACATTTTCTAATGATGTGCTGGGAAAGTGCAGGTTATGACTTGATCCCTGCTAAAAGGTAATGTGCTGAAAAGCAAAACAGGGGATTCCTTCCACAGGGCTTTCAGTGCTGCCTGTAGGACCCCCTTTGTGTGCTGCTGGATCCAGGGGGCCAGAGGGAGGACTCACCTCTCACACACACATGAACAGCTGCTCATTGCACACAAGGAACCTGAGCTGTGCTCACTCCCCCTGTGATTTCCTCACCCCTCCCCTACCTGTGGAGCCTGAGAGCCTCCCTCTCCCTCTCCCTGTTGTGAATAATTAAATGTGCTCACACAGGTGAGCCCTGCCAGAACGCAGCCTTTGGACTTCAATTGCCTTGACCTTTGGACTAAGGGTGCCGGCTGTGGACTTCTATCTGAGAAGCCTTCAGCCTCTTCCTCCTCCTCCTCACATACACCTATTTCCTGTCAACCTGGCTTCTGGGTGCTCCCAGCCTCCTCTTGTGTTTGCAGGCAGAGTACAGCACCATAACCATGTTCAAGCTGCTGCTTTTTTTTTTTTTTNTCAGTCACTCTTAAATCTGCTTTGGCTTTGCTCCATTTCAGTTCCCTGGCATATGAGCAGCCAGATAAATTTTTTTTCTGCACCTCTGCAGTAACGATTTATGACCTTTGAAGGAGCCAGGGGAGCAGTGATCCAAGTCCTGCTGCAACTGCAGTGCTGCTGGCTGGCACCACTGCTCCCACCTGCTTCTGTCATCCTGAAGCCTGGGCCACAGCACAAGGTGGTTCTGGTCCCCTGAGGTGGGTGCCTCCCATTTGGACTGGGCTGATCTCACCGCTGGCATGCTGCTAGAGGCGATGTCACTTGGATGTAATCTGGTAAAGAACTGTTGGTCAGTTACAATCAATAAAAACTGGCATTTCATTTTATTCCAGAGATCACAGAGGCTGTGCTGCTCCTGACCTCCTCGGGTTTCAGGCTGGGCAATTTCCCCTGCAGGTTTTGTGTTCCTGCTCAGTAAATACTTCTAGTAAAGACTCTCCGTTTTCCTGCACAAGCAGGAAAAGTAGGGGAACAGCGTCACATACCCAAGAATAATCAACTTTCTTGCCTTACCATCCTACAGAACAGGAAAAAACACAGTGGTTTCACATTGTGTAATTAAGGCGCAGTATAAAATAGTTATTTTATTGTTTCCTTCTAAGGAAAAGCAGAGCTAAAGTATCTCTCAGTTGTTAAAGTGCCGGCACACTTTAGGGTACATTATGTGAAAGCCACAACTGTTTTTTGAGATAAATGCTGAAGACCCACTTATGTGGTGTTCTGTGGGAATCTTTCAGAACCATGTAACAGGTGGACAGTAGGAGGAACGGTCTGGGGACAACTTGAGATTCCTCAAGCACTCTGCACAGTTTCCACCACAGGACAGGACTCAGAGCAAGAGGATATTTTCTCTGCCAGGATTTTATTCAGCTCTCTGTATGCCAGCTGCTGGGGAAGGCTTCAGGGATTCCCACAGCAGTGTTAATAACAGGAGGTGCAAGCAGGAAGCAGTGCCAGCAGTGTATTTATGTAGTGGTTAAAGAGGGATTGCACAGCAATTTTTATGCCACCTGAATGTGAAGTTGGTCTTTCCCAACTGAAGGGAGCTGAAGCAATGGGTAATTCCTCAGCAGTGGCTGTTTATTCCACGTCAGCTGCGAAAATGTTTCTCCAGTGAGGATGAAGTTTTTTTTCCCTTTTGGAGTTAAGCACATTCAATCTTCCTCTGATCCATCAAGCATTTGCTCTCTCCTACTCAGGCCTGTCTATTACAGTAGCTTTCTCAGCTCTTAATGTTCTTTGTTTCTATTTTAAGAGGACATGGCAGTCAGTGCCTTCCCAAGGGGAGCACGCTCAGCTAAGCCCACTTCTCTTCACCATGCATGTTTTGAACCCAACGCCAAGGTTCCCCCAAGGGTCAGGCACAATGCCTCTGTCCTCACAGTCTTGTCCAAAGTGCCTGATTCCAGGAAAGTAGAGGTTTTCCATTTGTTTCTGTTGGCTTTACACTTGCATCAAGCCCTAACAGCTGCTTCTTTCCCCAAGATGTTTGTGCCTGCCTTCTGAACTCTGAGTTAATCTCCAGCTGCTCTGCCTCATAGTGAGTATGCAAGGAGGGAGGGAGAGCTTTGCTGTCTTCTCTACCAGAGGTGCTATGCCAGGACCAGCTTCAAGAGCTGGTAGAGAATGGAAAACTCAGGTTGCTCAGCTTGCAGCACACAGTGGGCTGTGCACGTGTGGCCCTCTGAAGGGGATAGTTTGGGCTAGTTTGTTTCCAGTGCGGTCTGACATTGGCAGCCTGGCCAGTAAATCCTTTGCTTTATCAACAAATACGATTCCTCCTGTGCAAAGAACAGAACTAGGACCTGCTCCATGTCAACAGGGAAATGGCCCCCACTGACGCTGCCTTAGGCGGGGCCTTTCACCAGCTCAGCCAGGCTATTGGCCTGAACAGTTTGTTAATCACTTTGAGCTTCCCTTCACACACCTCATTTTTCTCATCCAAGTAATTATAGGATTCAGACAGAATCAGCAGTTAAATTCTCCAGCCCTACAAAGCTGTTAGCAGCAATGTTAAGCTCAGTGTTGTTCAAAACTACTGCTAAATGGTGGCAAGTGTTTGCTGCCAGTTTCCTGAAGTTAAAGAGTAACAGCAGCTGCAATAGTCTAGTCAATAAAAAGATAAGATAAAACTACCATAGGCTTGATTTCCAAACCAAAACCAGACCAGATCACCTGTTACAGTCTCTTGTCCTCCTTACCTGCTCCTGCAACACACCCAGGCTCAAGTTGTGCTTTAACCCCAGTTGACAACTAAGTACTGGGCAGCTGCTCACTCACACCTCCCTGGGTGGGATGGGAAGTAGAATCGGGGAAAAAAAGGCAAAATGACAGGTAGAGACAAGAACGGTTTAATAATTCAAATAAAGTAAAATATACAAATAATACCATAATAATCGTAATGAAAAGGGAAACTACAAAAAGAAAGAAAACACAAGAGAAACAAGTGATGCACAGTATAATTGCTCACCGCTTGGCTGATTGATGCCCAGCCCTGTTCCTGAGCAGTGACTGGCTCCTTCCAGGTAACTCCACCAGTTTATATACTGGACATGATATCCTATAACATGGAATAGCTCTACTGGCCATGCTCCTTCCCAGCTTCTTGTGTAGCTCCTCACTGGCAGAGTATAGGGACTGAAAAGTCCTTGATTTAAAGTAAGCACTGCTTAGAAAGTAGAGCATTGGTATGTTATCAGCATTATTCTCATACTAAATCCAGCATACAGCACTGCACTGGCTACTAGGAAGAAAATTAACTCTGTCCCAGTCAAAACCGGGACACTGTCCATCACCACACCATGGTGGTGTTCTGCCATGTCTTGCTGCTCTTTTCAAGGATGTGGGGTGCCCTTGTGAGCTTTGTGATTTCTCTGCAGCTCTGTAACTTCAGCAACACTATTCTCCATGAAACCTTTCACAGGCAAAAAACAAAGACTGCAACTCTTAGGAGAGTGGTAGCTGCAGGCTGATTACAGTTTGGAGTGGGCTGCTGTGCTGAGCCATGCCCGGTTGCTTTTTCTCTCTGTGCATTCTACGAGCCAGTGAAGGATGGAGGCAGGAGCAGCAGGGGAAATCTCGAATTTCTTAGACCAGAGAAGCCAAATGGGTGAAAATGAGAGGCCTACAAGGAGAGATTGAAAATGTGTCCACCCACATCCCAGGCGGAATGGAGTCAGGAGAAACCCTGGGACTGCCTTCCTGGTGGGAAAGGATCCCTTGCCCAAGGGTGGGCAGTGAGACAGGGAAACATCCTACAAGGAGAGCCCAGAGGAGGACACTGTCCTGAGGGTGGAGGACAGCTGGAAACTGCATGCAACAGGGCAGCACCCAACTTCCCACCTCACACTGACTTTCTAGGCTCTCATGATCCAAAAGTCACAATAAAAATGCACTAGAATTGATGGGTTTTGTCCATGGCCTGCATGAAACAACGTCTGTGAAATAAGGTCCCTGCAGGTGTATACATATATATATATACATGTTTATTTACTCCCACACTCTCATTCTCTGTTGTGGAGAGTGCCAGGAATTTCTGTGACTCACAGATGTCCCCAGAAGCTGCAGCTGTTGACAGAGAAGGACAGGAGCCAGCCTGCTGGCTCTCCCACCCAAGAGCTCCCTGTACCCTTCCCAGCCTCTATACGCTTCTCTTCACTCTGCTGCTAAAGGCGCCCTGGCTCCATCTCTCTTACAAGTGGACAAGTGGTTGAGCAATTTCCTGAAAAACAGGAAATTTTTTCATCGAGAGTCCTCAGAAATACTGACTTCAAGTCATCCAAGGGGTACAACATGCACCAGAGATTTTGGTGTTTTCCAGAGCTGGTGACCTCTGGTGACCCACGTGGCTGCAGTTCCTCCATGGCAGTCCCACGCAGCTGTGTGAGAGGGTGTCGGTCCCGGTGGGCTCTGCCCACGGAGCTTCATGGTCTCCAGAAGGAGGGGAGCTGCATCCCCGGGGTTGCTGCATCGTGAGGCAATAACACTTCCCTGAAGCGTCATAGCCGCGGGCGCAGGGGCTGTACTGCTCCTTTCCCTGCAGGTGGCTTCACCCGCGGGGCCCTGGCACAGGCAGCAGCAGGTAACAAATCCAGCCCCGGGTCTGGCTGTCACAGTGGCCGGGATGGAGATGGAGTGATGCAAGCTCTAGCATGCCCGCTGGTATTTGTACGACATCATTTTGCTTTAATCCAGCTTTTTAACTGTCAAAGCCTTTTCTGTTCACTTGTTCACTAGGAACCTTTTCCTGTCTTTTTTTTTTNCGAGTTTAGTCTTTCAAAGCTTGCCTAGTTTTGAGTGATGCCGAAAAACCTCATTTACAGTGGCTTTTTGTTCTGTGCTGGTATTGTTCATGCAGAAATGGTTGTTCTCTTTTCGTCCTGGCGTAGCTCAGGAGTGACTGCATAGTCTAAGCTCAAACTTTCTAAAAATACTTACCTATGAGGAGATATCCAGCATGGCACTGTTCAGACCCAGAGATTAACACCTTAGAAAGGTGCAGTGGTCTGGAAAAGAAGCCACTTGTAGCATCCTGCAACTCTGGTCACCGTAAGCCCTGGAGCTTCAACACGTGGCAGGCAGAGAGGATCTGCAGAGGGCTGTGCATCTCTGAGGTGCCAGGGAAGTCCACCCAGCGCCTGCAGAACCAACCCAAGGGAAATAATTTCTGAGGAGAGGCTATAGGGTGACTCAGAAATCATAAAGAGAAGCACTTCTTGCTGCTTGGAGAAGCAAGGCTGAACAAAGAGCTTGCTCCGCACCAGAGCAGGTCTTCATAATCACATCCTCCTGCTGGAGCGTAAGATGGCTCTGGGGGAAGGGAGGATGACAGGCACTGAGCAGAACAGAGATCAGACATATGACAAATTGCAGGAGAGCATGTGGGAGCTCCTATTTGTCCTGCCACTGGCTGATTGCAGGAAGCTTCCCAGGTGACAGCTTTAGCAGCTGGGACAGGAGACCTTATTGTTCAGCACTCGCGTTTACGGCTGTGCCCATTTTTGGCAGGAAGCTACAAGACAAAACCCCCACATTCTTCCCTCTTGCTTGCCAGGTCTGCTCTCAAGGGGCTGATCCTTCAGCCTAGCTATTTCAGCTTAGCTGGCTACCTGAGGAGATCAACTTCCCCTTCCCAGCCAGGCCAGGTCCCATGGGCTTCATCCTAAAATCCTGGCAGGAGCATGGAAACTTTTCATAGAGCTCAGGCAAGATTAAAGGTTACTGCTGTCACATCTACCACTGCATCTCTCATGCTAAACTGTGTGGTTGCTCAGCACTCCACCCCCCTTGTACCTGTGTGAACCCTGTTTAGTTCTCGTTCCCCTTTCCCTGGCCTTAGGATCAAGTTCTGTTCTCAGTTTCTTGGCAACTCTCAGGAGGAAGCACATTTGGGGTTTTCTTAATCTGTCTGGCATCACACACGAAGGCAGAAGCTGGCAGCATCCTTCAGATGAGAGGATGCAAGGACACAAGGGACCCATCACTGCTGGTCTCACTGGAGCCTGCAGCCCAGAAACTGGCAGCATGTGGCCATGTCGGCAAGCAAACTCCTTAGGCTGCTGTCATCTCCCTGTTCTGCTGCTCCCCCACAATGCTGTGCCTCCCTGTGACATTGTGGCCAGCAGCACATGACTGACCCAAGGGCACTGTTCCCAGCATCGTTTCTCCAGCTTGCAGCTGGGGTCATGATGGCTAAGTTCTGCCACTGTTACACCCCAAGCCCTGTTTTCCTGCCTCCTTTTTCCTTCCCTCCCTGGGGTTTTATACTGAGGCCAGAAATGATGGTCACGTCCCCTCCAAGGAATCAACAGGCTGTGGCATTTCCGTTGAGGATGGAATCTGAGGCTGCTGGCAGCAAATCCCTGTGCCGTGGAGCTGACAAGGCAAGGAGGCTGGTGTGTCATCGGCTCTGCTAAGGGGTGTCAGCCGGGGTTTTCCATAGATGCGCCCTCTGTCTCACCTGGAGAGTGCCTGCCTGCAGTTCAGCCCCTGCCATGCCTGCCTGCGCCTGTAATCTCCAGCGTTTTGCAAAAGCACCGGCAGCCCGCAGTGGGGGAGCTGCAGGGAAGGCACAGCGCTTGGGTGATTCAGCCCGGGAGCCTCCGTGCTAGCTGAGTCAGGCCCTTTTCCAACATCTCCCTGTCCTGCTGCAAGGGGCTATGTCTACAAATTGCAAGAGCCTCGCAAACTGGATCTCCCCAGCACTTCTGCCCCTTTGCTCCCCCCAGCCCAGCATCCCAGCCAAAGCTGGCTGTGGCCGTGGCCGCTTCCTCTTCGCGGAACTGCTGCGCACAAACAGCTGCATCGTGTCAGCCCAGCGGGCTGCGCTGCCCTGATAAATGACCCAGTTCCCGAGAGCAGGGATGGAACTGCCAATGTACAGCTCCCTAGGCTGAGGGGAGGGCAGCAGATAGCCCAGCCGTGCTTTGGGAACCTCACTGTCCTCATCTCATCTGTCTCCCACCAATATTGTGTCTCCCGATGTCTCCTCTTGCCACACACACACAGCAGCACAGGCAGCACCCAGGGTGTCTAAATCCATAAACCCTGCTTTGGAGAGAGGGTGAATGGCAGCACGGTTGGCACTTTGGGAAGCCATGGCAAATGCCTCGGAAAGAGTCTGCAGAGGCTGAGCAGCTGCAGAAGCTGTCCTCATAAAGATGAAGGAGGAGCAGCCTCCAGCTGTCACCCAAGAGCACCTATCAGCAGCCCACGAGCTCGGGTTGGGGACACTAGAAGATGAAATGCTGCCCTACAGGGTGTTCTCTTGCCCCATTTCTGCACCAGGCTGCGCTGGCCGTCCTTTCTCACATCAGGGCAGGGGGATGGGACAGGAAGACCCTCATTATCCAGGGCTTGCTAATTAGACAGGAATGTTATCTCCAGCCCAGATGTCAGCTCTGACCTCCCTCTAACCTTCTTCTAGAAATCAAAACAGACATAACTCTGTTATAAAATAAGAAAAATAAGCCTTTGGGGTGAAGGAGGAAAACCTGGCCTTGGGGGTACATCTGGGAAGGAAGGAGGGCACAAAACCAGATTAAGCCTTGGTGAGGTTCTCCAGGCTGCCAAGCTGGGCGGGACTGGCCACCATGCCCTGGGCAGAGAACAAAGTCCCACGGCTCATGGTGGCTGGGCACATATTTTGGACCTTCTAACCTATATCCAGCAGGGGTGTTGGTGCAGAGACAGCTTCTTTTATCAACACAACCCAGGGGATCCCAACTGGGTCCTGTAGATCCACATGTGGAGCTGATAGGGAAGATCAGCTGAGTTTGTATTTCATCTCTCTGCCTTGCTTTTGGGATTTACAAAAAGACGTTGATCCCTGGAATAAATTCTGTCCTTCACCCCTGACCTGAATACTTTTTCTCGTGCCACCTAAACAGTCCTTAAATTGTTTCAGAATAAAGGGAGCTGGGTGACATATACAGCTGGTGATTCTTGCCCTTTACTTGTAGTAAAACCTTGTTTTATTGCATTTCTGTAATAATTTTCTATAGCTGGGGAACAAACTTTGCCTGACGCTGACTGGGTCAGACCTTTGAGCACCTCACCCTACGTTAACTCAGATTTACATCTTCATTCCCCATAGCAAACTACATTGCTCTGCTTCCTCTTCTTTGTAAGACTACAGCTACAGCCTGGAGATTAACACCAAGGAAGCCTTTACTCAACACCCGTTTTCCTTCTGTGTCAGGCTTCCAAGCACCCTGGGCTGCAGCACCAAAGCCCCTTATGACAGAGGCTTGATGTAGTTCTTGCAGTAAAATGAGGAGTGGATGTGGCCAGCTGAGAACCAGCACCTCGGGGCTTTCTTCTGCTGCTGCTGCCTCTGTAGCTTGGGGCAGTCACTGGCTCAGCCTTGGCTCTACCCTGCCCAGTCCACCAACGCCGCGGTACCAAGACTTGTGAAGACACCAGAGGGATTGCTCATTCAGCCACAATCCCAGCATTTCAAAAGGCACTGCTGACACACAGTTCCGCAACATTTTGCCTACCGTATCCTCAGACAACAGCAGGTAAAAGTTTTGAGGTGTCCCTTTTCATTCGAGTCTTTCGAAAACACCTGTTGGCCTCCTGAGTAATGGGTGTTCTTTTTTATGCTCTAAAGGCTGTGCCTCTTGCTCGTGACACCACTGCAGTGATGTATTGCACTCTGGCAACATCACCAGAGCAGAAAATTATTTCTGTTGTCTTCCAGACCTGGCTACTGCCTGGTACATCCTGTCTCCCTGAGCTTCAGGGTTACTGAAGCAGAGAAATAGCTGAGAAGTGAGTAATCAAGAAGCTACCTGACCAGATTTAAACCTGACTGTAAACATTTTCTCCGACAATAATGGGAAGGAGGATCTGTGCCTGCTAAGGTGCAGAGCTGCTGCAGGAGGACCATGCACAGACATCCCTGGGACTCAGCGTGGATCGCATTCACACAGCATACCTGCAGGAAAGCTCTGCTTACATAAACCACCCCAGCTCCAGGACTTTGAGTGAATTTGCATGCATTTTTATGACCTAAACTCCTGAGTCAATATTTACTCAAGAGGTGGACGCACAGCTGCCCTGTGACGCTGTGTACACACATGGACAAATGCTGCTGCTGTGCATGCACACCCCAACACTCACACTCAAAGATTCAAGCTTCTACAAGCAGGCAGAGACACCTGCTCTCCCTCCTCAGGCTGCTTCAGGATGGTCCTTCACATTTGCAAGAGGGACACTGACACGCTGGAGCAGCTCCAGGACAGAAGTGTGAAGCTGCCCAAAGAAAACTGGACCATCTGACACACGGGCAGGGTCAGAGGGGGCTGGGTTGGTTTGCAAAGGGACAAAAAGGCTCACGAGAGGGACTAACTATCCAAATGGGGGTTTTGTGAAAGGTGAAGCCGCGTTGCACACATGATCAGTGGAAGGACGAGAGGCAAAAGATGGTGGATTTGCCATCCTCTGAGTTTTTCAAATCCCAGTTGGATATGGCCCTAAGCATGCTAATGTAACTTTAGCGTTGGTCCTGCTCCAAGGAGATGGTTGACCTGGAGACCTCCAAAATAACCTCTTACGCTAAATGATGCTTTGATTTTGGTAATGGTACCTATTTGATAGTAGACATTCTTTAATTCAGATACTGATTGCAACCACTTGCATGTTGGATGCTGTAAGAACTGGTCACAGTAGTGTGACCAGCCACACAATTGAATTCAATTAATTCACAATATCCCTGAAAAGGAGGCTTTCTGGCCTCTACTGAACTTCAATTCTCTCATAGTTTCTGAGAAGCTTGTGGGTCTGTCTGCTCATGGCTGTGCATTTTCAGCACCGCTGTAGCAGACACGTAGTCAAATGTACCAAGGAAATTATCAAACTGGAAACATCTGTATTTCTTTTGATTTAGGTTGTTTCCAGCTGAATCAGCTGGCTGTCAACCGAGACTGGCGGGGGAGTGTGAAGATCAGAGGAGGGAGAGGAATAATAACCCTCCCTCAGACTTGGGACTGCTCAGACCTGGGGTGGTTTCACACAGTCACCAAACCCCAACCCTGACCTGGAGAGGCTGAGGAGAACATGATGTTCCACCTTTGCAGGTTAATCTAACCCATGCTCTCATCCCAGGGCAAAGTGCGCACAGCTCCTCTCTCTTGAGAATGAGAAAGAAGATAAAGGGTGGCTATGTGGTAGACGTAGGAGAGGACATCTCCTGAAATCACTCCCATCTGTAGACCACTCTCACAGCTCCTGCCCCTCTCTTATAATATGTGGTGTGAGATCTATAACAACTCAGTAGGTTGTAGGGGAGGTCATTACATCTGGCACTTCTGAAAACTGGGGTGTCTAAAAACTGGTAAGTCCATGTAGGAACATCTAGCCCAGGCATTTTTGCAAGTCAAATGCAGCCACAGTTACGAGAAGTATATCATAGAGGAAGCTCTTAGTGCCTGTTTTCTCTCATAATACAGAGATAACTGCCTCCTGCAGTGCTAAATATGACAGCTTTTGGTGAAGGCTGCTGAGGCCTGGTGTTGTCAGTGTGTGCTTTGCCCTCTGGAAAACCAGCCTTCCACAGCTCCCAAGTGGCATGGCTAACCCTTGCCTCCTGCTCCTTTCCAAAACACACCAGTATTCACAGAGGGAGGTGGGTGCTGTAACCTTTTAATTTTTTTTTCCCCTCTCCTGTTGGGAGCAATTGAGTCCCAGCAGAGTGATAGCTATGGGCTGATAGTAGGCTAAAAGAATAAAGTTACAGCCTGAGTCCCCACTCACCACACCCTCCTCCCCATCCCAGGCAACATATGCATGTGGCTTAACTTTTCATGTCCTTGGTTTAATGAACTCATGTCAGGAATTTCATGTGCATAGCAACCTTATCTGATGACACTGACATTTTTAGTATGTTTATGTTCAGTTTTATTTGCAAACTGTTTCCAGCATAGTTCAGCTGGGTGGATTGGACAGGGCTGAAATGTGTAAGAACCCAACACACATTCTGGCAACTCAGCCAGAGTTACTGGGGGGCTCTGAAGCGCATCCATGGGCGAAAGGATCTGCAACTGAGTTTGTGCACCAGATTTTCCAGCTGCAGCCTTTCACACACTCGCTTGTATCCAACTAGCAACACTGGGGGGGGCATGGGGAGGGTTGTTGTTTTTTCTTTATTTATTTTTTCTTCCGGTTCTCAGTACTGTCACAACCAGATGAGAATATGTTTCCCACGTCAGCTGCGGAGGCGCTCTCCGACCCAGGGCTCCCTGATACCCACAATATTACAAAAGCAGACATCTCTGCTTCACCACAGCTCCAGCTAGTAGGAGGTGTGGGCAGAAGGGGAGGGGAGCCGAGGCGTTCTGTAGTTTGAAATTTGAACAGCTGGATTCAGCAAGGGTTCCCAGGGTTTTTCCCGGGAAGGAGGTCAGCGGCTTGGGAAGGCAGATAGCCTGGGAGCAAACATCAGGAGCGCCCCTGGAGGCTCCACCTCCGCAGCTCTGAAGCGCTCTTGCCCTTATAAGGCTGCGCCTGTCACAGGGAAAAAGAGCCATAAATAGTTGTATGATTGTTACCTGCTTCGCTCTTCCAAGTCAGGCTCTTCCTGTCTGCAGCTTCCAGAGCTCCCCTCCCCACTCCAGCTCCAGAAAGGTGCTGTTTCCCGTCTCTCTGCACAGAGATGTGCAAGTCCAGATCGTGAGGTCCAGTTTCTCCAGGTGCTCTGCCCTGCACGACTCCTTGCCTTGGCCTTTGCAGGAAGCCTCCTGCCTGGGGCTGTTCAGCTGCTTTACAGAGTGCTGCAGGAGAGGGGCTGTGGTCCACCCATCTGTGTGTCTTTCTTCAGCAGCTCATGGGCCAAAAGTTTCCTTGGTTTGAAGGGTGTCATTTTCATTCTTCAATTTTAGGTGTATGAACAGGGTAAGGTGTTGGAGGAGAATGCAAAACAGTAGATCAGCGTAAAATAAGACACTTAGCAAAAATGGCAAGCAGCCCTATGTTTCCGTTTGCTTCTTCTCCAGCGTGTGAGATCCATACCTAAATGCAGAGAAGACCTTGATGCCTCCTGGAAAGAGATCATGATGAGTAAGACACCGTGGGCTGAGCAGCAGCGAAGTCTTAGACCAGCAATTAGGAAACCTGGTGTATCCGTCAGACAATTATTTGCCTGTTTCCTGATGTGGTTGAGTTTTACCCCTTCCCCCCATCTCAATTTTACTCTAAGTAATGAAGCAATTCATTGTCAGTGCATATTTTAAACACTGCCTCTCTTGGTTCCTGTCTTAGACCCAGCACACACTTCCCAAAAGTTTCCTGTGGGCCCCAGCTACAGCAGTTTAAAGATTTTCCATCGTACGTGCAGTAGCTCTGTGCTGCCATGGGGTCCTCAGTTCCCTGGTTGCCTGGTCACTCAGGGTAGTACCTGGATGTCCTTCCTGCCTGGTACCTGCTGCAGGCATTGAGGCCACTCTCAGCCTTTCTTCACTTCTCACACTGGGTTTTCCTGGTCTGTCTGAGCTTGAAAGCTCTTTGGGGAGAGCAGCAGGAGCTGATCTTGGCTTCAGAATCAGTCTGTGCTACTGCAACACAGGGAGAAAGGAAGAGTGGTTTGATGTGCAGCAATAAAGGTCGGAATGCCTATCTTCCCTAGGCTATCTGCAGTCTCTTCCAGAGAGGAGAGGCAAGTTCCCAGTAAGAACTGCTGTGCTTGGGAAGCTGCCATCAAGAATTATGAGTTTTCCCCTAGACAGTCTTTTCCAGGTCTGCTGGCAGGATGGGATACACAGCCTCCATTGGGAATGTACCTTGAGCTATTTCCCCAGTCCCACAAAAATGTTACTCCCCTGCAATCTGGGCAACTCCCTGGACACAAAGACAACTTTGAATATCTGGTGCTTTCTATGTTGTAAAGGTGTTGGTCAAACAGCGTTATCAGAAGCAACAAGAGAAATGTGATGCTGACTGGAGACTGCATCATAATGTGCTTCTCCCAATACCATGGATTCACGCACCTTGCTCGACCTTTCTCCAGAAATTAAACAGGAAACAAGATTAGAGAGCAGCAGGGTGAATGGTTTCCTACTAACACAGGTAGAAAATGTTTGGTGTTAAGATGGCAGCCATCCTTATAGCACAACTTTCCGTCGTCGGGATTGCCTCTCTGCGGCAGGACAGCCCCGAGCCCCTGGGGTTTGCTCCTTCCCTTGGCAGGGCAGAGGGAGGAGGAGGAGAGTCGCTGTGCCCGGGTGGCTGGCGCTGCTCTGGGGACAGCGCGGTGCCAATGGGTGAAGTCACCGCCGTCAGGAGGCGGGCAGGGACCACTCCCTTCCCAGCTTCTCAGCACACGCGGAGCAGCCGGCCAGGACACCGGCAGGCAAGGAGGTGTCTGGAGAAACTGTAGCCATTCTCGCTTTCCTCTCTTTCCTCCTCCAGCAGGGGTGAGGGTAGCAATCATTCTAGGACACAGAAATCCCGACCATTCTTTCACATCCCCAGGCATTTACGCCCAGAGCCACTTCTAGGGGACCATAATCTAGATTTTCAGTTTTAGAGGGGACTTTACATTGAATTTGAAAGACCTTGGTCTCCTGTATCCTGAAGAAGCACCAAAAAATTGCATCTTTAAGTGCTTCTAATTATAGTAGTATTTTTCCTCCTGCTTTACTTATTTTCATGCTTAGGTTTAGTTTTTTGTTTGGGTTTTTGTTTTGGTTAGTTTTTTTTTTGTTTGGTTGTATTTTTTTCCCCTTTTCCTTGCTATTTGGAAGACTACTTTTAGAAATCAGTCTTGTCCACACTGGAAACCTAATAGAAAATTAGTGAAAATGCAATATCAGGAAAATGAAAGTAAGCGTGGGGAAAGGTAATTGTTTATAACTGAGGGGTTTTGTTAACTCCTTGCCTAATTAGCACACTTACAAAAGGGAGCCTTTGTTGAAACTTCCACACCCTGCTTTCTCAATTAAGGTACAAGAGAGATCGTCATAAAAAGAGCTTGGAGGCAGCTGGTATGTCCCCTAGCAAAGCTAAGCCTGATTTAGCATTCCTTACATTGGGAAAAAAAAAAAAAAAAACAAAAAAAAAAAAAAAGAAAAAAAAAAAAAAAAAAAACCCAAAACACAAAAACCACAAANAAAAAAGAAAATCCTCAAAACCCAAAACCCAGCAATACCAAATATTTGTATACTCTCTTTCTGCATATGATTTTTTTTCTCCATGAAATGCAAAGCTCTTTCTCGTTAGTTCCTAGCAGAAACAAAAAAAAAACTTAAACTGTGATCCTCATTGCTGATGTGTTTTTAGTCCACAGGAAAAATGGGCTGGGGTGATTATTTTCGGGGTTATGATGGCTGGCTGAAGAAACTTTGCAGGAAAGCTGAATCATCGGATGATCGTCTTGTTTTCATCTTTTTTTTATTTTGCTATACCACATCTAAGGGGTGGCTTATAAAAATTCAAAGGGCTTTTATACATGTACATTCCTCTATAAAGAGACAAAGAATTACAGGCCTCTGCAGTGTCTTGCAATTAGCCGCAAACTTAGGTACGGGTGTGTGTGTTTCAAGTTCAGTGTTAGATGCAGCTCTAATCAGGAGAGTAGTAGAGCAGTAAGAGGCTTAAGGATGCTTTAACTTTATGTACAAACAGAAAAATCAAGGAGGGAGAGGACAGGATTTACCACAGGTTGAATGACTTGCCCCATGAGGTAGAAGAGAGCAGCGCTTCCTTATCTTGTGCTTTAGGTCTGCTTCATGCTTGGGTTTATAATTCAAAGTCCAAATAATATTCATAATACTCTCTTCCACAGAAAACCTTTTAACTTCCTATTTTTTTTTCCCTGGAACCAGTGCAAGAAGGCAGCAGTGCTTGCAGGACACCTTACATCTTGGCCTAACACAAGCTGCTACCTCACATTGAAGGAACACCAGAAGTCCCTGAGCACCTCTGTCCTGTGGGTTTGATTCCTCTAACACTTTCCTGTCTCTTGGTAGCTGAGAAATTGCAGAGCATGTGCTAGCCTGGGCAGCTCAGGAGCCTGCTAATCCCCAGTGAATTATTGATTTTTTACCAGAATCGGTGTGTTATAAAAACACACAGGATGCCCAGTGAGTTGCTTTCTTTGTTCCAGAGTAATCCCAGGAAAGGATGATCTGATAAATGGGAGAGAAGGGTGACTGTGTTAAAAGGATCTCATCTGCACCTCATCTGAAAGGAGGCTTCCCACAGTGATGGCACCTCATGTATCTGTGTTGGCAATTTCTCACATCCTACAAAGCTAATGCCTCAGGAAGTCTGATGAATTTTCTGCTTTCTGTGTCAGCAATGTCAGTCCACTCTTCTGGTCCATCCCCTGACCCAAACACGGGGCTGAGAATAAGGGTAATGCACAGATCTTTGTGCCCAGCTTCCTGCACTGGTCTGTACACATCCCCAAAGGCAGAGCAGATCGGCAGAGCTGTACAGAACAGTCCATGCTGACAGTAGGAAGCTGGAGGAGCTGGGAGAATTGAGGAGGCTCTCAAGGGAGCAGGAAAAAAGTCCTAAATGTGGGAGGGAATCTTGGCAGAAATGAAAGAGAGGTTGTTGAGCAAAGCATGCACTGGCTCCAGATGCACAGAGCTTGCCATATGCTATGCTGAGAATCTGTGGGTGTGTTTATAAGACCTGCCACTGACTTGCAAGCACAAAGGATGTAGCCTCCTCTTATCAGAAAAATGTGGACTTCAGCCTTGCAGAAAAGGAAGAATTAATGTTCAAGTAACTTCACACTGGGTCTTCTTTCTGGTTGAAGCCTGACAGAATGATCAGTTTGGTTTTCACAGAATTCACAGAATCACTAGGTTAGAAGAGACCTTCAAGATCATCGAGTCCAACCCATGCCCTAACTCCTCAACTAAACCATAGCACCAAGTGCCACATCCAGTCTTTTTTTAAACACATCCAGGGATGGTGACTCTACCACCTCCCGAGGCAGGCCATTCCAGTACTTTGTCACCCTTCCCAAGAAGAACTTCTTCCTAAAATCCAACTTATGTTTCCCTTGACGTAGCTTGAAACTTTGTCCCCTGGTTCTGTCAGTTCCTGCCTGGAGAAAGAGACCAACTCCCACCTGATACAACCACCTTTCAGGAAGTTGCAGAGAGTGATAAGGTCACCCCTGAGTATCCTCTTCTCCAGGACAACCCCAGCTCCAGTTTTGACTGGACTGACTTGGTTTTCTGGCAGACAAAAGTGGTGTCTTTAATTGGGGCAGGCTATAAACGAGTTAGTTCCCCTGCAGTTCCCACAACAAAGCTACAGTGGGAATTTGGATGACTTTCTACAGCACTGGAAAAATCCCTTGCTGTTAACATCTCTTGGGCATACTAGAGAATTTCAAGCTAGTTTCACTTTGTCCTCAGCCAGCTTCCTGAAATGAGAACCATAGGGCTACTTCATTTGAGCAAATATTTGGCCTTGATTACTGTAGCAGGCTGAGCCCAAAAACAAACAGCGGACATGGGATAAACTGAGAGGCACCATTAGTGGGGAAGAATCTAACACAGTAACCTCAGGATAGGCAGCAAGCTGAAAGTAGGAGTACTTTCTTGGTTTTTTTGTAAGGAGCATGTGAAAAAAAGGGGGGACTAAATTCATCCTGATAGAGGAAGAGCGAAGTGAACATTCAGCTAGATGCCTTTTGTTCAGAGGTCTGTTAAAGGTGATGGATGCTGAAAAGCAATTAAAACAATGAATAAATTTTGTAAAGTGGTTAAATGCTGTCAGTCTTATGTGTTATTTGAGCCAAATTCTGTTTTTGTTACAGCACAATTACTCTGCTACTGAATTATTGGTTCTGTGAAAAAATGGCCTATCCTGAGACCTACAGAAGGAAAATAGAAGCAGAGGTGGCAGAAAGCTCTCCACAGCCCTACCTTATCAGAGTGAAATAAACAGTGTTTAGATGGATTTTTCTGTGTCTTTAAAGTGTATTTTTCTTCTCAGTACCTGACTCAAGCCTGGCTTGTCATAAGCATGACAGGTGCAGGGTGACAGAGGGGCAGGGGAAGGATGTTACTCTCCTGTCAATTTGTCCTCTGCTAAGACGAATGCCCCCAAGCCCTTCTGAACTCAGAAATCTGAAGCATTTCTTACCCCTCTGAGAAAGAGAGAAGGAAAAGGAGGTATTTGAGATATTAATAAAGCCTCCTTAGCAATTGTTGAACCAAGCTGTGAGCTGTGAGGCCAGGGCAAACAAGCCTAAAATTCGGTACTTGCTGAATTATCACTGAAGGCACTAAGGTGTAACAGATGGTGTGAAAATGGTTGTTTTCTTCAGAACAAACAAACAATCAAAAAACCCAAACAACAGTTGCTGTGCTTTTTTTAAGGCAGGTAAGAGGATGTTTTCTGCTGCCATTTTGGACAAATCTGAGTAGGCCTAAATCAGGAGACTCAGATTCCAAATCTGAGTTTTGCGACAAAGATTCTTTTGCTGGATAGTTTGTATTTGTGTCGGCCCTTTTGTATACTGGTGCTGATTGCCAGCTTTCCTGAATTTAAAGCTGAATAGAACATAGTGAGCAGCAAGAGAACAGGGCTAGAGGAAACACAGTTTGGAAGAGGATATAATTAACTAAAAAATGTCTCTTGCTTAGCACTGTGGTTTAATTTAAATGGCAGAGGTACCTCTTGGACGTAAAGAGCTCTGGGCCATTATTCTTAGTATGTCATATCAGGAATGTGGTGTCTGTAATCATGCCAAATGGAGTTGTAATCTCATCTCAAGGACTGGAGGAACTCACAAGCTCCAAGAAGACTTTTCCTTTGCCTCAGACAGAAGTTTTCATATAGATGTGTTTCTGAGGATATTTCATGACTTCAGCCAGAGCACAGCTGTTTGATAACCTGCTTCTCCGGTAGGGTCCTTTCTTACAGGGCGGTGTCGTTGGCATTTTTTTGGAAGAAGGGACTCTGGCATGTGATAACTATACTTACTGCAGTACAGTGGTAGGGAAGTGGGCCTCTGAATGGTATCCCAAATGACCAGAGATGCTGAATGTAAACGGTTTGTTTTTCAGCAGCAGATCTTGTCATTAATGTATTGAGAAAGTAAAAACACGTTCGTCTTTTTCTAAAGTTGAAGCAAGAACTACAATGAGAGAGCAGGAGTTCAGCAGGTTGTTCACATGGAGCTGTGTGGGTGGAGGGTTGGGGAGAGGTGAAAAACAGAATAACTGTTTTAAATGCTAGAGTATGCCAGGTACAGCTACTCCCTTCCTCCCCTGTCTTGGGGCACACATGTATTTCCTTCTTAAATTATCTCCATCAGCAAAGTCAATTTAAAGGCTCGCATCACAGTGCCTCAGTTTAATCCCCTTAGTTTTGCTGATGCATGTCTCTGAGGGCCTATAAACTAGATCAGTGAACTGATCTTTTTTTCCCGACCTTCTTTTTTTAGCTGTTCTTCAGTGTACAACATGAGTTTTTAAACATCTTCACCATCATACCACCATGGAGCAGTGGTAAGCTGTGCCACAGCACTAAAACCAAATGTCTAGTGGGAAAATAGAAAACGCCTTAAAACCAGTTTTGCTGATGAAGAGGGCATGATGGAATTGCACCTTGTCATATGAAAATGAGCCAATTAAACCTTACCTATTCTACAGCCATGCCAGAAGCTGGGTAGTTCTGCTAAGAGTGACATCATTCTCTAAGAAAAGGACTACTCTCCTGCTAACATCTGCTCCTGGCTGCTTCTGAGACAGGTTACCTGGGACACATTTTACTTGTTCTCTGACACACACACACCCTCCCACCCCTCAGGGGAAACATCCCTTGCTTTCACTCCTTCCACATCTCTTAAGATGGTTTTCCACCTTTCACACTCACAGTTTGGATGTGGCATTTGGTTTGGGAGCAGAACAATAAAGAATTGGTATAAAGGGAAGAGGAAGTTATGTGCTAACACATGGTACTTAAATTGCAGACAAATTTCAGGTTGCTCAGAGGCACAAAGTCCACAGACATGCATGACTTTTTTCTACAGACCTGCCTCCAAAGAGCCACTTCTTTTTGCTACCATACCTGAAAACGCTTCAGGTTCTCATCTGCATTTATAGTTGCTACTTTGTATGGGTGTATCTATTAAAGCCACTTCAGAGCTGCTTCCCTAAAGAAAGTCTAATTATGAATCCGCATTGAAACAACTAAGGTTTCAAGTGTTGCAAAAGCAGAGCTCAGGCTTCTTAGCAACACCAAATTGTGACATTCTCCAGATCTGTACATGTGTGGTTTCTGTCTAAATAGTCGCTGTGGTTAGAGTTTAGCAATGAGACTCCTTCGATGGGGTAAACACCTTTTTGTCACTGTCACTCTTCTTGTTTCACTCTCTCCAGCTTGTCAGTAAAAAACTAGTTTTTGAAGAGTTTTTTTCTGCCTCCCAAAGCATTGAAAATTATTCACCAAAATTAATTTGGCCCCTTTTATCTATTTGTCAGACACAAAAATCAAATATTCCACCATTTATTTCAGATCAATGAAGTGCAAGCTTCTCCCTGGGCTTACTGTTTGCCAACAAATTTAAGCAAAGTTTGTTTGCAACAAACTTAAGACCAAACTGGTCTTGGATTATTCCAGTGTAAGGGAAAACACTGTAGTTCAGCAAAATGGCCCTATGTCTGGTGTGTAAAAGCTGGCAAACTGAAGAAGTATCTCTGGATGCTCATAGATTTGTTTCCCTCTTGAAATACTACAGTGACATTAATTTATTCCCATGAAACTGGTAAATCTGTTTGCTGTTCAGATGTTTTCCAGAATTTAGTGACCATTACAGGTTCATTCTTCCAAATGATGCTGGATTGAAAACACTGATGGAAAATGTGAGTGAAGTTGATCAGAAAGATCCACGTAAACATCCTGTGATTTTGTAGAAAGTAACAGATGTATAAAATCTGTCTGATAGCTCTTTTTAGTCATTCTTATTTTTCTCTGAGGTGTGTCCCCTTTCCTGGGTAACTTCCTGCCAACGAAAACCTATTGCACTTGTTTTCAAGGTAATCAAGCTAAAGAAAACAGACATTTAAAACCTGACTTGCTTAAAGTATGGCACATTTACAAATCTGACCATGAGGGAAACACAGAGTTTTCTATAGAGATGGGATACACTTTATGAAAGGAAAGGATAGTGTAAACCTGCACCAATATTTGTTCTGAAGTCAGTTTTGATGCTTTACTGATGAAGCCGTCAAGAAAGTTTTGATAGCAATTTAACAGGAGTGGAGCCAACTTCTTAGATTTATATTAAAAAAAAAAAAAAAAGTGCCAAACCTTAAGAAGGCAGTCCAGTCTGAACTTAGCCTTAAATGTGAGCATCAGGAAGAGCAGAGAACATATGCAAATGTGAGAGTCAGAGAAGAATAAAAAAAATTAAATTACCAATATTATGCACTCTTCAAAAATTACTTTGTGCTGACCTTCTTATGTCTGCATTTCATGCTTCTAATAATTATCTTTTATTTATAACATAATTACTGCTGTCATTTCATGTTGCCTTTTGTATTTGCTTTCCTAGCTAAAATCTGCTACTTTTCCTTCTTTAAAAGCACTGTTTAGACTTGATACTGACTGCTTTCCTGTGCTTACCTTTCCTTTCTCAGCCATTTGGATGATGATGCACCTTCTCATGTTCTTAAGAAGCTTTTGATATATTTGGTTACCTCCACTGTTTTCATTCTGCTTCGTTTTTGTGGGAGAACTTAAAACCTGGTTGTTCAGCCAGTAAATACCCGTTCCATATGTTGGTCACTTTTTTTCTTGGCTCAATATGAACCACTGGATTGTTTGATCATAGAATTATGGAATGGTTTGGGTTGGAAAGGACATTAAAGATCAAGCAGTTTCAACTCCCCTGACACAGGCAGGGACACCTTCCACTAGACCAGGTTACTCAAAACTCCATCCCCTCTGTCCTTGAACACTTCAGGGATGGGGCATCCACAATTTTGCCAGGCAACCTCTGCCAGTGCCTCATTACCCTCACAGTAAATCTAAAGGTATCTGGTTATGTAAGTAATTGTCTGTCACAATTTCAGCTTCCTTTCATTTTCTACCTTGAAGTACTGGTGAAGACCTACCCTGCAGATTCCCTTCTTACTGCCAAATTAAATTTTCATTTCTACTTTGCATCGGTATTTACATTTCTCACCTCTGCCTCAAACAGTGACACTTCTGTCTGCCTGATACTCACTGATACCACCTTTCAGTGATTTCTCCCACTGTCTTCTGTGTCTTGAGATAAAAATGGCTATGATTGTTTCCAAACTGCTGCAGTCAACCTTTCTAAGCCTTAAGTGTTTTGCTCAGACAAGAAATGCTTACTTTAGATACTTCTCCACTAACTTCCCTCTTTATTCAAGCCTCTTTAACTTTATTTGCCTTTTCGGATTGTAGCTTTGATGCTGCCACCAGTAAACCTTGCCTTGCATTTTCTGTCACTGGCACCTACATCTGCAAATGTACCCTCCTTGTACAAAGTAGAAAGTCATAAACAGAAGGAGCCTTATATTTCTGTATGCTCATAAGGTGTGCAGTAAACCTTATCTGCTTTTCTGGATCTGACATATGGATTTAGATACACTGCACTCTTTACAGAAGGACTTTGGTCTTGCATCCTGGCTACTGCTTCCTCCTTTAGCACATCCTGAAGAATTACACCACCTTTGTTTTTTCATACCTCAATATTTCAGCATTCCTTTTTAAATACTTTTCAGGCTTCTGTGAGCATGTGCACTGGCTGTTCAAACACCTTAACAGAATCAGAGGCTGCTTATGCTCATGCTTCTGCCTGCCTCAGTTTTGTCTGTTAGAGTCTAGCAAAAGGAAACAAAGTTGGGGGAAGGATCTGGAGGAAAAGTCTTATGAGAAGCCGAGGAACCTGCAGTTGTTGAGCCTGAAGAAAAGGCAGTTCAGGGGAGACCCACTCATTCTCTATCTAGAACTGCCTGAACGGAGGCTGTAGCCAGGTGGGGGATGGGGGGTGGGTCAGTCTCCTCTCCCAGGCAACCAGTGACAAGGTGAGATCATGGCCTCACGCTGAGCCAGGTTGGCAACTAGAAGGAATTTCTTCAAAGAAAGTGATTAGACATTGGAATGGGCTGCCTGGGGGGGTGGGGGAGTCACCGTCCCTGGAGGTGTTTAAGGACAGACTGGACGTGGCACTCAGTGCCATGGTCTGGTTGACAAGGTGGTGTTCGGTCATAGGTTGGACTAGATGATCTCAGAGGTCTTTTCCAACCTAATTGTGAAACAAAATTTTGACTGCTATCTTCCTATCGCAGGTATTTTGCACTACAAACAAGGCTGAGTGGGAACCTCTTGACCGGGACACCACCCCCTCACCCCCAATCCCCATCTCGGAGGACTTCTGGCACGGCCCCTGGCGGCGGGGGCCGCAGCCCATCGCCCCGCTGAGCCCATTCCGTGCTCCCGGCTCCGTCCTCACCCGCGGTCCCCGGGGGCACCAAAGGCCGGTGCGGGCCGCCGGTACCCGCCCGGCGCGGGGCATTGTGGGGCTGGCGCGGCGTGGGGCGTTGTGGGGGCGGCTCGGCCGGGCTCGACCCGGGAGGAGACGAGCGGAGCGGAGGAACCCTGTCCCACCCCGCAGCCGGCGGAGT
>VXBU01004193.1:85511-170625 GCA_013400315.1 Bombycilla garrulus
GGCGGGCGGGCGGGCAGCTCAGCAGAACCGGTGAGCGAGCGGCGGTCGCGGTGCCGCGGGAGGAGCCGCAGCCGGAGGACGCCGCACTCTTGCCGTGAGGAGCGCAGCTGCCGCCGCGGCGTTTCCTTCCCTCCACCGTAGCCGGACTCAGGTGAAGCCGGTCGGGCGGGGCGGTGGGCGCGGGTAGCTCCGGTTTGTCCCCCCTGGCGCCGCGCTTCCCTCCCTCCTTCGCCGGGTTTTGCGCGTCTTTGTCCGGCGGGGCGAGAAGGCTCCGCTGTCCCGCCGCTCTGCTGATCCATCCCCTGGGGACCCTCCGTGCTGGGGTGCTCCCCGTGTCCCCACTGTGCAGCGGGGCCGTGTGTGCCCGGGGAGTTGCCGCTCTGCTCCCTGCACGCCCCGCGAACCGGCCTCCCGCCGGTGGGGTGGGTGATTGGCGCTCTTTTCCACCGGAGCCGGCTCCTTCCCCTCCGTCCTTCCCTCCGGTGCCCGGCCCGCGGGGGCAGCGGGCAGGGGCCGGCGGGCAGCTGTCAGGGCTGCAGCCTGAGTCACGGGCTGACAACCCTGCTGCAAACACCGCCATGGGCTTGGCTTCCGCCCGCCCGCCCGGCTCCACTTCCTCGTTCGGTTTGGGCCAGGAGAGAGGGAGGAAGGGAGGGAGGAGGGAGTGACAGGGCAAGATGAAGCTTGCACTGAGAGCTCTTGCAGATAGCTTGTGCTTTCAGGCATCACCTCCAACTGAGTCGTAGAAGTTCTCCGGCTTTGGGTGGTATCTTTACCAACTTGTCCTCGGTAGTTAGTTAGTTTGTGGAAACAAGTTTCGTAGCCCACGAGTGTGGTGCTTGCCCAGGGAGTTTAATGAGAATTGCTCCTAATTTGCTTAAACGCAGGGTGAAGTGAATTTTAAAAGAACAACATGCTTCTGGTAGTAAAGGGGGATTTTTCAGAAGTAAACTTCATTGGTCAGCAAACTCTGCATTCAGTGACTCTTTAAGTCCACTTGCTTTAACTCCTTACAGTTCCTTTCCTTCTTTTTTCCTCTTTAAGCACTGTTTGTGCTCTTGATCTTTCTTCCTCTGTAGGTTTTTTTTCTGTATCCTATGTCATGATGTCCTGAGCCACACTCCCACCAGAATGAACTAATAATTTAAACTTTTTTTATAGCTGGGCAGGTCTTCCAAAACAGAGTAATCTCTCAAATAATGCATGAAAAATTATGCGTCAAACTTGTAAAGATACTGTAGTAGTCTGCAGGCCAAGGTCCATTTATAAGTTCTCTGCTGTAAGGAAATACAAGGTAATTTACGTGGAGGCTGTTGAACCGTGGATTGAGATATTAAATTACACATTCTTAACTCTTGTATACATCACTTGTTCATAATGCTAGGTATGGTAAAGTTTTAACTCCAAAGTAACAGCCCTCTAATCAGTTACTGCCTATGTAAAATGCTTTTGAAATTACTCACTAGGTCACAATGTGACTAAGTTAGCTTATCGATGGCATTCCAGCAAAAATGGCAAATCATGGTGCAGATATGTATCGACTCATGATGCACTGTCTGCATCTGTAGTGCTCTCACAAGGTTTCAATGAGATAAACAAATATTTTTATTAACTAGAAAGGTGTAGTGAGGGGAAAGAAATTGATAAATGTAAGTGGCACAGAAGGGTTTTGAGGTTGTTAGTCACAATTTCCCAAACTGTATAAACACATGACTTTATGCTAATCTGACCTTGTGAAACTAACTACAAGGAAATCATGCAATTCTTCTGTGATGTTCCATATCAGGTAGAACTGCTGAAATTGATGTGTTCCCCTTCTTGATAGCCTTCTTCATTGTACTTATTCACAGTGTGTGTACTGTGTTTGTGGAAGTGGACAGGCAAAATTGGTAGAAGTGGGTAGAAATTGACCTGAAACATCAGAGTGAGTGTAACTGGCACCAGGCTGGTGAATGATGTGGTTCTCCTTGGAATCTGGTGTCATCTCTTGGACGCTTGACTTGTATAGCCAAGGTCTGATTTTGGAAGATCTCTGGGGAAGAATCTGTGACCTCTGGAGAAGTGTTTGTGCTGCTGAGTAGCCTGTGTCTGTTTCTGTATAAACAGGAAGACTTAATAGTCAGATTCTGTCTGCCCCAAAAGAATGACTGGAGAATGACTGAAGTCCTGTTATTGGCCTTTGCATAGATTGTTAGGATTTTTATACCATGATCCTGGGCTGTTTTTTTTTTTTTCTTTCAAGTTAATCTTGTAAGAAAAAAGTTGCCAGATGATAATTTCAGTTCAAGAGATAAAGAATAAAATTTTTTTTCATTGTTTCCTCTGGGTAGATTTTGATGTGTTTCAGAATGTTTTAAGAAGATGGATAGCTTGTGAGAGCTACCCCATAATCTTTTAAATGCATCTAATGAAAAACTAATAATAATAATGAAAAAAACAACCTTGTCTAGTAAAATCATAGAAAAGAGATTAGAAAAATCTCTCAGTTAGGAAGCTGAAATAATCTTTGTTGTCCAGCACATTATTTATTATGCAAAGTGTTGGAGATTATTCCAGCTGAATAGCCAGTGGTAGCTCTAATACTCATCTTCAAGCTGAAAATTGCTTTGCAGTTGATGCTGCAGGTGCTTAAGTCTCTTTGCAACATTACCTGGCACTGCAAATGTATCCGCTAAAATGCGAGACTTGCGTTTACCACTTCAACTGTCTTGAAAACCAGAATCATTATTATCTTGGCAGGTCTTTTAAAATAATATACCAGCTGTTTTCATTTAATAATTCACAGGTTAGTCGTGTGTCAGGCTATTCACATGCGGGTATGAGGGAGTGCATGTATATCAATTGATACTAGCTTTGTGAAAATACACTTCAGTTGTACTGGGAGATTAGTCTGTCTATACCCAAATTTCAGATTTGGCTCTGTTAATTTCCAGAGCAAAGGAGACAGGACATGGGTCAGAAGTGTTGTGATTTCTGAGCTGATTCTGCTCAGTCTTTCACCTCCATCCCATCCCTAGGCCTGTGTCTTGTCCAGATTGATTGGCCTATGGATTAGTGTGACTGTAAGAGGGTGAGATTTTAAATAGACCCATGGGAGGTACAGGAGCTCATCTAGTTAGTGCAAGGTTTACTGAAAGAGGAAGTCAAAGCTAAGGTTGTGTTATGCCCCACAGTACCTTTGCTTTTTTGTGTGGTAGCTTTGGATTATTGGGTAATATGCTGAAACTAACGGATGACTAGAGTGCATTTTAGAGGCTCAGAATTAGTGTGCACATCTACTAAAAAAGGTGTCCAAAACCTTAATGCTCAGTGTATGATTTAATGTATTTTTTTTGGTTTGACTTAACAGTGCTCTCGGTGCCCTCCAACATAAATTTTTTTTCTTTGATTTCTTGTATAAATATCTCATTACTCTTTGCTTTCTTAGTTTATAATTGAGGCAGAGCTGTTTGCATGTTAAGTAGAGAAATTGTGTGCCTGACATTAAGTCTTCTGTGGGTTGGAACAATACTGTAATAGCAGAGGATTGCCTACAGCAGCATTGTTTTTGCTGGCAGTTGCTCTAACTCAATGGTGGCTCGGTGACCTTGTACCTTAAATTTCTTTTCAGTTTAACCACACCATGGTTCTAATTGAGTTTTCTAGTGTAGAAAGAGATGGAAACTAGCAACCTGATTTTTATAGAGTGTGCTGAGGCAAAAACACAAATGCAACTTCTGCCCTGGAAGCTAATGCAAATGGGTGTTGTCCAACTAAATGAAATGCATGAGTTTACAAGTTCATCTTAATTACGGTTTATCCGCTTCGCTTTTTTCTTCAGTGGCTGTGAGAACTTGTTCCAAGTACTTGAAGTAATAATCTCAACACTGATTTCTCTTGTAGTCCTAGGCCACTGTAGTGGTTAAACAGGGTCTGACCTCACTCCAGTACAGTTGTGTTCAGCCTAAAGGGTTAGTCCCCATTTTCAGTTGATGGTCCTTTGGCCTGTTACTGTTCATCACAATGTTACCTTTCTGAGCATCCTAGGGAGTCTGGAGAAACAGTAGTGTCTACAGTTTTCTGGTAGTGGGGCTGTGATTGATTGTATTGTGTGATACTTCTGGAGCTACTACTGCTAAGTCATGTCCTTTTTAACCATAGTGAAAGGGAAACTGGAAAATTGATCTGGCATATTTTGTCTACTGTAAATTATTTCTTGTAGAAGTATTACAAAAGTGTTGCTGCTGGTTGCTGAGAGGTATAATGAAATGTAATGCTGTATGCTTGACTTGTGACTGTATGCTTGTGTCTTGACTCCATGACCTATTTATGAAATTTATGCCTTTAGAGTTTTGTACATAGGGTTTGGATTTTGTTTGTCTTCATGACTAGAAATTTAAATTTCTCCTAATGCATGTATGCCAGCTTTACTGAGAGCAGTAAATAAAACCACATGGATGAGCAACTTCAGTAAACTCAGGCTAATAATTAATATGTGAAGGGAAACTTAACTTGGGAATCTGTATCATAAAGTCTCCTTTACTGATGAATACTTCCATTCATCAAGAACTACCATTTTAATGAGTCTCGGCAGGAAATCCATTGTGATATATGCCTCTGCACAGAACTTGAGTTCTGATTTGTGTGAAAGCAAAGTGGGCATTCAGACTTGTAAGAAAAAAGTTTTGGAGAAATTTTACAGCTCTATTTTGTCAGTTGTGTGCAGTCAGAGGGTTATTTTTTTCCTGCTGGGAAGCTTCCTCTTTAAATTCTAAGACTTAAAGCATGCTCTTATAATAGATTACTTCTTATTGTTTGTAGTGATAAGAGTACATTCACCTGTGTTTTTCTTTTAAGCTCAAGATTTGACCAGTTCATTTGAATTTAAGCTGTTTTAATCAACCTCGAAGGTGCAGTAGATTTGACTTTGGTTAAAGCTGGTTATGGCCAACAACCAATCCAGTTAATTTTAGTAACAGAGTTGTTTTAAATGTTCAAGAAAAAAAAAACAAAAAACAAACCTGCAGCCAAATCTCAATTAAAAGTTTAGTTGCTTCTGTTTTTTTTTTTTTTTCCCCAAATGTGTCTGACTTAACGGAACTGTATCAGTTTGCAGGTCAATTGTTAGTGAGTAAGCTCTTTTTGAAAGGGACTGTTACATGTAGGTCTGCTTGTCATTAAATGCGAGAGATTCCAATCCTTCTGTGCCAGAATTGATAAAATCAGTTATTTTTGAAGTGTGTGAACAAAGTAATTTTTATTGATTTGCAATCAATGTAAGACAAAGAAACATCTTATGATTTAGACATATTTGAACTGATATGGGGTATTTAGATGAAAGAACTTCACAAGAAATACTGAATGTAAATCTAAAATAAAACCAGTGAACTGGATTAGAAAGTTCCTGGCTAAGCCCTTGAAACTAGTAAACTAGTTGGTTTACAAGGTAAATTGATTTTTTGCACCATTTTTTAAATGTAGGTGAAGAAAAATACTCTCAGGCTTCTGTTTTAGCTATATCAGTCATCATTTAAAATGTAGAGGAAGGTATTGACATTTTGCTTTGGTTTTTTTTGGGTGGTTGTGAGGATGAATAGCTGTGTGTTTAACAGTTAGTGGAACAGGTCAGAAGGGGAGGATTTGAGATGAAGATAACTGGAAACTGAAGTTTAATTCATAAATTCTTCATTGCGGTAACTATCTAGAAAACAGCCTTACTTTTTTGCTTGTAAATGCACATGAAGTAGTCCAAGAAATATTTCTTTTGTATTAGTGGATTTTTTTTAGCAGAATGCCACATAAATACTTTTTATTCTTCATAGTTGTGGTTCAGATGTCAGGGTTTTTTCCATTGTTCAGAGATAGAAATGGTTTTTATCGCTTTCTGACATCAAGTAGAATGTATTCAGACTTCTCAGAATTGTTTAAATAAATGGAAATACGGATGCAGATATACAGTTAAAAATAGTTAACTAAGTGTATGCTTGAAACTGCTGTGTTTCAAGTGGATGTGTCTGCATACTGACAAATACATGTTCTTTCTTAGAGGAGCATAAATACTAAATAAGATTTCTCTACAAGCACAAAAACTCTTTAAACTGTGACTTAAGATTTGTGACTTAACCCAGACAATAAAAGCTAAGCGAACTGGTTTATGTTGCAGTAGGAATCTTTATAGCAGACATTAAAGTCTGTGACATTTCATTACACAGTAAATTATTGTGAATTGGTTTAATGGCTCTTTCCGAGTTTAATGCAGTATATGATGGGACAAGTAAAATGAGAACACACAAATGTGATGAGAAAGATGTATAAGTCCTAAAAGAAGAATTGCCAATTTATTAGGCAAATTAATGTAACTTCCAAAGCCTATCTACATTATCCTTGTAGCACTGACATATACATGTGCACAATCAGTTTATCTTCTTCTTCCATGTGGTGGGAGGTAGTCTGTCATATGTCAAATTGTAATTTTTTCCCTAATGGGCAGAACTATATAAATAAGTTTTAGTTCTTTAGTGCTCGAAGAACTTGATGTAGACTTAACTGATTAATATCCCCATGTTGTATTATTGTTAATTCTGTCAGGAAAACATGCAGCTTCAGTAGTGGTTCAGCTCTTGCTTGTGTAGATCAGGAGAAGAATATCAGAGAGCCCTGGGATGGTTTGGGTTGGAAGGGACCTGAAAGATCATTTTGTTCCAATCCCCTGCCATGAGGGACACCTTTCACTAGATTGCTCAGGATCCTGTCCAGTGTGGCCTTGAGCACTTCCAGGCGTGAGGCATCCACAACTTCTCTGGGCAGCCTGTTCCAGTGCCTCATCAACACAGCTCTGCTGTGTACATGGTTGTGGACAATGTCGTTAACTATGGTGGAAATACACAAAACAGTTTGGCTACTCTGTGGTCAGTGTTTCCTTAGGCTGTTTTTTATCCTTTCAGGGCAGAAAGCAAACTTTATTTGGAACTTTGAAATTATATTTGTTTCTTTGTATGGGAACCATGGAATGTCATATCAGTCGCCTGTCAAAAGGAGATAATTTTCTTTTTTTTCTAGAAAAGTCTTCTCTTGTATTGCCAAAACGGAGAAAATTTTGTATGCCATATAGCCATGATTGTAATAGTGCAGACTAAGTTTCTACTTCAAGTGCCCTTGCTTTTACTCCTTTGAGATTGAAAGATGAGTCCTTCCTTTTCCTCCAACACAAAAATCAGTGTTCAGGAGATCCAGACAGGAGGGCACGGTTGGGTGAATTCTAAAATTAGTGATGCCTAATGCTGCTCCTTTTTAAAGACTGATATATTTGCCAATGAGAGAAGAAAGCACAGGTCAGGGAAGGGAGCAGGCTAACCAGAAGACAGACTTGAGGCTGAGATGTACAGACCAGACCAGTGTTTTTTGTGTGCTCTGCTGCACCAAAAGCTTTCTGTAGAACAGTGCTTATAATGGATGGCTAAGAAGCTGTGCCAGACCTTAAGTGCAATGGGGAAATGTCGCAATCTGGATTTTTGGGCTATCTTGAACATGATATTTATAACCAAAAGTATTTATAAAACAAATATAAATATAATAGAAATTAAAAATATAAATATTTTCAACCTGGCCTCCTTACACATCCTGGAATGTAAAGGCTGTATAGCTTTTTGTCCTTTATGTAGGAGTTGCTGTGTTCTCATGTCCAGAAAAAGTCATTCTTCTCCAGACTGCTACCTCAGAGATCCCTGTCATAAACAGAAATGTAGGTCCTCTTTTTGAACTGTTATGCATTACTGGAAGGGTTGAGAATCAAACTTGGACCCTGTAGAAGCTGTAGACTTCTCTGTGCCAGGTGTTTTGCCTGCCATCCCCATAGCTGCTGTTAATGTGCAGCAGAATGATTTGAGACAAGAATAAAAATATGAGATGTTGCAGAAAGCTGCTTGTACACAGACCTGGTTTGGCACAGTAGGTTGAGCTCAAAGTGTCTAGAGAAACTTTTGCTGCAAAGTAAATATAATACTTTTAAAAATGACTTACTGAACATATTTACACTGATTCTTGGTTTTTCTCATTATGAGCTGGAGGATGATTAGCAGTATTGATGCTGAGATCAAAGCAATTTGTCAGTTAACATTAACAAGAGTAATTGTTCCTGTAAGATGGCTTTATCTTGGCCACACAGATGCCAAATATTTGCATCTAAAAGGGTGAACCAGAACCGTATTTTTGTCTCCATATTTAGGTGTAATTGTTTTATTCCTTGTTCTCACTTGCATTGAATTGAAACCTGGCATTGACAGAGATGATAGAGAGTGCTAATTGATGTATGTAGAGCTACCTTGCACAGTGCCTTAGAGTTCTTGGCAGATACATTCTTAGCCTTAAATCAGAATATTAGGGAAGGGATGAAAAGTGACCCTGAGGTAACAAAGGTTTAAACTTTCTAAGCTCTTCCCCTCTCTCTCATGCAGTGTCCGTAGGGGACTCTGCATGCCTGATCAGAGCTTATGCAGGCCATTATGCCTCCTGAAAACCAGTCTTCCAGCAAAACAGCTTGAACAGCAGGGATGGGCTGCAATTTTCTGAACTACAGCTGTCTCCTTAAGTGGGATTACTTTGCTGAGTGGTCACGAAGAATGTGTTCTCCCCCTGGAATGTTTTCCTTGTGGGCACACTGTCTCTGTAAGAGGAATTCTCTCCTCTGCTGAGAAGGCATGTACTGTACTCCACTAATGAGAAACAACAGTTGCAGAAAGTGTATTATGCAGGATTGTAAACTTTGAATATTTATTCAAAGTGAATGGGGTTGGGTGGCAGCCAGCCTAGCTTTGTCATGCTAAAGACTGGACTTGAAATTAACAGAAGGCTAGCCTCCCCCTCCCTAAATCAGTGTTTGGTGTGTTTAAACAGTGTGCACAGGCTTCATAGAGCTGATTAACTGTACTGGTGCCATCTACATGATCTTGTATCTTTGCCTCCCTGAACTCAAAAGGTGCAATTAAAATAGAGGCAAGCATACTCTCCCTAGCATTAACTTAGGGAAGCCATGCCTGGCTTTATTTGCCTGTAACCTACAGTGGTTAATTACTGCATGCAGTGTGGTTGCCCAAGATCGTTCCTGTGCTTCTGTAGCCCGTGGTGAAGCCTGCACTATCCTGTTTTCAGACCTGGGTACCCAAAACTAGCCTCTTCAGATTTTTATTAATATTTGTTAAATGTACATGTGCTGTGCTTGTAGGACTGTTCTCCCAGTCCTACCGTATTTGAACCCAGTGGAGAGAAAAGGTGACTGTTAAGTGGCATGGGAGTGTCTTGCTTGTACATGGCTTTGTCCCTGCACTTTACCATGGAAAGTCCCAGCTCCCAGAGCAAGCCCCCGGTTTTAGCTGCTGCAGTAGAATATATGGAAGTGCTGCTTCACACATTCCAGAGTGGTGCTTGGCAGCTGATGAAGAGGGCTGGACACAGAGAAACCGAGAAACATTTATTCCATGTTCACTGTTCTGAGGATGTGTGTTGGATACCTTTAGGCAACTTAGAGAATTTAGTTCAATTTCTTTCTTTTGTCTTACCTGTAGTCTGGCCAGTAAGTCACTTCTGTGCAATAGAAGCATTGCTTATGCATTAGATAATTAGATTCCTCCTTCTTGGTTCTTAGAGCCCCACATACAGAGAGGACACATTAGTGCTCTACCTTGAGTTTAATTTGCAGTAACAAACAGGGTGGCTGGCAAGCCTGGGCAGCACTACAGTCAAACTGAATATGCAACAATAATTGCCAGCCAACTGCATTCCAGTTGTGAAATAAATCTTTCAACAATGTATTGTGTGCGTCAGACTGTGACTAGAGAGGAGAGCAGTGAACTACAGTAAGCCTAATAGCAGTCATTATGAATCCCTAATAAAGCTGAAATAGAAGAAATGAGTCTCCGTGGCAGCATTCTGAATGCAAAGGGTAGGTGCAGCTCGGTGCCCTCAGCTCGGGGGGCTGTCTGTGAGGAGGTGTTAATTGCGAGCTCAGGTACTTGCCTGGTGTTGTATTCTCTCCTGGGATAACTGAAATTCGTGATTCTTGCCTCCAGCCTGAAGCATCAAGCACTGGTGTGTCTTAATACACTGAACTTGAGAAATAAGCAGATATAACCTGTCCATCAGTTCAGCTTCCTGCCAGCTTTTCCCTTTCCTTTCCTCCCTGCTTCTTCCTTGTGATTCATTTCTCTCCCATAGTGATTTAAACTCTGTTTTTTTATGTAGGCGTTGCTTACAAATTGGAGCAGTTTGGGCTAACAAACTTTACAGTTTTCTTTTCCGTAAACGTAGTGGCACTTGGAGCTGTGAAGTGTCATCACCCTAACCTAAAGAAATGTGATCAGAGCAGTTTCTTAGTGAATACAAGGGAATTCTAGGAAATTTTTTATTGGTGTGTTATGGGTTTTGTATTGTCAGTTCATGGTCACTGTGGCTAGCCTGGCCACTAAAACCTATTTTAGACTAGTTTAGTCTACCTTTCTAGCTGCTCTTAAATCTGATTTTATGAACTGTATTCAGCTGGCTGGGGAAAGCAAAATAGTTGAGCTGCAGGAATAATGCAAGTATTAGCTGTTCAGATCATATGCTTAGCAAGGATTCCCATCGTATAAATGTTACTGACCAAACTCAGCTGGAATCATTAGCAGCTTCTCAAAGTCAGGTTATTTTTAAATGCTGTGTATTAATAAATAATCAAATTTTTTCACTGAGTGTAACTTAGTTGTACCCAAAATAGGGCCATCATTGACCAGTAGTGCTATAGTTTTCTAGTGCAAAAGTCTTGTCTTGTCTATAGAAATGGTGTACATTCCTTTTGTTCTGTGAAAGGGTCTTTTGTCTTGTATTGCACCCTCTGACAACCTGCTAAAGCTAAGACAGTTTGTAAGCTGGTGGGAAAGTTGTATTCCTGAACTGCTTTTAAAAGGTGAGCTCTTTAAAGAAAGGGAAATTAACTTGTAGTCTAAATACGTTTTCTATTTATTGTTCGTTCTTTTTGTCACCCTTTAAGGTAGTTCGTCTTGTGCTGCAAGTGGAAAGACCACTAGGCAAACCATGTGGGAGGATTGTTTAATATGAAATCACAGAAAATTTGTAACAGTGTCTTACTGGTGGCTATGAAGCAGAAGAAAACTTCCAGTAATTATCCACTTATGTCCCTTTTCACTCAGTCTCAGTCTCATAGCAAGGGCTGGCAGTGGTAATCTGAACTGCCAAGGATTCGGTGCATGTATATGGCTATTTTGCATCCTCTGTAGCACAGCATTTTACAAACTTTTCATAATTCATTAAAGAAGGGAAATGAAATGGTGTGTGAATAAGACATAACTACATTGTCTGTTCCAGTTAGTAATGCATCTTTGCAAGGAGTGAGGCTGAAGCCAGGAAAGAACAAAAAGTGTGGGAATCCCTGCTATAATGATGGTTAAGGTAGCTCAAACTGGAGGTATTTCCTTGTCCAGCCAGTGCTTTAATACTTGTAAGTGTGATGCTTTAACTCTTGCCATTAATGCTCTTACGAATTCTATTTCTACTTCAGCTGTTACCTCCTTTGAGCTGTTAGTAAAGCCCAGGCTCATCTTACTGAGCAGTGGCTCACTCCCAGGAACAATGCTGTGGCTGCTGACAGAGTAAACGTCTGGGGACAATGGGGATATAATACAAGTAGTTACAGAAAATTGAACTGCAAATAGGTAATGTTCTGTGCTTTTAGCAGATGCAAAACAGTTGTAATTGGCGAAAAAGGACCTTAGAGGAGGTAGCTTTTAGACCTTCCCAAACTAGATAAACTTTCCAGGTTTATGGGAAGCACTTCATGCTTTAAGTAGAGAGTGTGTGAAGTATCTTATAATTTGAGCCTTAAGGCTATGAAATTGTAGGAGACTAAGGCAAAGTTCTGCCATATGGCTGTATTCTAGTGAGGGTTTGCAGTAATTCTCCTTAATTCTAAGGGAGTGCATGTCATCTTGAGTAAAATCCAGGGTTTGATTTGTTCCTCTCAAAAGAATCTATCTGCTGGGAAATATGTTTGTCAACAGGGCAGTTGGTATTATTTTTTTAAAGTTGCACTACAGCCTGATGTCTTGGCCCCATCCTATTTATGACTGTAGAGATTGCGTTGTCTTTATGTGTGACTATATGGCATCTTTGTGGCAATTATGTAGCTAGTTAAATGGCAAAGAATGTCTTTTGGGCCCTGAAATAATGGAAAACCAGTAAAGTTTGACCAGCCTCTTCCCCAGACTGCTATGAACAACAATAAGGAAGCATACTGGTTTAACAGGGAAGTGACTGTAGTATGTCATTTTTGGAAACAATACTAGGAAGGAGGAATTTAAACTCAAAACAAGGATGGTCTGTCTTCCTTCTGTATTCTTTGGTCGTCTTACCTATAGACTGGCATCACAAAGAATATTGTTAACGGTATTCTCATCTGGCAGTTGCACAATAGCTATGCAAAGATAAATGTCCTTGTCCTACATAATTATCTACACCCCAAATGCAAACTACCAGGCAAACAAATTGCTTCCTAATTTGTTCCTAAAACAGCAGTGATTTGCATTCATTGTGAGTTGCTGTAAGGCTGTAAGAGCTCACTGGGCTTGCTTCCTTTCTTGACCACTTTAAGGGATTTTTAGAAATGCCCAGTGAAATGCAGCATAAGCTAGGAAGATAAGTTTAGGAGTCCATGAGATGGAAGTTACTGAATCTGATTCCTCTGGTACTGTTCTTGTGGAGAAGACAAATTAATGGTTGGTTTGTGGTATTGCTAGTTTAGACGCCCTGTGGGTTTGAAGTCAGCCTCGAGAATAACTCTAGTGCCATGTTGTCTTAGCTTGAGCCTCTAGTCTTTTACCTCTACTATGTGAGAATTCTGTTCTGGGGCATAGGAGAGCTAGTTTAAGATAAGAGGGCTGCTGCTGCCATGCAATAGGGGAATTTTCAAGTCTGTTTCAAGTTTGAGGTGCAGACCCTTTTTGAATCTCCTCACTACTATTTGATAGTACTTGAAATACTAACAATTATATTAAATATATANTGAGATTTTAGAGCAGCTGTGGTAGGCTATTTCTCCTCTTACTGTGAAAGTTGTTTTCAGCCCTGAAAATAAAAAGGAATAGATGTGCTAGAATGATCTTTTACTGGCTGAAGAATGCACTCTTGTAGTGCGTGAGATAATTTGGGGTTCTCCTCCTGCAAGGAATTTGATTAACCTCTCTGTAACTATCTTCTTTCCTTAGTTCTCTTCAGATCTAGGACTGACTGGGGATACCCTTTGAAAGATTTCTTGTGGTCTTATCTATTTCTTAGCCAAAAAGAATTAGTCTTTATCCTAGATTATATTTTAAGGTGTACTGAATGCATGCAGCTAACTAACAGCAGGGAAGTGAGGACTATGTTTCAGTGTCATGTAGGATACTTCAGATGGCTGGTTACTTCAGATTCCTCAGGAAATGATGAAACTGAATTTAGCTGAAGCATAGTGCTTCTGTGTCCTGCCTGATTATAGCCAAAAAAGGCAACTGGTTACATTCTGGGAGTTGCATAGGCAGGAAGCTGTGTAATGGAGGGTAGAGCACAGCTGTTGCCTTGCCAAACCTGATACAACTCTGAACACAATTGAATATTTATTTTATATTTTTTCCTCTTTCCCCTCTTTTCTTCCACTCCCTTTTTTTTAACCCTTTGATTACAACCTGCAGATGATACTCTGCAGTGTTATGAAATCCTAATATCTTCTGTTGGATTGTTGGTCTTCTTTGTTTGCTGCATACTCTGTCAGGCTTGCTGTTACAGGATGGTCTTGGAGCTCTCCCGACAGCTCAAGTTTTTTATGGCAGCCTCCAGATTGATCTTATCTCTACATCTTATCTCTACAACATATCTCTTTGTCATGTATCCATTAAAATCTAGTTTTTGGGAATAATATGAAAAGCTGGGGTGGAGTTGCTCTGAGAATCACCTTATGGTTGAGGTAGAAGTGTCAGTGACCCTGTGGGGAAGGAAAGATGAGGTCAAGGGTGGAACAGCTGCTTGGCATAGCCTGTAAGGCTTAAGACAAAGATTTTAAACTCAAGCTAAAGGAAGTCATTATTTATAGAGTAATTTTCTCTTTGTTTGCTAAAGAAATTTGACTGTGAATATACAGCTATCCGTACAGTCTCTGGCAAAAAGTTGCATACCACTTACAGCGGTACATTTGTTGAAAAGAATTTCCCTACACGCTTACAAATGACTGGTGTGGGCATTTGTGCCCATCATTATTGTGGCTGATGTTTTACTGGCTTCATTCACTGTTTGCTAATGCTGGGACTCTACATCTATTGTTGCTCTCATGCGTGTTTTGGGAATTGAGCTGCTTCTGTCCCGCTTTCAATACTTTTTTGTCTGCAGTGTGTGTAGTCAGACTTCACTTACTTGATTTGCCTGCTGGTTTGTAAATATGAATTCTGTAGAAAAGTTATCCATATGGCTTCTGATAGCCTTCTAGGACCTGAGTACTTGTATTTTTGTTTCCTGTTCTTTGGTGGTAAAGAGCTCTAGTTTTTATGCAAGCTATGAAAAACATATATTGAGGACACTGGTATCTTTGTGAGGAAGTATTCAAGAAGTAATGTTCACGGGATCTTGCAAAGAGGCTGCTGTTACATGGTTAATGAGCCTTGACGCATGCAGTCCTTTTCTGATTGAAAGGACTTTTGAATGGCACTAATAAAATTGCTGCCTTATAAACTGGAAAATCCCTGGTGGTAGCGTTCTGGTTTTGATGAAACACTAAATCTAGGGTGCTATTTTTCAAGCATACAGCCTAAGTCTCCTTTTTGTAGGGGTGAAACTCCTCTATCTGACCCCAGCTTCATAGAAGGATGTTACTAAAAGATATTTAGCTGTAAAATTTCCTAATGTATTCTGTTACTATCTTGGAGATATTTTGCTACTGAACATTATCTAGAAAAAAAAGATATAAACTGGTGGGCTGGGTATTACTATTAAGCTGATGATGGAAAGTATCTAATATCAGTCTTAACTGGTGTCTGCAAATTACTGCTATCTTTTAGGAGCAAAGTTCATCTCACATTCTAGGCTGGTAGTTGACATTTCTGAGAAGTTGTGGTTTTTGATTTCTAGTTTATCAAAATAAGGAGATACGAAGTAAAAGTGTTGATTACACATTTATGATTTTATTTCTGAGCCAATATCTCTACCAAGTAGAGCAGTGGAGGGTTAATCTTGACCTGAATGCTACTGACATAGTGTGTGATGCTATGAGGATTGGCACAAATTGTTTGGTGCTTGCCACTTTAATATGCTTCCTCTTTTCTGCCAAATAATGGCTTCCAAGTGCTTAATGGTCAGTGTTTTGTTGTAGGTTTTAGGGTTTTTTTTAAACTGCTTGCTGGTTTGTTTTTTTTTTTCGTACTCTTGGCAAGCAAAACCTTGGACTTATTGGAAGTTTGACAACTTTAGCAGTGCTTACTAACATGAAATTGAAGGAGGGAGAGGCATGCTCTGATGACCAGGAATTCAGAGTACTTTGCATGTGCCTGTCTGTCTCTAGGAATTGGCAAGGCGATTTGAGGCTTTAAAAATAACCTTTTTCTTTGTTTCCCCCTCTCTACACAGGTCCCCAGTTGTAAACCACAATGTCGCAAAGAGACGCAGATAAGTACCTTTATGTGGACAAAAACATCATTAATAACCCCTTGACTCAGGCTGACTGGGCTGCCAAGAAGCTGGTATGGGTTCCCTCAGAGAAGAATGGGTTTGAGGCAGCTAGCCTGAAGGAAGAAGTAGGAGATGAAGCCATCGTGGAACTGGCAGAGAACGGCAAGAAAGTGAAAGTAAATAAGGATGACATTCAGAAAATGAACCCCCCCAAATTCTCTAAAGTAGAAGATATGGCAGAGCTGACATGCCTGAACGAGGCTTCTGTGCTTCACAACTTGAAGGAGAGATACTACTCAGGACTGATCTATGTAAGTAATCTTGTCTGCTGGAGCAGGAGTTCCTGATTACCTAGTGTGTGAACTTACTGTAATTGCTTTGCTCCTAAATGTGTATTAAATGCCTTTCATTGCCCCTATACACAGGTCATCATGTGACTTGCCTTCTTCCCTCTACTTAAAATTTTTTCACTAAACTATGCCAATCCCCCTCTAGTTAATGTTGAAGCTTTCAAGGAATGCTATGGTAAATCTGGCTTTAATGTTTTAATGTCTTTGTTTGCAGGATGTTTTGAATGCCTTTTAACTTAGGAAGATGCAAGAGCAATTAGATAGTGGTAAACAGGGAGTCTGATCTGAACTGAACCAAATAATAATAAAAACAGTCTTAATCGACCCAGCATCTGAAATGTGGCTTTCATGTCTGGATCGTCATTGGAGAAGAATGCTAGTGCCAAGCTTTTTGTGTGGATCTCAGAGCATCTTACTAGAGAAGGAACATGTGTGCCTGCATGTACTTACAGATAGGAAGTGTTCCTTTTCTTTCCATCCCCAAATGGACAAGAGCAGAGATTCCTGCGTCTTATTGCTGTGTAAATAACAGATGCCATTTATGGGACCAAGGGTCATAGCCAAGGAAGCTGGCAGTAACCACTTCACTGAACACCGAAGGCAATAAATAGGGAAAGGTGGGGAAGAAGACTTTGGAACCTTGACCTGGTTCTTCAGTTCCCTTCTGATTTTCCTCTTCACAGTGCCTATGTTTAGCAAGCAGATGTTGGTCATGCTAGCTTCTGCTTTATTAATACTCCACAAGTATAGAATGAGTTATTAAACTCAGTGGCAATGTAAAATTTGTGTGCAGTGACTGGTTAAAACAGGACTAGGGAGAACACAAGGGAGAAACTCATGACTTGCTAGTGCTCTATCTGCTCTTCTGGAGTGGCATGAAGGCATACAGACAACTCTTGGAGAAAATATCAGAGAATATCTGAAAGATGCAAGGCTGATAAAAATTTATTCTGACTTCTACAGTCTGATGTCAAAATTTGAGAGCTAATGTGATTGGAGGTTGATGTAGTTCATTATTCTTGTAGTTAACAACTCCTTCTACTATTAATCAAAATCTGTTCTCAGATGGAAAAAGTCTTGTTATTCAGGTGAAATAGGATATACAGGATCCATGTGTAACATTTTTAGAATAGGAAACACTGCTAGGTTATATAATAATAGTTGAAAACAATTCAGCAGTGTCTCAAGGTCTGTTGCGTGCTGTGCAATGGGCTGTTTCACATGTCTTGCAAGATACCATGTGAAATTTCAGACATGGTCTGTGACTAATAAATTGATTTCTTCTAATTGGATTGTAAGAAGATTGTAAGATTTTTTTGTAAAAAAATCCCCACACCCTTCACCCAGGCAAACTCTTGCATAGTATTTCTCTATTACAGAATCTCAGTCTTGCCAAAACTGTGTGCCTGTGCGCTTGTGAAATGGACTGATCTCACCTGTCAGCAGTTCTCAGCAAGTCAGGAGATTAATGGGAAGGCTTAGAGTACTTTCATTGGAGTGGCTGTTGGTTGATCATTAATCCGCTTGAAGAAAGGGAGTACACGCAATGCATCTCCAGCATAAATGGCTCTTCAAAGATCACAAGGATAGTTTAGTTCTGTTCTTCTCCTTTCTTATTTGGCAGCAGGGCTCTGAGTTTTTAAAAGTTATTTTCTTTTTTCCTTTTTAAATTTTTTAATCTTTATTTGTCCCATATGAAAGGGGAAATCTTATTGCTGGTGCAGACAGGCAGATTTTGAGTGAGGAGTGTCAAACAATTCAAGAACTTAGAGCTTGACTCCAAACACCAATTTGCTGTTTCCACGTGTGGATTGGTTCCGCACTGAGGTGACTTGCTAATAGACTGGCTTTCATATTAACCCCTTCTATTTGGAATCCTTTATCAAAAGATCATTTTTGGCTTTTGTGGATAATATTTGCTTACTTGAACTGCTTTGTTTGTATTCAGTGTGAAACTCAATCTTATGTGTTCCAGCTATTTTATTAAAGTTAACGGTTACTGGAAAATAAATTTTCTGATGCTGTCAGCTTTGTGCCATGCTGCAGATGGTCCTTTCAACTCCTCAGAGCTAGTTTAGCAGTTAGGAAAATAAAACTAGTTCCAGTTTGGCATGTGTGTCACTTGAAATATTTAGTGAAAGGTAATGCCAGAATTCTATTTTGAGATAGTAATGTCTGAGACAAAATACAGATTTCCAAGCCAGCTATGCTTATAATAGATGAGCCTTTCAATTGGAACCTTGGGTTCAATTCAGGGATTTATGCATACAAGTCTTTATTTGTACTTCAGTAAGATGAAGATAACTCTTGTCTTCTCTGTGGTAGAGCTGGCAGCCTCTGCTTATTAATACAGCTCAGCTTGCTGCCTATATGAAACTGGTAGTGGGCTTGACCAGCAGTTGTGACATGGTGTGGTCTTTACTCAGTTGCTTATCCCAGCCATGATTAGTTTCCCTTCTTTATTAGACAAAAATATCCCTTCACACAGCTGGGGTCGTTCTACTGCATGGAAACTTCCCTTAGATATTTCTCCTGGCAAGCAGCATGCTGGAAGAAGGTGGTAGCTTCCTCTTGCATACTTGCTTCATGGCTTCATCACTCTAAGTGAAATTAAAGTGTTTCCTTTTCTGAACTGCTGCTCTCATCCATAGGGTGGCTTTAGACATGCACTCTGTTTACTTGAAAAGCAACCATTCTAATCTGTCAGCAGTCACAGCCATGAAGAGACACACATACACAGCTAAGAAAACACTGCATTCCTTGTGGTCTTGTGTGCACTGTGAATGTGCTACTCTTGCATTGATGCATTTCTGTCTTTTTGTCCTACTCTGTCTTCCACTGGTATAGTCAAAGGTCAGGAAAGCATCACCCAGACATTCAGCTCTTATTCTGTGCTGTGCAAGTGCTGTCAGACTTGATGGAGAACTAAAGCTGAGACAAAAGGAGCTGACACTGCTGGCTTGGTTGCTGTAAACTCCTTAAACTGCTCCCTTCAATCTCTCCCTGAAACCTAACCTAACTAGAATGGCTCTTGGAAGCTTAGCTTCTTGGAACTTTAGAAGTACTATGCCAAAGTTTTTTTAGCCAACTTTCATAGCTTTCCACTTTGGAAAGACATTTAGCATTTTCTGTAAGCCACTCAAATATTCCTCAAATATTTAAGAAAATTGATGGGAAAAAAAAGGGAAAAAAAGAGTAGGTCTGGAAACATATCTTGATTCTTTATCCTGGGATGTGGAAAAGAAATTTTAAATATATATGAAAAAACTTGCTTCCTGCAGGATGTCTGTCTGAATCTGTATCTGAATCTGTTGCAAATAAGAGTGGACTTGTTACTTAGTGTTAAGCCAACACGTAGAAAGTTTGGATATAAAACCACAAACTGTGTAGTAGATGCTATTTTCACCCTCCTGATCACTGCAGTCTAATCCTTACCTTTATCTAGCTAAGGAGCTAAATCTGATTAAGTACTCGCTGTGGTCCTTGTGGAGAACTCTTTACCACTCCAAAGTACTCTTTCTTCATTGAGCAAACAATAGAAGAGATCTTGGCAATAAAAATGAAAAGTGCCAAATGTACTGTCTTCTGGTACCACTGCAAGTTGCTGTAGAAAGCTGCTTATCTCTAGATGTTTCGAACAGCTGCTTCTGAAGTTGACAGGGAACTAGGATAGCTCTAAACCCCAGGAGCAGGGCTTGGAATGCTATTCTTAGAATATCTAGGAAATATCTAAGAAGCCTCTGCTCTTCTTAGTCCCTTTGTAAGTAAAAAAGTGTTGGGCTTTTTTTTTTTTTTTTAGGTACTCTGAGATCTCAAAGTTTGGGTTTGTGGGTTTTTTTTAAAAAGCTTAATATTTTCACTGGGAGTGTTTTGACAGTTGTATTCCATTAGAACTGTGCAATTTAAGGCAGTGGAAACCAGTTGAGAAACTGAAGTTTGCTGTCATAGGTAATGAATTAACCATTTTATATTAATTAGAAGTAAACTTTGGCATATATTGCTGACTCTTTTAGCATGGACTACTGTAGAATTGTTTTGTATTTTGACTGGTTCAGAACAATACTGAGCATTCTAAAGATACATGCTGAGCATACTATACAATCCATATCGAAGCATGAGGTAAAACATAAAATGTATGCATTTTGGAGCTAAGCACCTACATTATATAATGAAATGGCACTTGATTTTGAATATAGGAACTTTGAAAGGAGGAAAAGCCAGTCCTAATGGACTATTAATTATCTGGGGAGCAGGCCAGTGATACCAGCATGACTAATGGGCCAGTTGATGCTCAGTGCATGCTTGGAAAAGTTGACTACTGGTCAAGGTGATAGAACTTTAGCTGTTCCTCAGATTCTAATATTGCTTTGTGGGAAGCATCCCACATGGAATCACTGGAAGAAGTATTTAAAAAAAGCACTGTTTGGTTTGTTTGTTTTTGCAACTAATGTACTGTTAAAATACATAAGTATACAGCATTTTTAATTTCTGTCTCTGCTGGGGCGTTTTCTTTCCAGACCTACTCAGGCCTGTTCTGCGTGGTAATCAATCCTTACAAGAACCTGCCCATATACTCAGAAGAAATAGTGGAGATGTACAAAGGCAAAAAGAGACATGAAATGCCCCCTCATATCTATGCCATCACAGACACAGCCTACAGGAGTATGATGCAAGGTGAGTGCTGACTGAGATACTGGCTCTTGTTGAAATCGCAAATCAAGGTTGCAGTCAAAACACTGTAGGAGAACAACAACTCACTGCTATCAAAAGGTGTCATTGTCCTTGCTTACTGACACTACTTGGTACCAGCTTTTGTGTTCAGGTGAATAGCTTTCTCCTGCTCTGCTGGATTGAAGAACCTTACAAAAAGGCTAGTGAGAGCTAAATTTGACATAAAGAACAGGATGATGTGAATGGGGTTCAGAGAAGCAGGCAGGGAGAACTGAGGTAGCAAATTTTCCATCTCAGTGATGAGCCTGTGAATTGAGATAGCTGTTGGTGGGCAGGTATATGTATTGTTTGATAGAGGCTTTTAACAAAAGCCAGCTTAAAATCCAGTTGCACAGTTTGGTTGGGGGGAGCTAGCTTAGTATAACCTGTATTTTGAAGTGTGATGGTCAGTGGTAGCTTTACTGTCAAGACTTGTTTGGTTATATTCTTATTTTGTTAATAAAACTCACTGTCAGGAAATATTAAGTGCATCTGCTGCCTTTTCACGGAATTAAAGAAAGCAAGTGGATAGACCTATTTCACTCCACATTCCACAACTGAGAATCAGAGAACTGTGGGATATTATCTGCTACCTGTTTATCACTTGAGGACTTCTAAATATGGAACTCTGCCTTGCACATATCCCTGGTTCTGAGAGGAGGACTTTCACAGAGTCAGTGGTGGTGTGTGTGATGCTTGGAGAGGTTCAGATGTGGAGGTATTTTGTGCTTTTCTTCTTGTTTGCGCCTGGGTTTTATGAGGAGGCATGCTTTGTAAGGTTTCAAGGGTATGATGGACAGTTTGATTTGGCATGCCTGTATGAATGTTACTACTCTTTTATTTTTTTGATCCCTAGAAATGATTAAGGTGCTTGCTCCTCCTAGGTCTTGTCGCTAGCTTTGCATTTTTGAACAAAGTCCAGGTGTAATAAAACCATGCTTTAAAATTCTCATTAGTCTCAGTTTGAGTTCTGATTTTCACCTGCCCTTGCTACCACTTGCACCTCCAAGCATAGGAAGGCTATAATGATACAGGCTCCCAGAGTGGAAAGAGGGAGAAAAATCTCCATCCAACTATCTGTGTTAGTGGTCTCCAACAAACTTGGTGTGGAGAAAGCTGATAAAGGTTGCTAAAGCATGGTGCCATGCAGAGCACAGGGGTGAGCTAATGTGATGGATCAGTTAATCTATATTTATAAAAGCCTGGGATGGAGAGGGGTGAGCACACAGACATGCTCAAGTGGACTGGTGGCAGGGTGTTGGTGGTAATTTTCTGAAGATGTGGCAGGTTTTGAAAAAATACAGCCATACAGCTGGTGCATTACTCTGAAATAAATGCTGTATCTAGAAGATAAAAACCTGTGAACCTGGACCTCTAAAGGATCTCACTTCCCTTAGAGAAAGACTGGATCTGCCATGATGGTCAAGAACAGATGCTCCACCTATATGATACATGGCAGAATGTTGTCCATAAACCTCATTACATTTTTGCTTCTTTTATTACTTCCTTCCCTTAATTGCCTGCTCTTTGTTAGCTCAAGCATTAATTTGTGTTTTTGTTAAACAAGCTGTTGACTTAACTATACCAAAGTTACTGTTCCCTAGACAGAAATCTTGTCTACATAGAATCAGAAACAGTTTATTTGGCAGTGCTGTGAGGAGACTGAAGTAGTCCTTTTCCTTATAGACAGCAGTTAAACCACTTGAAAATGCATGTGCCTGCATTTTGCCTGCATCTTGTCTTTCATCCCTAGCGGGTATATCAGTATGTGACAGAAGATACCCAAACAGCTGCAATTCTGCATCAGGAGACAGGTGACCTTCCTTGGTCTGGTGGTGGTTCAGAGGTAGTGATTAATCTATGTGGGTATTTTCTTTCCTGTTGAAAAGAGGTGATGTCTCTGTCAGACCACTGCTTGGATGATGTCTAAAACTTGGAAATGCCAGACTTGACTTGCTTTGTTGTACAAAGCTGAAGAATGGCAGACCTGCCTCTGTTTTCCAAGCATGGGAAAGTTAGTATGAGGTCTGCTGGAGTGTTTACCTTTCCCAGAACAATTCTAGCTATGCTGTATTCTCAGCAGTACTGACAGTCTAGAGGCTTACCCCAGCTCTTCTGTGCCTAGTTAAGATACCTTGCTTTTTGGAATGCTTGTTGATATGAATATCATTTCCAGTTAGCTTTTGAAGTAGCCTGCCTTGATCTGTCTAACTAGGTTTGGAAAGATTTTTCTGTGTGCCTTTGCAGGTACCTGTGTGTGCTACAAGACCTCTAGAGATTGTTTTAGGGTTATTTATTGCCTTATTTCCTTGTTTCAAAGGGTAGCAGTAGCATTCCAATGTCTTCTACTGGGAGTGAGGGTGAATAGTAGGTTGTTGCAGTGTCTCTAGTCCTGGCTAGCCCTGAGGGGAATGGAAAGCAACATTCCTATTCCACTTTCTCGGTTTTGCTCAGCAGTGGGGGAGGTTTGGTGCAGCAGCCATTGGTATGGCAGGAATCTGTGCAGAGAATAGAAGATGAAAGGGTCGGGTGCTCCACATGAGCCAGAGGCATTTAGGATTAGGCTGCTTTCCCTGGGTCACTTTCAGAGCTCTGAAGACTGGGAATCCTTCATGGCCTGGAGAAGGATAGCAAGCTGACTTGACTCTTGCTCTCTGTCAGCACAGGGTACAGTCATCTCTTAAGCTGACAGTGTGGAATAGCTTTGCATGTTAATTGATTTGGACTCAGATTTTTTTGTTGGTGGTGGTTTTCAGTCAACTTATGGTGTTTGAATAAGCAGGGCTTTCAAAGGGAAGGGACAGGAAAAGATGAGAGTTTTGTTCCAACCTCTGCTAATCCACAAACTATTTAACCCTTTTCAGGCATCTGTGCTGATGCGCTGTGGGTGAGCTTGGTCTTCTTTTTGTATCTTCTGGTTATTCCATTGACAGAAGTGTCAGGGCACTTAGATATTCTAAGAGATTATATTGCTTTTTTTTGTGATTTTTCACCAGAAGTACTTTCTTAAAGAAATGAAATGGTGAAGGACGTGTTCAGAGTGATTTGTTTGTTATTTGGGGTTTTTTTCCCTCCTTTCTCAAACCCATGACTGTGACTCTCAGAAATGGGATGAAAACATTATTTTGCTATGTGTTACCTGGAGAGACTTCCTATGCTTCAAGAACAGAACTCTCAAAAAAGTGTAACATTTTGGCTTTTAGAGAAAACAACCATTTGTCTTAATGTTTCTGTTCCCTGGGTAACCTGGATGCCAGAAGCCTCAGATCTGCTTTCAGAAGAATTATTCTTCTGGTGCTAATGATTGGAACACAGTGCCTGCAAGTGGAGTGGTGTCTTGAGCAAACAAATAATTATTCTAATGCAGCAGATGTGTACTGAAGAGGTACATTCTTTACCTCAATTCACAGTCTCCAGGGCCTCAATTTAGAAAAACGTATTTTAAAGGTGTTCGACAGCACCTGTTTGTCTATTTGGAACACACGTAGAGAATTTTCTCTGTGATAAAAGACAGAAATTTCATTGGTATCTGGGGCATGGTATCTGTTTTAATGCCCTGAGAAGTATCTGAAACTTCTGTAATAGGCTAGCTCAGTATGGTTGTTCTGGCCTACAAAGCTTAGACCTGTTCAACTTAGGTGGGAGAGGGAATGGACAGCACATAGCTATTGAATGTATTCCATCTCTTTTCTTTTCCAGTTTTCTCCACATTATTGGAGGGCTTCTAATGTTTCACCTAACAAACTCTGAAAATTGGTGAGCAATGGTTAAACGCTCCTTGACCTTGATGGATTAGTCTGCAAAATAACCTGTGCAGCCAGAACTGTGCTGGTGTTCACTTGGGAGTCTCTGGGTTTGATGTTTAAAAGAAAAAAAATTCCAAAGCACAGTAACTTCATGATTTTTTTAGCGACCTTGTTACATTAAGGGAGGAGACAGTGTTAGGTGCTGTAAGACAAATCAGTTGCTTTGTAGATTCTCACAAGCAAGTTGGGATCACTTGTGATTTTCACAAAAGACAGTCCTCTACATCTGCTCCTGTAGAATATAAACCTTCAAGTGTTTTGTTGGTAATTCTTAAATATTTGCATATTTCTCTAAGTTGCCTAGCTATCAGAACACTTCTGTTTTAGCTTGCTTGTTGCCAAGTTATTTCTCAGCTTGCTTCTTAGCATTGGGCTGCTCTGCTGCACTGTATAATGCCCTACCCCAAAATGCATCTTTCTTTTCTATATAACATTCTGTCAGTACTTCTCAACTGAGACCTGCTCAGATTATGTAGAGGCGCACATGTCTCTTTCCCATTGCTTGTAAAGGTCAAGTTCTATTTCCACTAAAACCCAAAAGAACATAGCCTGTGGTTTTACAAGTGTGTTTTCCAGGTTTGTCCAAATATCTCATGCAAAGGGCAGCATGAAATTTGGACGCTAGTTACAGAGGATAGTTGTTTTGATGCAAATGACAAGAAAATATGTACATTGTTTCTAATTTCCTTAAGAAATGTTTTACATGCTTTGAATTACTTGAGATTTCTAAATGCAGCTGTAAAAATCTGTGTCTTGAGATGCGGTTTTCATGAGAACAGGGAGCTAAAAAAGAGTCCGGTTGGCCACTTGTTTTTTAGTAGTTACCACACCCTTTTTGCTTCATTCCTGTAAACCAGAGCAGGAGTTCGCTGGCAGTCACTTATGTAATGGTTCAGCCCCTGCTGTCAGTCTCTCTGCAGTTCACAGTTTTAGTATCATGAGCTGCCTGAGCTTTTTGCAGGCTGTATACTGGTTTTTCTTTTCTGACAGAACTTCATAAACGTTTGCATAACCTAAAATTATAAGCTTACGACTTGTTTTCTGCTATCTCCAGATTCGGTTAAGGAGTGCTAGAGATAGGGAGATATGGGCTCTAGTCCAAAAATGTCTTGAGGCAATAAATATTTGCATTTAAACCCGTAGGATATATTTCATTTTGAAAAATGAAACTTAGTTTTCTCCTTGTGACTGTTTTCAAACTTCAGCTAACACAGAGCTGAATCTTGGCACTGCAGGATTCCTGCCAACTCAAGTGATTTTTTTTTTTTCCTCATGTGTTTTTTTAAACATCTTGAAGCTCTATTGTTGACCAGCTGTCTTGGAAATGCTATGTTTCTCCTTCATTTGATTTCTCTTTTTTCTTTCTTTTTGTACTTGATGGTAGTTGTTATAATTTTGAAACTTAGCCATAATATAGTCTTTAAATGACGGTGCAAAAGCAGGTTCTCAGGCTCTGTTCTGGTGTTCCACTGGGATGTTTTTGATCCCACTCAAGCCAGCACGTAACCTGTGTTTAAGCACTACAATGAACGTACTTAATTAGGTCTGATGCCGGTGGGGTTGTTCTGTGTAGCACAGTGTGTCAGGTCCCTGGGGTTCCTCCTATGTTAAGAGCCCTGAGGAAAGGACACGGGGTGTAAAATAATATTGATGTTGGAAGAGAAGTTTGAGGAGGCAGTAAGGAGCTGAAACTACTGCGTGGTTGAAGCACTTATAGATGCATTTAAGAGTACTTCTTGCTTTAGGTCAGCTCTGTAGCTTGGCCAGGCAGCCCAGGTTGGGCTGCAGGTGTTCAGTGGGTGCTGGGGAGCAGTGCAGTAACGGGAACGTGGAGGGCGGGGCTGCTCCGGCTGCCAGATGCTCATGGTTAGAAGGTGGGTGGTACAATGAGCCATGGTTAAGCTTTCAGCCTTAATGAGTCAGCTATAGGCAGGGGACTGCAAGCCAAGCCTTTGCCTTTCAGCTCCACTTCCTCTTAGCTGCAGAGGTGATGTCACCATTGTGTGAATGCTATATTACTTCTCCTTTTATGGAGATGAACAGGCTTGAAATGAGAGTCACTCATGCAGAGGAAGTGGGTGATAAAGGCCTGGTAGGATGTTCTGTAACTGAGATGTAGAGCTTAAATTGCACATTCTCTTCTAACCTCCTAACCTTTTTCTTCTCCCAGCCCAAAATATTTAAAAACAAAATTGAAGAGTTTGGAGCTGTATTAATTTATCAATTGTGCCAAAATATTTGACCACAGTATTCATTCACGCTTATTTTTTTGCAGGAGTGTATTTGGTCGAGTACTTTCTGTGTACAAAGATGTTTCTTTTGTGAGGGACAAAACCAATTTTGGTTTAAGTTTTTAATGCATGCTGAAGCTGTCAGCAGTCTGAAATGCAGTCTCTTGTTCTTGGACTAAAGAAAGTCAATAATAAGTTACATATTATGGGTTTTCTTACACAGTAAAATTAATCTACTGACCTTATTATACTGTACTGCTGTATAGTTTAAATTTGAAGGATATTTTACTTGTGAATTTCTGGATGTTTGAGGCTGCTGTGTCTTGTGATCACTTGAATACCATGGTGATGAGAGCTGAAGAAGAGCCTAGATAAAAAGCTTTCCTTGTCAGCTGGTTTGAAATACAGAATTGTTGCTATAATTAACTAATGAGTTGTTATTCTGGATTGTTTTTAATAAGTGACTCTGTTTAGGATTGAAAGACAGGTGCAGATTTCTTTTAATCAGATGTTTCTTAGTTATTTTATTATAAGCAACTGAGTTTATGGTACCCAGCACATCTCTTTTGCTGAGTAGGTTGCTTGCACAACTACAGTGAAGACAATGAAGTAAAGACAAGTGCTGACTGAAGTAGTGCAGTACGCCCGTGTTGAATGATCCTTTGAAAACAAAAAAAAGGGTGGGGTGAAGGTAGTCTTTTGCCTGGACAACTGAATTCTGATTTGTGATGGCACAAGTCAGTATCAGATGGAGAACGAATATTGGCATTTGAAGCTGTTCTTAATTTGAAGAGTATCTAAGAGTTACGCTTTGTACGTGTTAGCTCTTTGCCCCTTTGGTCGGCTCCAGTTTCCTGTTGCTCAACACATTATTTGAGTTGTCTGTCTATACATAATTAGAAGAATTCCAGCTATCCCAATGACTGCTGCTTTGCAGTCCTGGGAAAGAATTTCCCCCGGATTGCAAACAGGAATGTTGCCTTTTATGGCAGTATCTGCGTGCTCCCGGAGACTTGCCTGCACTCGCAGGTTCCTGCTGGCTTAAGGCAGAGGTGACTAAGGCAGCTGCAGTGGGCCACCAGGAAAGTATGTTGGGGGAGGAAAGCTTCATGCCAAGAGGATTTCAAACACTGTCTGTGACTTTTCCTGCCTGACCACCTTTCAACTCCTTTCTCTGTGTGAAGGTGGGAAAAATGTTGTGCTTGCTCCTTTGGAACTCCTTAGAGTCAATCCAGGGTGCTGTGGCTACTTTGCCTTACTGGAACAAGGCTGGAAAGAGCTCCTCAGTCAAGTATGAGAGAACTTGGCATGGCTGAGAAGTGTTCGGTGCCAAAGAGCTGCTTGGTATTACTATCTGATGTTGATCCTATCTTTTTCTGTTGGGCAGTCAGTTGATGTGTCTACTTAGTGCTACTCTTGCTGTATCATCTCTAGGATGGAAATGGTAAGACAGGTCCTATTCAAGTGCCTGGGGCTCCACTACCAGTTTGAGAAGCCCCAGCTCATAATTCCAAGATCAGAGCTGGTTACCAGCAATAAGGAGCACCTTATTTAGAGTTATCTTTTTTAATTTTTTTTTCTTTCTCTCAAATCTACTTTTTAGAAGAGCCTCTGTAGTACCTGAATGCAAGCATAACCTTTTCTGGACAAGTGAACTGCTTGTTTTTATTCAGGCTTTTGAAAGTCAGATGTTATTCAGAGGCACAGTCTTGTCCTTTCACATAGCTGTTTTGTGGTGCAGAATTATACTCAGGTGTTGTACTACTGAAAATTATGTTTCCTTAGGCAATCCATAAATGAGCCATTAGTTATTCCCCTGATCCACCCTCAAAATGCCCAGTCATGCAGAGGGCTGGCATGTGCCTGCTGAGCCCTTGAGCCACTGGGAACCTTAAATGTGTGAGGCCTTTGGAGCTGGCTAACATCTACTCTTGGCCTGGCCTTCAGCAAAAGGAATGTGTATCTCAAAGGCAGTGAATAAATTCAGCACTTGAAAAAATGAATATGCAATTTAAGTAAAGCTGCAGTATCTAATTTTGAAGGCTTAAGAATTCGCCAGGCCAAAACTGTTTGAGTGGTTATTTTCTTCTAATAGCTTTCTTCCAGGCTTGGGGCTGATCAGCTCTTTCTGAGAACAGTATTAGTGGGGTAATGACAGGTAATATTCTGAGTTTTAGCAGGAAAAAAGCAGAATATTTTCCTCTCATTTTTGTGCTCATTTACATACAATCAGTTTCCAGTTAAGACGCTTAAGAGCAGGAGTTGCCTATATGTAGCATGTGAACCTAATGCTTCCATTATTGGCTCCAGAATTATTTCAAGATGGACTCTTAAACCTGCTAGGTTTGTCAGCTTTCCTCATTCCACAAAAATATGTGCAAAGGCTAGATATACTACTCTTTTTGAACTCGGTATGGGAGATTTTTCAATGCACTTGCAGCAGCAGTGTTTAAGGTTGTAGGAAGAGGTTTCAGGCACTTGAAATCTATCAGACTCGCAAACCTTCCCTGATTACAGCTCAATCCCTTTATCTTGTAAAAAATAATTTGAATAGTGACTTAATTATGTCATCTAAGTACTGTCTGGTGGGAAGAATAACTGAGTGTGCTTAGTTTCTCTAAGCTATGGGGAAAAGGAATAGAAAGAATCAGTAGCTAAAATGTGGAGACAGCCACATAAACATGCTGTTGGATGTCACCAATTACTGAACAAAGTTATTGGAGAGATGCAGTGAATTGCATACTCTCAATGATGTTTGAGGCTTGCTTTCTCTCTTTAGAGAGTCGATGTTAGCTCAATGCAGTGAGTGGAAAAAGGAAAGTGGCAATGCCTGAGTGAAATCTAATTGCTGCTATGTTACTGAGCTTCTCAGACTGAATAATCTGGGACTCCTCTGGTCTTGATTTAAAAACAAACACACACCTAACATCAGACCACAAAACCCCCAGCCTAATGGGAATTTTGAGTTTGGTGGCACAGTGTGTTCTGAGTGCCCCAGTGGCTCCTGTGGGCTGTCAGTCAATGACTTGCTGTGCCCACCTGTTCCATGTTTCACTGTCCCTGTGATGACTACAAACTACTGAGGCTGTTCTACTGTAGGCAGAGGCACTAATCCAGTCTTCTTAGTGCTCCCAGCTCATTCCAGGTGGTGTGAAGGAAAGGGATGGAACCTGAGTGGGGGTGGGTGGGTACAGGGTGGAGGGCAGGGATGAAAGTGAAACAGGGCAGAATCAGTGGAATGTGTGCAGGAATGTGTGGGATGACAGCATGGTGGAGAGACTGGTCAGGACTGTGCATAACCAAGTGGAATCATAGCTGAACGCTGACAGGAGGTTAAAGATGTGGGAGAATGTAGAGGTTTTCCTGGGTCTGGGTCTTCAAAGAGACAAGAGCAGTTGTTGGAAGCTATGAAGTTGTTTATTGCAGAAATCAGTCTCGAAGGCAAAGAGTTCAGAATATTAAAGTCCGTATTAAAAGCTTTCTGGCATAGGGTCCCAAGCAGCAGCAGCAGTAGTGAAAGCAGCTTCTTTTTTTTCTCCTTCTTCCTTCTCACCTCAATACAGGGGTTTTTATTCCTCAATCAGCTAAAACCACAATTCTGAAACATTCTTCCTACACCTATCATCTCAATTCTAAAGTACAAAAGTATTGTCAATTCTTACATGGTTTATGCATACAGTTCTATCTGTTCATGTATATGATTCTATCTGTTCCATCTCGAAATGCTAGCAATGTTCTGCTATGTTTTCATTATGGCTAGAGCTAAGTTACTGAACTTTAAACTAGGCTTTAGAGCTTTTTACTCTCTTAAGACACTTAAGATATATTCTTACTTGCTTAAAACTGAAACTTATACTTACACTTCTATTTCATGTCTGTGTGGCTTCATAGATTTTAATTTCTCTAAAGGCTTGAATTCAATCTCTGCATTCTTTTCTTTCTCTGAGGAACTCAGAGATGCTTCTGTGTTATGCACTCCAACAGGAGAAGATAATGGTGAATGGGGTAGGTGAATTAAGTTCTGTGACTGGAAAGATATCCGCAGCTGGGAATTGAACACAGGCGTTAGTATGTCTGCTGGTATGTCAACATGGAAAAGGAAAAGTTTCTATTGTTACCAACTGCTGTGTTAATACAATAGGGGATGCTGCCACAAACAATCAGCTGTATAGGATGTAGGCTGCTGCTCAGTGTTTTAGTTTTTGGGTCCAGTCTGTGCAAAATAAGTAACAAATACTTCATCACTGAGCCTCCAACGTTTGTTGGTTCTGTTTGATGTGAATCTTTGGCACTTTGGGATTTGTAACAGTTGCTGTCCCACTTTCCCCCTACTTCTTCCATTTTCACTGCTCTGTTGATGTTTTTTCTAAGTCTGTATAGGCCCACTGTAAAAGAGGCTGAAGGGCATGTAGATGTACATCACACTGTAGCTGTGTGGGAAAGAAACATTCAGTAGGAGACTTTTGTGGTGTTTGTAGAAAAATTGTAATGCAAATAATACTCTTTCTGGATGAGGAAAACTAAATTTCTGTGGTACCATTATACCTTGGCATATGATAGGAGGTGGGTGTCTTGCCGGAGAAGCAGTTACTTGGCTGTGTTTCTGAAATACTTGTCAGTGTTTACTTGTGCCTGGTGTCTTTGGTCTTGATTTCATTCTGTCAGAGAAACTTACTATTGGAGTTCTAGTCTGATTACTCTTTTAATTCTTTTTCTAGATCGAGAGGATCAGTCCATCCTTTGCACGTGAGTATTTCCAATTGTCAGTTTGCCTGCATGTCAAAGTTTGTGTTTTTACATTCTTGGCGGATGGACTATGTTAATTTTAAGTGCTGGTAATGGAATTACAGAATCAGGTAGTAATGGAGAGTCAAGGAAAGTCCCGCTGCAGTTCCTCCAATATATAATTCCTTCGCCAAAATAATTTTTGTAATACATGGAGGAAGGGTGGCTTTGAAACAGCCCCTGTGCTCAAACTACTAAAGAAATACAGCTTTGTCAATGGAAAAGGCTTGGAGTGATCCTTCAGATTTGATGCAGCTGTTATGTTTAAGTACATGCATACTAATGATGCTGATAGAGTAACAGATACTCCTGATGTAGCAGTTTGTCTTCTAGACACAATAAAATTGATTGGCCCTCAGCCATGCTTAAGGAATTGGTATGATTCTTCTTGCAGTCAGGAGGCTTCCGTTGGAAAGATTTACTTCATTACCTTTCACCCTGACCTCTACAGCAGCCTCCAAGCTATTCCTCAGCCCCTTGACAGTCTTTGTATCCAATGACTAGAAAGCATAGTTCTTAATTGCCTTCCATATTGCAGTCCAGCTGCAGCCCCCTTTTTTTCCCCTTGGTTTTAAGGGAGGTGCTGCAATAGCCAGAATATGCAGTTAAGGATGTTGGTAGCCCTTTTGGGATTAGAAATATGATAATGTCCCCTTACGTCTTGTTTGTGGGTAACTTGCAGATTTTCTTTACAGAGGGGAATCAGGAGCTGGTAAAACAGAGAACACCAAGAAGGTCATTCAGTATCTGGCTCATGTTGCTTCCTCGCACAAGTCCAAAAAAGACCAGGTAAGGCCTAGGTTTGATGGTGCTTTTTTGCTCTGCTGACTTTGAACGCTAAATATATACTGGCTGATGTTGATAAAAGACATATTGCTCAGTAGAAGCTTAGATGTTAACATCTATGAGGGGATTGAGAAGGTCAGTGAACTATGATAGAATAAATCTGTCAAAAATTGCAAGTCAGGGAACGCTGTTCAAAGTCATAACTCCTTTGAATTTGGTGGATCTACAGTGGGCATAAACTAATCCACAACCCCTTGGATTTGTGGGTGAGTGCATGGGCAAGAGCTGCTATAAATGCATACAAATCTTTTCACATGATACAGATCTTTTTGCGTGGATATATTGCTTATAACCAGTCTAGGCAGTTTAAAATGGATCCTTTTGTGGAGGGGTAGTCTCATTTCTCCTGGACCATTATAGATTAAGTCTGGCCATTACATGTACCGTCTCAAAACTGGAGAATACAATGATTGGTTAGTGGACATCACTGAAAACTTAAGAAATTGTAGGAAGACATTAAAAGGGGGGAAAACAGCCAAGTGTTAGCAGCACACGAGAGGAGGGTGGTGATGATGGTGGGAGGACTTTAAAGATGTCTCACTTATATTTTTTTCCCCTCCCTCTCCCCCGATGGACTATTGCCGAATTCTTCAGTTGTATCCTCGTAGGTGAGCTGCACGTTTACTGCACGTTCTGCACCAGGAATGCATTTTCTGTCCCATTGTGTGATTTTTTTGAGCAGCTTTTCACTCCACACCAATATCACTTTCTGCAGCTAAAGCAAATCCATAGAGAATTCACAATTTATTTTTTTTTCTTTTTTTGTGTGGTGCACAGTAATCTTCTTGTAAGGATGTTTAGTTGAAGACTATAGTGATATCAAGAATACTTGTATTCTGTGCTTAGTACTAGTTTGTCTTTAAGGTTTTTCTTGCAGGATTTTCCCAGATACGTACCATTTTGGAAGTATTCCTCCAGGACAATAGGACTGGACAAGGCTTTCCTAGAATCTTAAATAAGTAGTGTGTGTAGTGTTCCTAGTAAGAATGATGTATTTAAAGTGTTTAGCCAGGTTATTTTAAGACCGTTAGTCAGATCTGAACACATTGGAAGTGTTTATTAATGAAAACCAAGTGCCAGGTGTGTCCACTGCATCTCTACATAAGAGTTTTCTTATAGTAGCTTAATGTGTAGGCATGTCTAATGCATGTAGGGTATATAAATAAGCAGGCATTTCTGCATGCAGGCACACTGTGTGTGTGCCTGCACACAGTAGTAACTAACTTATGGAACTCTACCAGAAAAAAAAAACATTCTATGTGCCAAAATTTCAGACATATGAAGGCTTTTTCCATGGTCTGTCAGTCGCTGTATTTAGAAACATTCTCCTTTTTTTCTTTTTTTAAGTGTGGAAAATAGAATCATGGGGTTGAGTTAAGTATTCTTCCACTGCTTGTCCGTGAGTAAAATTTGAACTGCCAAAGCAGGATAGGCAGTCTGCTTAGGAGAATAAAACAGTCTGAAGTTGGACTGATTGATTTGCCCAAGTTTGTTATTTAATTTTTTCTCGTAACTTTTCGATTTTTTTTTTTTTTTTTCCCCAAAAAGTCCTGCTACCCACACTTTGTCTAAACTGACCTTACCAGAGGGAATTTAGAGCTGAAGCCTTTGTTAATCAGCAATGAGGACTCTCTGCAATACTTCTTTACAGAGCAAACTTGGAATCAGAATACAAGAATTTTTGAAGATGAATAAGTTTAATTTTTTGAGGATCACAGGTATACTGGTCATGGAAAGTTTTTGTCTTTAGGCACAGGACTTCATGAAGGATATTATAGAAAGTAGTGGTACTTTGTTTACTGTGAACATTTGGATGTAAACTGGTGTTTTTCCAAGTATCAGGGCAAAATCAGTTGTATAAAATATGTTCTTTAACTCACTTGTTTTGGAGGTAGTGGTACATTCCACCGTTCCCAGTGCATTAGTATATTCAGCTAAATAAGCTTCTAGCTGCATGGTGTTACTTCTAAGCACATACATAAAGGCTCCTTTTGGGGCAGTACTAAATCTAATTATAGAAACTTTTCATTTATTGAAACTTCTATTTATGGAAGTTGATATCAGTGTTTTCCCATGTTTAATCTCAGCTTCTCAACTGTCTTCTTGAATCATGTAATGATTTTTCAAGATGAGAGTGTTTGCAGCTTACTAGGAATTCATGGGTAATAGTAGCTAATACTTGAATGTTTGTAACAAAACTTCAGTTGCAGATGATCTTGCTCTTTCCCCCATCCAGCCTCTGGTGTTAGGATTTAGTTATTTAATAATCTCTCACATGACTGCAGAGAAGAATACAAAAGCAAATCCCTGAAGTGTAAAAAACACAACAAACAAACAAACAAACAACCCAAACATGCTCCCCCCCTTTTTTTTTTTTTTTTTAATTGGAGGAGGTTAAAGGTAGATGTGATTTCTGGATGCCTTTCTCCATACTTTCTGAAGAATAAATAGCTGGAAAAACTTCTGTCTTGCTTAGAAAACATTCCAAAAACTCAGAGGACAAGGTAGATGTCAAGGATTTTAGTTGCTTTAAATTGGTGTTGTAATTTCAGAGCAGTAGAAAGAGAGCTTACTGAAGAGTGTTGGGGACTGCCAACCACAGTCTAACAGACCCAGTGGCTTTTTCTGCTTCTTTTTCATGAGGAATATTGCACATACTTCAAATGCATGCCAAGTGTTAAACAAATTTGTTTCAGGTCAAGGAGTGGCAATTACAGGTGCCAGGAAATTGGCAGCATCTTAATGATAGGAACCTTAGGACTTTTAGAAAACCTGTGATGGGCAGCTCTGTCTTGTAATGGTTTTGCTTTGCAAAATTACCCACTGTATAAAAATAATGAAGTATTTTCCATCAGTGAAAGGTGCCCATCAAAATTTAAGGTAAAAAACCTCCAACAAACTCCACCCAAAAACTTAATAAAAATTTTAAACAAAGACAGCATGCAGCAAGGAATGTGTACAGTAATTGTAGACACAGTCTTATGTGCTGTTGCTGTAGCATGCTGAGAACTTGGATTTTCCCACTGTGTCATGGTGCTGAGGCAAATCAGGAGAGCTCAGTGATTTGACCAACTCTTCAGCATTTTCCTTTCCCCCGAGCTTCATATTGTTGTGAGGCCCAGCTGGCATTCTCTATGCATATTGCTACCTTGGTGTTTCAAGAGACCTAATCACCTCTAAACTTACCAACATCTACTTGAAACTAATGACACTTTTTCCTGAGGTACTAAGTAACAGTAGGGTTTATTATACGTGGATTTGCATAAACTTCCAGTTTTTGTGTAGCTAAGGCCTCGGTTTTATTTTTAGCCAAATAATTAAAATAGATTTGATGTCGAAGCCTGATTTCTCTTTCCTCTTGTTCCATAGTTGGTTTTAAGTGCTGTGTTGCTGTCATCTCTCACTTGAGTAGTAACAAATTGCAGTTAGAAACAGAGGCCTAGGACTTCACTGCAGGATGGGGAAAGAGGAATGATGTGAGGGAAGAACGTTCCAACTTCAGTACATGTGGCAGAACACTAGGGGAAATGTGACTACCACAAAATTCCAAGGACTGAACCCTAGATTCAAGGTTTTTTTGTGTTGTTTTTTTTTCCCTTGCAATGCCAGATGCTTGGGTCTGTTGTGAGACAGATGATGTTCCAGAGCACTAAAGCCCTTGGTTACATGTACTTGACAGTGAATGAAGGTGTTTGCAGCAGCTGCCCCTTCTGTGTGTGTGCAGTTCCACCAGGGCTGGGGGGGGTCTTGTTTGGCCTTGCACTTTGCAAGCCTGAAGTGAAGTGGTCATGGAAGTAAAAAAAAAAAAGTTGTACAGTTTCTCATATATTTCCTCTTTTCTCTTTTTTTTAGTTGTCTGTATTTTTAGAGATGCTGTGTAAGAACTAATTAGTCTTTGAGAACAAATGGGAACAGTTTTCCTTTACAAGTAACCTTAAATAGTTTCCCCATAAATTCCAGTTCTCGCAAATCAAACTTCATTTCCATCTGTTATGCACAGGCAGTCTTGAGTACTTACTGATAACTGCTAAAAAGAGAAACATTAATCTAAACTGTAATTTTGTGTCTCCAGAAGCTTTTTAGTTGATCTTGAAATATAGAGAACTCCATGCTGTTAGCACAGAGGACAAGTAATTTTTCAAAAGAGAAGGGATACGTGTGGAGCCTGCAGGGAAAGTATATATGCTGCATGGGCCTAGTACTGGGCAGAGATAAAAATTCTGAATTCCTTTTTCTACAATTCCAGCATTTTGTGTTCCTTGAGGGGAGGAGTGTATGAATATGGCAGCAGAATGCAAGCAATCATGCAGTTTGTGGGATACCACTAATTCTCTTTTTTGTGTGTTCCTCCTTACTAAGGAAACTTTTGCTTGTTTGTACTTTGTAAGATGTAGACTCTTAGAAAAGCGCAAGCTTTTTTGTGTTTGGTTTTTATAAAACATTAGACCTTCAGACTAACTTCTTAACCTACTAGCAGCAGTGTTCAGAGCTGTCTTTAAGTAGCAAGATAGGATTTACCTCCTTGTTCCAGCCTCTATGGCAGTACACTTCTGGGCTGAGGGCCTGGTCTTGGATGGTGGTATGGTTTTCAGTTTGTCCCTGGGAAGTCTGCAGAATGCAACAGCCAAGTGACTTTGAAGGGCTTCTTGCTAACAGAAGGACACACTGGGAGGAAGGGAAAAAGGCTTATTTATGAATGTTTCTGTTTAACCCAGATAACTAATGAGTCTCCTTTGAAGGTTTAAGTGATCATCTCCTAAGGTTTAATATGGCTTCTCTGCAGCAGATGCCAAACTAGTGTGAATTGAAACTGCAGCGCTGGTTTGACCCAAGGTTAATGCAGTGAACCGCCATCTACTTTATTAATTTTGGATTTCTCTCTAGGGAGAACTGGAGAGACAGTTGCTCCAGGCAAATCCCATCCTGGAGGCCTTTGGAAATGCCAAGACAGTAAAGAATGACAACTCCTCAAGATTTGTGAGTATTATTATGTCATGAGTATGTTCAAAAAGTGTATTTTACAGTTGCCAGAGTATTCTGCTGTTAGGTGAATTGCTATCAGGGACAGAGTAACTGAGTGACTTCCTTTAAATTAATTTGGGTAATTAATTTCATTCAGTGAATTATCCAGAGTAGATCTTTTAGGTCAGATCTTTAGAATGAACAAACCAGACCTTGTGCCAGGATCATCTGTGCTGATTTTTGTTGCAGTCATTGCAGTCAGTCTTATCTAAGAGCAAATACTTGTACTTATTTTGCTTGCTCTGGAGGGCAATGAACATCTGAGAGGCAGGTGGGGGAGCTGGAGCAAAATGAAAAATGCTGAAGCTAACACTGAAGGAGATGGAGCTGTCAAGATATTGTAATGTGAAATTGAAGGGACTCTGGTTGTGGTAAATCTAGGCTGAAACATACTGAGTGTGAGTTGTAAGCTGTCACAATGACAGAAGTGTGTGGAAGCACTTCGTGTCTTTTTTGTTCACTTGCTGTTGTGATCAGCAGGCATTGCCTATTGGCTGACCTTATGCTTTGCCTAAAACCTGCCTGTCCTGTTTGGAGTTTCCTTTCCTCGATTTAAAAGAGGAGGTTTACCTCTTTTGTTTACTGTTGTTACCAAACACAAATACTAATTTTAATGCTATTGTCTTCCTCTTAGGGCAAGTTTATCAGAATCAACTTTGATGTCAACGGCTACATTGTTGGAGCCAACATCGAGACCTGTATCCTTTCTGTAACTCCTTGAAAGGCTCAAGGCTCTAGAGGTGTCAGGAATGGTATCTAGCTGTCTCTTCACAACTGACTTAGGTTGAAAAATTTTGTGACCTTTGTGGTCATGGTGCAGATGTTTTATGAATGAATGAATTCTAATCTTAAGAGATTAAATACAAACATAAACTGCAGCAATATGAATAGTTGTGGAATTTCATAAGTCATTCTTGGTTCTGTGCGAGGCAAGTGGGGATTGATGGCCACCATTTTTTTGTTTCTACCCAATTAAATCTCTTACCCATAATCACCATTCAGAGGCTGGCAGAACTGAGACCGGAAGCTCAATGGGTTGTTGACTGATAATGACTCTACTAAGTCAATACCCCTGTCAGTTGGTATGAGGAGGATATCAGGTAGTTTTTTTTTCTCCTACCACAGAAGGGAATGGATTTGTATGTCCTGTCATGTGCCTTGACTTTCTGAAGATCTGCTGGAGAAGTCACGTGCAATTCGCCAGGCCAAAGAGGAGAGAACCTTCCACATCTTTTACTACCTGCTCTCTGGGGCAGGGGAGCATTTGAAGAGTAAGTGTGATTTTGCTGTGATGAGAGAATCCCATAACTACAGCAGCAGAGGGTTCAGAACACTTGTAGACAAGGACCTGTTCCTTCACAGTTCCATCTTCTCTGCCTTTTAGATATGGTCAGCTCTCTTCCGCTTCTTTCACATCCATCTGCCCTCCCCCTGCACTTCTCAGTTCCTGAAAACTTGCTTCTCTGGTTCCTTCCTGCACTTGTCTCCCTGCCAGCAATGACTCTACGCCCTTCCTTATCTAAATCACTGTCCTATGTTTAGTCTAGTCTTGCATGATGTAAACCGTTCTGGTGCAGGAATGGTCCTGCTGTGATGCACTCAGCGTGTAAGTGAGTGGAGCAAATCTGCAAGACTCTAAGCAGCTCTAGCAGTCTGGGATCCCAGCACACCTTGTTCTAATAACTCAGCCTGGTAATCTGGGTCTGTGTTGTGCAAGAACTCAAATGAAATGACACATTTGCAGGAGATGACAAAAGGAGAGGACTTTCTCATAGCTGCTACTATTTCAAGAGTTAATGTATTAACTTCTTTCCGACTTGAAACAAATAAGGTATCTGAAATTAAAGGCAAATCTACTTTCAAGTTAATCCCTGCTTTTTACAGATTTAGGATCTAATGATGACTCACACTGCTTTGGTGGAGTACTCCAGAGGAAGGAATAGCAAGAAATAACACAGAAAAACTCAGTGTTTATCTAAAATACCTGAAATGTTCAGCCTGGAGTAAAACTGGGCTTAAATCTAGATTCATCCAGGAGCTGGTAGTGTATGCATGTCAGAAATGTGATATTGGTAGTAGTTTGTTGTCTGTTAAAAAAAAAATCCATTGCAACTTCTTTCTCAATTCTTTCCTAAGATGATCTGCTGCTGGAGCCTTACAACAAATACCGCTTCCTTTCCAATGGGCATGTTACAATCCCGGGGCAGCAAGACAAAGACATGTTTCAGGAGACCATGGAGGCAATGAAGATCATGGGCATCCCAGATGAGGAGCAGATAGGTATGAATATGCAAGGAATAAAAGAGGGAATAGTCTATGTCTCAAGCTGTTTTGTTCTAGTGGTTTGGGTTTTTTGTTTGTTTGGTTTGGTTTGAGTTATTAGCTTTGTTTAGGGATGTTGTTGGTTTCGTTTTGCTTGTGTCCATTCCTGCTTATCCTGCCCCGAGTGAACAGTGTGCAAGTAACAAAAATGAATGGCTTTGGAGTGACCCACCTCAGGATCTACCAGCACAGTTTCAGGTTATACAGATAACTTTAGAACAAGCAGCTAATAAAAATATGCTTCTTCTTGGTGTTTCTGTTCCCAGTCTGAAGCTTGTATACCTGGTTTGTGAAAAACACATCCAAGATACAAGAATCACCTCATTCTCTTATGCAATGCATGGTTTGTGTGCTCCCCCTATCCCTTAGCAGTGGCTCTAAAGTATCTGATCCAACCACTGCTGGATTAGTCCTTTGAGAATGGGCTGGTCATAGTGGCTTTCTTTCCAGCTTAACACTGAACTGCTGATCAGAAATTAATATTGTCTGATTCTGGGAACACAGTAGCGTGACAGTGAAAATAGCATTGCACACAGCCAGCACAAAGTGCAGTGATACGTATTCACCAGAGCTCTGTGCTCTCTCATTTATGATCTGCCTCACTGGTTAGCAATCAGTGTTCTGCAAAGTCTCACTTTGGGAAGGTATGTGGTCTTCTAAAGCTAGGACTGTTACTCTCTATGCTGAAGCAAGCAAGCATCTGTTATGGTTTGAGGTCACCACCTCCTCTGCTGGAAGCCGCAACTCTTGTGGCTGTAGGGAACATTTATTTACCTATGCCTTCTGCTCTTTACAGTCCAGCTGTTAAATTCTGTGCTCTTGTTATTGACAGTTTAATCCATTTCTTGGTATCCTGAATCATCTGAGACTGAAACTTCTGTATGGAGGTGAAGAGAAATTTGCCTAAACAAAATAAAAGACATAGTAGCCTAATTCATTGTCAGGGTGTCCTGCTATGCTCAGTTTTTTGAGTTGTTTTTAATGTATGCTCTAGGGTATGTCTTTGCTGTCATGTAGATGAGTTACTGGTTCCAGGCACTACAGCAAAAATAGCTTTAATGTTTTATGCTTGCTGAGGAGCCTGTTCCAGTGCTCTTTTTCCAATATCCAGCCTATCCTTCCCCTGACACAGCTTCATGCTATTCCCTTGGATCCTGTCATTGGTCACCGGAGAGATGGGTGCCTGGATCTTCCTTTCCCTTGTGAGGAAGCTGTAGGCTGCTGTGAAGTCTCTTCAGAGGCTCTTCAGCCTCTTCTCCAGGCTGAGCAACCAAGGGACCTCAGTGGTTCCTCCTGTGGCTTTCTCTTGACCCATCACCATGTTCATAGCCATCCTTTGGGTATGCCCTAGTAGCTTTATATCTTTCTGATATTGTGGCACCCAAAACTGCACCCGGGACTTGAGGTGAGGCTGCACCAGTGCAGAGCGAAGTGGGACAATCACAAACATACATTTCTTTTCTGTTACTCTTAATGTAGCATATGTGGAGCCTCTGTTCACTCTCTTATCAAAAGGCTGTTTCCTTAAAACAAATGTTTTTGGGATAGTGTTGTGGTTTAACTCCAGTTGGCAACTAAGCCCTACATAGCTGCTCACTCACTCCTGCCCAGTAGGATGCAAGACAGAATTGAGATCCTAGAAGTGAGAAAACTCATGGATCAAGATAAAGACAGTTTTAACAGTTACAGCGAAAGTTGCACATGCAAGTGAAGCAAAGCAAGATAAGGAATTCATTCATCACTTCCCAGGGTCAGGCAGGTGTTCAGCCATCCCCCGGAAAGCAGGGCTCATCACACAGTGACTTGGGAAGACAAGCATTACTCCCAACATCTTCCCCTTTCCTTCTTCTCTCAGCTTTATATGCTGGGCATGATGCCATGTTGATATGGAATATCCCTTGGGTTATTGGGATCTGCTGTCCTGGCTCTGTCCTTTTACCATCTTCTTTTGCACCCCCGGAGGGTGAGGCAGAGGCAGAAAAGGTCTTAACTCTGTGTAAGCACTGATCAGCAGTAACTGAAATACCCCTGTGTTACGAGCACTTGTTTTCAGCACAAATCCAAAACACAGCCCCATAGCAGCTACTGTGAAGAAAATTAATTCTACCCCAGCCAAAATCAGCATAAACAAGTAGAAATGGGGGGGACAAAAAAATATCTTTCTTTGAGATCCCCTTCAAGTGACTGGCAGTTTACTTTGCTCAAGGCATCTGGAAGCTATTATGCAATGAGCTTTGATTGATACATGTTGAAAATTGAATTGACGCCATCTTCCCTGTCTTGGCATTTGACGGTTTGGCTTTTTTGACGTGCATCATTTGAAGAGTATGAATATATCATTAGCAATGGGGTGGGGTGCTTCAGCACATAATTAGTAATAGTTACGGTACAGGCACTTTCGCCCTCATCCTTCTGCCTTTCGTACATTATATTGTATGTCTGTAAGGACTACAGATCTTGGTCAGGAAACTGAAAGTGTTACAGGGTTAAAGAAACAAAGTCTTTAATTGGGATGTACTCAACTGTCTCTTTCCTTTGCTCAGCAGTAACTGTTGAGGGAAATAGTGTATTGAATTCATTGCATGAGTTTTGACCCTCAAGCAGAGAAAAGTGTTTTATTAAAAAATACAGATGTTGTAGGTGGTACTGTACCCTCAGTCCTGTCTCTCACTGTTTTATAGAGATGTTGAGAATGGGTAGATTTCTAGGCTGTGTAGTCTTGCATAGGAATGACAAGGCAAGTCCTTCATCCTTAATGGGAGTCATTTAGAGGTGTGGTGGTGTTTTTTCCTAAATTTCATAAGAATTTTTGGGTTGGCAAAATGGGCCTCTTAACCATGTTAGAAAAGATAACTGAGTCATATCAAGGCTTTAGGTGATATTTGATAGTAAGCTGTTGTTATTACTATTTTAAAAGGTCTGCTGAAGGTTATCTCAGGTGTTCTTCAACTTGGCAACATAGTCTTCAAGAAGGAGCGGAATACAGACCAAGCCTCTATGCCAGACAATACAGGTAACCAATCTCCTTCCCCATACCAAAGAAAAGTGCAGCAAAAAAGCCTACAGGAAGTTCTTGCAAGTGGGAGAATGTATTGCAGTATGTATGGAATGCTGGCGCCCTGTTTTTCCGGAGGGTGAATTATTAGTCAGAGGAGCTGGTGTGCTCTGCGCTAATACACAGTGTTCTGTCAGGCGTGTGTTTGCAGCCACCCACGGGCAGGAATGTGGCACTGTTGTTGTGTCAGGGCTAGGCAGGAAGTACACGATGAACAGATGAAAAGGATTACTCTACTGGAATATGTGGAGTGTGTGTTTTAAACGAGCTACAGTAATTGCTCCTTCAAACCTATGTTATCAGACTTTAAAGAATGCTCTTTGCTGTCTTTGTAGGTAGTCTGGTAACTGTAAGAGTAAGGTGGTGGATAGTTTTATGGTGGATATAAAAGCATGTGTGCATATTTTAGTTGCACTACCCTTTGTTTGATGTGTAAATAGTGCCATGTTTCACGTGGTAGATTCTTTGTTTGAAGACTTAACTCTGTCCTTCATTGCAGATGTAATGCATAAGTGTAAATGTTGCGAATTTATCACTGAGGTTTTTTTGGCTGTTATTATTTAAAATATGCTCTAAATGTCATTTTAAGGAGGAGAGTAAATGGTTTGGGTTTTGGATCTTGAATCTGAAATTCAGAGTTGTCTCAAGGACTAATCAGTAGATGAAGACAGAACAATTCGCTTAAGAAATCCATTATCTGATGTATTTTTAAATTGATAACAGACAATGACCTTTCTAAAGCTTCTGTGTTACAATTTAGTAGTATGAGGCCATTAATTCAAATGTACTCTAGTGGTTTCTGGAGAAACTCAGTACTATATAGTATGGGTTAAAAGAGGGTTTTTTTGGGTTTGTTTTTTTTGAGTTTTTTTTTTTAATTTGTTTGTTGGTTGGGTGTTTTTTTAGTTTTTTTTAGTTTTTTTCCTTTTTTGTTTGTTTGTTTTGTTAGGAAAGTATGTTGTCTCAGCAACCAATTCTTCATTTCATGTTTTTTTAAGCTGTTTCCTGACTTTTCTAAAGACAGTTGTCAGAATGTTTTTTTTTCTTTTGCTTTCTGTGAGAAAAACAGAATATGAATTTTTTTGTTTTCTCTTACCATCTTTAGCTGCTCAGAAGGTGTCTCACCTTTTGGGTATCAACGTGACAGATTTCACTAGAGGTATCCTGACTCCTCGCATCAAAGTTGGACGAGATTATGTCCAGAAAGCTCAGACCAAAGAGCAGGTAGGCATTCTCAAAAGATGAATGAGTACTTTGGTCTCTAATCTTAGTGCTACACAGCTGATGAATGTGTCAGAGGTTTCTGTAGTGTTTACTAACCATCTTTATGATTGCAATGTATGGCAAGCACACTTAAACATTGTGCTATAATATATTGCTTCTAGCATAATATATTGCTTGCTCATGTAATCTGCAGAAAGATAGAATTCATTGTGTCCCTTAGCACTTCTTCTCATCTGAAAATAAAAGAGAGAGAACATAAGTCCCCTAATTTTGGTGGCTGGCTGTCCCTGGGGAGTTAGTAGTTTCAATGTGGTGTGCAAGGGTGACATTTTCAAGTTGATGCAATACAGAAAGCACTATTTTGAGTAGGTCAACTACTAAGATAGAAGAATTTGCTGCTCACCCTTGAAATTGATGGGAAGTTTTGTAACACTCTTGACTGGTTGTGCTGTAAATGAAACCTGGCCTAGGAGCTCATGGCCTGCTTGAATGAAGCAAACCCCTGTGTGTGCTCATTGCCTGGCTTCTTTATGAACACGGCATTATCTCGGAATAAAGGCACATGGCCCTGTAACATGGAAGGGATTGGTAATAGATAGAAGTCTGGAAAAAGTCAAGTTGGTTTTCCACGTTTCCTGTCCTTTTTGATGTTTGATTTCTCAGTACACATATTTGTGTAAAACAGAAGTAGAGTAGGGGCAGGGAGTGATTTGGCTTCGTAAATCTGAAGTTACAAAATAATTTGAATTCATTTCCATGGACCTATGAAATACTCCATGTTACCACAGTCTTTGGAAGTGATTTGGCATAGTTTTTCTTTCTTTAATACCAGCTCTTGTTTCCTCCAGCAGGCAGGATCCTGAAATTTGGTTGTGACACTAATTCTGAGACCAATTCTTTGCTCTTATATATGGAATATCACTATGCCATCTACTTTTCATTTGGAATAAACTGAAATAAGCCTTGTTCAATGAATTTCCTGGTGGAGAGAAAAATGTCAGACTACAGTTGTGCTGCTAGATCCTGAAAGAGTGTGATCTGTGCCTTTCTTTGGTTTGTAATGCAACTTTTGATATTTATCTGTTTGCTGTTTAGGCTGATTTTGCCATTGAAGCACTGGCCAAAGCCACTTACGAACGGATGTTCCGGTGGCTGGTTATGCGCATCAACAAAGCTTTGGATAAGACCAAGAGACAGGGGGCATCCTTCATTGGAATCCTTGACATTGCTGGCTTTGAGATTTTTGAGGTAAGGAGATGTGAGGTCCTTGCACTCAGCACAGTTTAATATGGAGCAAAGACCGCAGAAGGAAATAGCTTTACAGCTGGAAAATAACACAATCTTGGAAAAGATCTGAAGTCCACAAGAAGGGGAATCAATATCAAATCTTGTGCAAGATAAGTGCAGGAGAGGAAGAGCTGAAGGCAAGTTGAGGGAGAAATAGGAAAGAAGGGAAATGTGAGCTCTTGCTCTAGATGACAGTAAACTGTTAGGCCAAACTGTTAAAGGATTCTATTAAATAATTTTAGGATGTGGTTTGCAGTATAATCTGAAACAGCCACAGACTGCCATCAAAAAAGAAGTATCCTGCCATTATCCCAGCAAGGCAGCTCCTGTCAACCTGTGTTATTTACCTTGGGTCTAGCTCATGAACAGCTGCAAAATGAATTTTGGACCAATTTATTAATGAAATAGAAAATTGAGACAGAAGAGTTGGGGTTGTTTTGTTTTGGGATTTTTTGTTTATTGATTGGGCTTGGGGGTTATTTTTGTTTCCTTCCCCCTCTTATTGGTATACCTTTGGCTTCATGGTTGCTGGATCTTATGAAAAGAAGAGAAGAAATAACATAGTTAGGAATTATTAAATATGGAGGAATTAGGACAGGACAGCTTCTTTAGAAGCTGCATTATGTTATGTGTGGTCAAACATAAAAATGCACTTTGAGTTATTAACCTTGTCCTTACTGTTTGAAGAAATCTAGGAATTTTGAAGAAATTTCTCTTACTTTCCTTGCTCTGATTTTATAAGGATTATAATTATATATATAATATATATAAAATTATATATATAAGGATTAAAAAGGGACTTTCCAGTCCACACACTTTTAGAAATTTGTCTTCAGGCTTCTGTTGCTGCTTCTTCTTAGGAAGAGGACTTGCTGGCTCTGTTTTTGTGAGAAAAGCAGAGTCCTTTCTTGTCCGGGGTTAAGTAGTTGCAGTAACTCTTGTGCTGTTTGCAGCTAAACATTCTTTTGCAAAGTCTGAGAACCAATCTGTATGAACTTCCCTAGGGACTGCAGCAGTGTGCAGTGGCACGTGACAGAGCAGGCAGTTCATATCCAAAGGATTGTTGGCAGTGGACTGTCTGCCCCACTCTAGCTTAGATTCCTGAACCACAGATACGATCTTTTGTGCTAAGTGGATGCTAGGTGTGTCTTCACAAGCAATTGCTCAAACATCTTTCTACCCTTTTCTTCATTAGCTGAACTCCTTTGAGCAGCTGTGTATTAACTACACAAATGAGAAGTTGCAGCAGCTCTTTAACCACACCATGTTCATTCTGGAGCAAGAGGAGTACCAGAGGGAGGGCATAGAGTGGAATTTCATTGACTTTGGCCTGGATCTGCAGCCCTGCATTGACCTCATAGAGAAGCCGGTAAGTTTGTTGTTTTACTGTTGAGCAGGAAATGGCTGCACTGACGTTGTCATTGAGGACATCATCTCTGCCCCTAGCTTGGAAACTGGCCCTCTAGCTTTTGTAATCCTCTACTGACACTGTAATGTGATTAGAAGCAGTTTCTTTGTCTGAAAGTGTGTCACCAATAAGGCTGTTAATGTGAGTTCTGTAGGAAATACTGCATGAAAGTGGATCTAATTGGCCACTTTTTCCTCTGACTGTATTGTCCTCACTTGTGTAGGTCTCCATAGTGCTAGATCTGTGTGCAGCTTGCCATAGGTAGTGTGAATGTCCTTACTTAACTGCAGGTGTGATGAGAAGCTGTGAACTCCATTAACAAATTTCATAGTAGATGTTCCAATACTAAGAACTAGTATGTGAAACTTTCTGCTATGGCCTTTTGCATTTAGACAATATTTAGAGAACTGTATAATAGTGTTTCTTTTATTAAAAAATACCTTTTCCCAAAAAAAACCCAACAATCTAGACAAATGTCACAGAAGAGGCTTTCTCATAAAAATGATCAGAATTTAGATTAGGATGTTGAAGAACTATTAACAATTTATGTTATAATGGAAGTAGTTTAACTGGTATCACACAAGAGGTGAATGTGATGTGGATCAGGCTTAGACATTCTTTTTTTTTCTCATCTAGCCATCTAAAGGTGTTAATTATCGTTGTAGTTATGTAGTTAATGATGTTTTGATGTTTCCCTTCAAGGCTGGTCCTCCTGGTATACTGGCCCTGCTGGATGAAGAGTGCTGGTTCCCAAAAGCAACAGACAAAAGCTTTGTGGAAAAAGTTGTTCAAGAACAAGGCACCCACCCCAAATTTCAGAAGCCAAAACAGCTGAAAGACAAAGCTGACTTCTGTATCATACATTATGCTGGCAAGGTAAAGAATTAATCACAAAATGTGAAGGTTGGAATGCTTAATTCATAACCACTGCTTCTTAGAAATGGCTACTTACCAAAAGAGTTGCCTATGAGAAACCATCAGAAAGGGTTCCATTGCAGAGGAGCTGACAGTGCCTAAGGTGATTTGCCTGCGAGTTATATCTGTATTTCTAGTTCAAGTTCTCTAGTTAAACTGAGAGTGGTTTAAATTTGTTCTGTGTGACTTGGTGAGACTGGAGGTACTGCTCAGAAACCTGCATCCAGAATTCATCACCAAAAATGCTAATGCAGCTGGTTTTTTGTGTCACACTCTGGATGGTCCAAACTAGCATTGCAAATCCATTCCCTTTACTGACAGAGCAGAACATGCAGCTTTTTGTAAGGGTTGGAAATTTGTAGGTGTGCTTTACTTAAATGACAAATGGATGGTTAGGTAATCTGTTGTTGTGCAAACCTTGGTGATACTTCTCTAGACTGTGCCAGATGTTGGATTTTGGGCTGCAGAAAATTGCCCCTCCCCAGCTTCTTGATGAGTTTATCTTCTTCTCCAGGTGGATTACAAGGCAGATGAATGGCTGATGAAGAACATGGATCCACTGAATGATAACATTGCCACTCTTCTCCACCAGTCATCAGATAAATTTGTGTCTGAGCTGTGGAAAGACGGTATGTAATTAAACTTCATTTCTTTTGTTTCCTTTTTTTTTTTTTTTTTGTGTGTGTGAAAGAGCTTGAGCATCAAAAGCCTGGAATGAGCTGTTTTGCTTTTTTTCCCCTTGAAGACTAGGCCACCAAGATGAGCATTATCTGGAACATCCTTTGCTTAGATCATGGTATTTCATGAGAAGTTCACTGTAACTCAAGAGAGGTTCATTTGCATCATCTTCTGTTAAGCTTGCTGCATGTATAGCAATTCTGTCTCAAAATGAGGAATACTGGGATAAAAGATGAATGCACCATCATGAGCCAGCAGCTTGTATAGCTGCAGCACTCAAGATCTGAGGTGGAATCTGTTTTCAGTCCTGCAACTAAGTGTGCCCTTTCTACAGTGTTGTTCAGTATTTTACTCTATCTTCTCTGGGTTTTATCTGCTTTTGAGTCTTACTGTTATTGTCACTTTCTGTGGTAGGTTTTCTTTGACGTCTCTGTCTGTTGCAGAGATGCAGAAGGTTCAGAGAGCCTATTTCTATCAACACTTTCCTATTCTTCATCTAGAACCAGGTGACTGAGAAACTCAGCTGTCGTGTCATGTGTGTGATGCATCCTAGAGCCATGCAAGAAATGCTTCCGTTAACTTCTTTGTCCCTTTGTCATACCTGCCTGTCTTTCTTGTTCATTTCCTCTGCTTTGTGCTAGTAGCTCCTCATGGACTTTGAAAAAAAAGTAAAACTCACCTTGAAAGTGGATACAAAAATATAGACACATTCAGGTGCCAAAAGTTGCTCTTGCACAACCTGGGTAGGAGTCCCTGCCAACTGTTTGAATGTAGAGCTAGCACAACTGTATTTCTTGCAAGATATGGAAAGAAGATTTCTTACACTGCATAGAAACTGAAATCCAGTTTAACATTGGTTTTAGTTCTGGTATTTCACTTTAACAGCTGATCATTTAAAAGAATGTTTGGCAAAGAAGCTTGTCCTGGATGAAAAATCGCCATTAGCAAGTTGTGCCTCACAAGGCCTTTGCTGTGTGAGACTATTTTGGGCTTGAAATATCAACTGACCACAGCTCATCAGTTTTCATTTATTATTCTTAGCTGGATCTTCTGTTGTAAGTGACTGTCCTTTTCACTATCTTGAAGTAGATAGCAAGGCTCAATATTAAGAGGATTGGCACAGCCAAGAGCACAGCCACAGTCCGGGGTGCACTTCTGTGGAGTTCCCTGTGATGTCATCTAGTAACATAACCATCTTTTCTTTCTGATCAGACAGTCTTGACCCTATTCCAACAGCTGCTCTAGAAGTGAACATTTTTTAGTTAATATGAGCTGTAAATGAGAAGATGCTTTCTAGTTTATTTTTTTATAAGGGTTTCTCTTAGCAGCTGCATTTTTTTTAATCAGAAGACAGTTGAGCACAAGCTGGTGTATTTACTGAAGTGAAGATTGGGACCTTGAGTGTAGGCACCAGCCAGCCACTAAGATGGTCAAGAGTAGCTTGAAGTCCTTTATAAAAGCATAATGGAGGTGTGGAAATTTATAGTGATACAGTTAATTTTTGCTGGATGGGTGAATTTTTATCTCCATGTAGAAAAGCAATAGGAAAAAGTAAAACTTGAGTTTCTTCTTGCCCCTGCTACTGTTAGATCTAGCTGACTTCTGTTGAGGGGGGGAAAAAAAATCTGGTGTCCAACCATCAAGGTGATAGTTTCATCAACGCTTGGATGTCACTGTGGCATAGTGGAGAAACTTGGGGCAGGGAGTTCTGACTTTCTCCTAGTCCTGTTGTTCATGTCTGTCATAGAATGCTTGTACTCCAAAGAACAACTCAAGGAGTGGTATCCTGAGGTTTGCGTTTTGTCATGCGTTTACTGTGCTTGTTCAGTTTACAAGTAGATATGATTTTCTGATCATCGGTTGTGACAGTCATGCCTGTAATGCTAGAGTGAAGCTGGGCTTGTTCTCTATCTGTAGCTCCTTGTGGATCAGAGTTAACTAATAGTTGACTCTGCTGGGCTAGCAGCTAGAACTCTTGTTGTTTTTCATTCTAAGCTAAGCAAGTAGAAGCGTCTGAAACTCACTTGCAGATTGTTCTTCCAGTGCTGCCATCCAGGGCGTCAATAGAATGTGTTTGGGATTAAGTTTGACTCCATCATTCAAACTTCCTGTAGTGAGCTGATGCTTTCTTTTCCTTCTTGCTCCCATCCCTGCACAAATTTTGTACAGGAGTCGACATCTGTGTAGAGATGAAGCAAAAAGGATCCTGCAGCTCCTCTCATTTATCCTGTTCTACCCAGGTGTTCTTTGTATGTTCCTGATTCCTTTGTTTGTGGGAGAATTTTAATGCTCTTTCCTGTGCTCTCTCTAGTGGACCGTATTGTTGGGCTGGATCAGGTAGCTGGTATGTCAGATACAGCATTGCCAGGGGCCTTTAAAACCAGGAAGGGAATGTTCCGGACAGTGGGACAGCTCTACAAAGAACAGCTGGCTAAACTCATGGCTACCTTGAGGAACACCAACCCCAACTTCGTCCGTTGCATTATCCCCAACCATGAGAAAAAGGTAAAGACAGCTATAACAGCACAGCCCGTGCATTCTTACATGGGCTTCCTGGGGCATGTGGCTGGGTTGATGGCTTTTGTTGTGCTTTGCAAGAGATCTGGAAAAGGCCCTGTTTTCTCAGGGTATTTTTTTGACGGTCATGCTAAATAACTGTATGTTTACAATAATTTTGGAGACTGATCTTTGCAGTTCTTAAAGTGGCATAAAAACTTCCCATTGCTTCTAAATGGAAAAGAGAACTTGCCGCTTTACAACAAAAAGAGCGGGAGAAGCAAGTGGATAAGGCCTGTTTGTAAAAGCTTTGTGATATTCCTAAAATATACATGTTCTTCACTAGGCTGGAAAACTGGACCCCCACTTGGTCCTAGACCAGCTTCGCTGTAATGGAGTGCTGGAGGGAATCCGTATTTGTCGTCAAGGTTTCCCCAACAGAGTTGTGTTCCAGGAATTCAGACAAAGGTGAGCCCTAGAAAAGTATCTGAAGTCTTTTTTTGCAACTAGATTGCCAATTTTTCAAAGAAAACACATCTGTACCTTGGTATTCCCTGGCACAAAGCCTCCCTGCACAAAGCATTTTTGATTTCTCTAGTAAGGGTATAGTTAAGGTGAGGCACAGAGGACTGTGTCCAAGGCTGCTGCTTCATACTCTGCTGTCTAGAGGTGCAGTGCTTTTTGAAAAGCAGTTGAACTCATAATAGCACAGGAATGAATACTGATTTCTTTTGTTTTGTTGTTTTCAAATACACTTGTGTGATTAATCTGATGCTTTCTCCTTTTTAGATATGAAATCCTAACTCCAAATGCAATTCCCAAAGGATTTATGGACGGAAAGCAGGCTTGTGTGCTGATGGTAAAACATTCCAGAAACTCTACTTGAATAGAACAAATTTTATGGGTGTGGTTTAGAAGTTGGAGTTGTGCATGCTAAATATAATTTGTACTCACAGACCAAAATTCCAAAGTCAAATGTTTTGTCTGAAAGAAGGGTGCAAAAAACTTCCTCTTGGCTTCATGGGTAGACCATTTCGTCTATCATGAGATTCAGTAATCCCAAGCAAAGAGGACCTTTCTTCTTTCCACAGATGCATACTTTGAGATGCCAGCAGTAGTCATAGAATCAAAATGCTTAGAAGCATTAATGCTATCTTTAGCACTATGCTTAAAGTATGGGCTTCAGTAAACCTCTCGTAATGGCCTGCTGCTAAGAAATGCTTTCAGCAAAGGCTCCAATTCGTTTCTGTAGAATTGGCTGTTTCAAAGGGAAAGCTTTGGCTCTAGCTTGATGACTAGACTTGAATTGAACTTGGTTGTAAGGGATTCCCTTTTTTTCTGTCTTACCGGGACTATGGCTGATTCTTCTTAGAATCTTAGCTAATCTTCTTAGCAAATATAAGCATTAGCAACGAATCCTTGGCGGGAAGGTTGGGCTCAGGTACCTTTTTTTGACAAAGATAGGACTGAGAAAAAGTAAATTCCTTCTGGAAAAGGAAGAGAGCTGTCAGGACTAGACATGCATTTCTCATAGTATCCTTGTATTCTGAGTAATTGATGTGATACTGTATTAAATGATGCTTCCTGTCATTTTCTGTCTCTGATTACCTCCATTTGATGCTGTGCTTGGCTGAGCTCTGGCTCCTGTAATTGGGATAGGCCAGGAATTTATTGGGAGTTGGCAGACTTCGGTTTGCCTGAGTGGCTCATTGTAGAGAAGGTCTGTCTTAGAGCCAAGAGCCACAAATATGTTTTGTGATGTTTCACATGAAACAGTCTTTGCAGGACATGAATTCTTCTCTCTCTTTTTAGATCAAAGCACTGGAGCTGGATTCCAACCTTTACAGAATTGGACAGAGTAAAGTGTTTTTCAGAGCTGGAGTCCTTGCTCATCTTGAAGAAGAGAGAGACCTGAAGATCACAGATGTCATTATTGGATTCCAAGCATGTTGCAGAGGCTACCTGGCCAGAAAGTAAGTACCATGATTTTTAAAGTACATCATAAACATGTATTTCTCCCATTCAAGTACGAGTTTATGTTCAAAAAAAGGAAATTATTATGTCTAGAAATTATTTTTGTCAGAAATGTCGTGATTTATTTATTGTATATAACAGTTGATGGCCTTTTAGGGTTTTCTTATCTCCGTAATGCCAGACTTCTGGCACCTGGAACAACCTCTTTGTGCTGTATCCCAGAAACTAACTGAGCAGTAAAGTCTCTTCTCTGTAAGAATGCTATGCAGCAGATCAAGTTTTTGACAGAAGTGCTCTGAGGGTGCAAATGGAAGAGTCTTAGTATAGTACTGGTGCAGGAGGTGTAGGGTTTCTCTTAAGCGATCAGGTAGGGGCTGCAGTTGGTACAGTTCTAAGAGCAAAAATGGTACCTGTCAGTTTGGTGGCAAAACACACCTCTGCTTCAGATCTCCCTTTTTGGAAGTGAAGATGTAAAGCTTTTCAGAGTAGAAGATATGAGGGAAATTTTGTTAAAATAGGAAATTGGATTAAGGAAAAAGCCACTCTTACCTGAGCAGAAAAAAAATGAAAATCCAGAGAGACTTCACTGAAAACTGCTCTTATTTGGGAAGGAACCTTCTAAGGAAAAAACAGAAGTATCTAAGAAAGGGCTTGATGGTGTGAATTGTGTGCTGCTCTGGGTTCCTTTGTCTTATCTCCACTTGCTTTGCAGAGCCTTTGCCAAGCGCCAGCAGCAGCTGACAGCTATGAAAGTGCTTCAGAGAAACTGTGCTGCCTATCTGAAACTGCGGAACTGGCAGTGGTGGAGGTTGTTCACCAAGGTAATAGTTTTCCCTTTGCTATCCCCCTGCAATGAACAAAGACATCTTCAACTAGATCAGTTTGCTCAGAGCCCCATCTGCCCTGACCTTGAATGTTTTCAGGGATTGGGCATCCGTCCACCACCTCTTCGGAAAGCCTGTTCTAGTGTTTCACCATCCTCATTGTAAAAAACTTCCTTATATCTAGTCTGAATCTACTCTTTGTTAGCTTAAAACCCTTTTGTCACAACAAGCCTTCCTAACAAGTTTGGCCTGCTCTATTTTGTGAGCCCCCTTTTAGGTACTGACAGGTGCTCTGAGGTCTCCCTGGAGCCTTCACTTCTCCAGGCTGAACAGTCCCAAATCTCTCAGCTTGTCTTCATAGCAGGGGTGCTCCAGCCCTCTGATCATTTCTGTGGCCCTCTGAACCCACTCAAACAAGTCCATATCTTTCCTTGGCTGAGGACCCCAGACCTGGGTGCAACACTCCAGGTGGGGTCTCACCAGAGCAAAGGGGCAGAATCCCTCTCTGTATTCAACCCAGCCAGTTCCTTGATCACCAAACGCTCCACCCATCAAATCCATATCTCTTCAGTTCAGAGAGAAAGATCATATGGGGTACCATGCCAAAGGCCTCACAGGAGTCCATCTATGTGACATTGACTTACCTGTGAATTTCCCCATTGTATGGCAACTTTTTTATTCTTTCACTATTATTGCTTAACACTCAAGGGTCTGGAATTTACTGAATCCTTTCCTGATGCATCTCATCCTGGAGGACAATAAATGTACTGGCAGAAAGTGTGCTGTTGGCAGAGTAGGTGATATCTAGTCCTGTATGATTCCTCCAGTGTTCACAACAAAACAGTTGATGGGTCCTTCAGATAAGACACCTACCTGAAATGTTGTTTTATTCAATGCTTATCACAAGTACAAGAGCATTTCTTTGTGTTTTTGTTATTCCTCATCCACATTCCATTGGCTTCTCTTCCAGGTGAAGCCCCTTCTGCAAGTGAGCAGACAGGAGGAGGAGATGATGGCCAAGGAAGAAGAACTGATAAAGGTCAAGGAGAAGCAGCTGGCTGCAGAAAATAGACTGAGTGAGATGGAGACCTTCCAGGCCCAGGTGAGTTTTGCAAATCTGATGTGTGGAAATTGATCTCTCTCCACCTGTCCAACTGCTTGAGAGCGCCTCCTTTGTTTGGTCTGATGGACAAACTGCAGGATTCCTACTTGCTGGAACATGACTTGCCTGCCTCTTGTTCACTTTCCTTTGCCCTTCTTGCAGCTCATTTCGTGCAGCAGGTCTTTTTGTACTGTGACTACCTATTCCCCTTCTGTAGCCATTATAGGAGAAAAAGTCTCCCTTGGCTGAGCATAACAGCAAGCTGGTTGAATTCAGTCTTGTCATTAGCGGAATCCTTTTTGTTTGGATCACAGAAGGTGGGAGCAGGGTTGATAATTATTTGTAAAGGGAAATAGACAATATCCATATTTCAAATTGATACGGTCTTGAGAAATCTAAATAATTTGTGGTTGCAGCACCTGATTTGTGAAGGAGAGCACAACTTAAAACTATGTTTTGATATTTAGCTTTTGGTTAGCAGCAGGGGACTGCTGCAATCTTTAAAACTGTACCTGTGAAACAGAGGAGCGCACAGAACTTCACTGAACACACATGGCTAAGTGCTTTGGTAAATTGGAGCTTGTCTTATTTCTGCCTTTGCATCCAATGTAGCTAATGGCAGAGAAGATGCAGCTGCAGGAACAGTTGCAAGCAGAAACTGAACTGTGTGCTGAAGCTGAGGAGATAAGAGCTCGCCTGACAGCCAAGAAGCAAGAACTGGAGGAGATATGTCATGACCTGGAAGCAAGGGTGGAGGAAGAGGAAGAACGGTGTCAACATCTTCAGGCTGAGAAGAAGAAAATGCAGCAGAACATCCAGGTAATGCCTTAGGAATGCTGTCTCTTGTCAGTAAAGAGAATAGTAAGGGTCAGAGTGGTTCTTTTGCCTCAGCTTGGAGAGAAATGAAAGAAAGAAGGGACAGAAAGAGGCTTCAGAAAATCTATCTGGGGACATAGCAGTAGAATGCAGTTCTGGTGCTCAGCCTGAGGCATTCAGTCAGTTTTCTGGAATGAGCTGCTTGATTCTTGAAACAATGGCCACTTCTCACATAATTAGACAAGTTTTTGCTTTGTTTTGGTAGTATTCTTTGCAAAATAGCATCATTTATTCTGCTAGAAAATTTGTTGATTGGCATGCAGTATGTTGCATTAAGTCATGGCAGAGATGTCAGTCTAGGACCTACTGATAATACCTTGAAGGAAGCATGAAGAAACCTTCCATTCTAGTGTTGCTATGTGCTGTTCCATAGATTGGTGAGCAGCACTGACTAATTCCTTGCTTTTCTCTTGGTGTTGTGAAGGAACTAGAGGAACAACTTGAGGAAGAGGAAAGCGCAAGGCAGAAGCTGCAGCTAGAAAAAGTGACCACAGAAGCCAAATTGAAGAAATTAGAGGAAGATGTGCTAGTTCTGGAAGATCAGAATCTCAAATTGGCTAAGGTAAGACTCCTGCATCTTCTTCCACAAGTTAAAGATGCACCAGTGTTTCTCTTGGAGAAAACCATTACAGACTGACCTTTTCCCTATTACGGGGAAACTTATTCATCAATTCAATCTTGTCTTTGAGAATTCTGACCTGAATTTTTGAAAATAACTGCCTGCCTGTATTCTCAACAGTCAGTATTGTATGATATTTAAATAACCTTCACTAAATAATGATCCCTGAGCAAACATTTTCTGATGCATTGTTATGCCAAACAGTATCCAGTTATTTTATAAACAGACTTCCCTTCCAGTTTTGAAAGGGCAGTATACAAATTAGTTAATTTAAATTCAACCTAAATTTATTTGAATTCTGTTTTTGATCTTGAAAAGATTTCTTTCTTTCTGCGTTTCCTTGTCAATGTCAAATGACATTGACATTTCTAAGCAGTCAGATCTGGAAAAATACCCTGTAATTCCAGCAATTCTTTTGACTCTGCCTTCTCAATTCTGCAGGAAAAGAAACTCTTGGAAGACAGAATGTCTGAATTTACAACAAACTTGACAGAGGAAGAGGAAAAATCTAAGAGTTTAGCCAAACTGAAGAATAAGCATGAGGCTATGATCACAGATCTTGAAGGTGATTTTGAGGTGTTTTTTTTTTAAGATAGGTCCTGTAAAGACCTTGCCTAATTAGCTTTAGGTGGTTTCTTGTTAAAATTTGTTGAACTTCAGTTTCATTTTTTAAAGAGTTTCACTCCTCCCAAGTTTCTGAAGGGTTAAAAGTTAGTCTATAGTGTGTAAGCTATTGATTAGTTTGATAGAGCTGTGCTCTGTCTGGCTGAAGGTTATGTGCCTTGTCAGCTGAGCCCTTGATCTAAATAAAAGTCCTCTCCAAAGCAGCCAGGCCAATGGAGAAGAGAGACTGGTTCTCTTACATTTCCTGCTGGGGAAATGTCTCCACTTTTGTCCTTCCAGCAGAAGTGCTATTTCTGATAGCCTGTTTGCATAAGTTCTTCAGCGTTCTAGAAGGATATTCTTCTGCAGACTGCCTGTTTTGTTTCAGTAACGGGAGAGCAAACCTCGTGTTCAGCATCACTAAATGGGTGCTTATGCCTGCATGGTGTGAGACTGGCATTGTGTTTGCATTGTTACAGTGAAAGTGGGAAAAGGACGCTTGGCTGTAAGGTGAGGGAAAGGGAAATTGCCCAGATATATTTTGAGGGCAAAATATGGAGTAGATGCCTGTCTAGGTCCTGAGAAAATAATGCAGTCCAGATATAGTTTGGATAGTTGTGTTGTCAGTAAAGAAAGTATTGCTTAAATAGATCTATTTTTCTGTGCTTGTACAATGTTCTGAGTGTAACCTAATGTGTCCCCATGTCCATTAGAACGCCTGCGACGCGAAGAAAAACAGAGGCAAGAGTTGGAAAAGACTCGTCGGAAGCTTGAAGGGGACTCCACTGATCTGCATGACCAGATTGCTGAGTTGCAGGCTCAGATTGCAGAGCTCAAAATGCAACTGGCCAAGAAGGAAGAGGAGCTGCAGGCAGCCTTAGCTAGGTGAGAACCTGACCTGTGGGGTTCAGAGACCGCCTGGTTGGGAAGTATTTCTTGTCTTCTGTCACCTGGAATAGGGACTAAATACAATCTAGGAATATTGTATTTTAGCCTGTGGACTATTTAAGATCCATGTCCTTGGCATTAGATTTCTCCAGCTGCTGCTCACTGCCACATTCTCTGTACAGAACTAGACAGTGGATGCAATAGGCACTGCATGCGTTTGACTGAAGTAGTAATCCTTAAAATGGGATTAAAAAGTAGTGGCAGCACACTGTCCTTCTGGTAGTTGCTGTATTCATTTACTCAGTAAAGTGTCCAATTTCTGATGTAAAATGGTGTTTTCCCTTCTGCTTTCTTCTGTTGTCAGTCTCTCTCTGTCCCCTACTTTAAGGTGAGTAGTTGCACTGTTTCAAGTATTGGGAGATAGAGCTTAGAATTTGTAGATCATATATGGATCAAAGTCTGAATATAACATTGTAGGGCTGACCAGTTAGCAGCTTTTCTTGATTATTTTTGGTAGGACAGGTTGTCTTAATTTGTGTATGGTTTAAGCCTGGCTCTGACCAGAACTGTATGTTGAACAGAGTGGAAGAAGAGGCAGCTCAGAAGAACATGGCCCTGAAGAAAATCAGGGAACTTGAATCCCAAATCACTGAGCTGCAGGAAGACCTGGAGTCAGAGAGAGCATTCAGGAATAAAGCTGAAAAGCAGAAGCGGGATCTGGGGGAAGAGCTGGAAGCATTGAAAACAGAGCTAGAAGACACTTTAGATTCTACAGCTGCTCAGCAGGAGCTGAGGTAACTCCAACGTGGGGCTGTGTTATCTTTATTTGGGTTTGGTTTTGTCTATTTTTAATAATTCTCCTGTATTGAATCTCTTACCATTGCAAGTCTTTGCCTTCATCACTGGTTAGCAGCCTCAGTGACTACAGGAGGAGGGGGTGTGTGCAAGTCCTAGTCACGACTGCATTACCTCACCTGATGTCAGAAAGTTGATTTGATCCCTAACCAAAGTATTAGTGGTACCCCTGAAACATAGGTACTTTCAAGCTGTTACTTCTGAGGCAGAAATAATGCTGCCAGCTTGGACTTAAGAAGGATGCAGTGCTGAGTGCTACCTTTGAAAAGTGCCTTTATAGCCTAAAGTGGACCTTGGCATTTTTCTGCATTAGAGATGGTGTTGGTGGATATACACCTCTGTTTGATTCCCTCCTTGGCATCTAAATGGAATTTGTGAATTTTGCAGGTCAAAGAGAGAACAAGAAGTAACAGTTTTGAAGAAGACTCTTGAAGATGAGGCAAGGACTCATGAGGCTCAAATCCAAGAGATGAGGCAGAAACATTCACAAGCTATTGAGGAGCTAGCAGAGCAGCTAGAGCAAACCAAACGGGTATGTGGAACGGAAAACACAAAGTCCAAAACAGGTGGCCTTCCTGAAATGACATTGCAGAAGAGCACAGAGTGTTCATGATACTCATACATGTGTTCTTCCCTTGGTAGATAATTTTTCTCCATGAAGCATATATAAAGCTGTTTTAAATAGTGGCATTCATTCTTTTTTCTCCTGTTAGGTGTGTTGTACTGCAGAGCCAAGACATTCTTGTCTGCTTCACTGCTAGCACTTGTTAGCTTGTGCAACCTTTAATTTGGAAACCTGATAGTGCAAGACTTTTTTCTGTATTGTTGTCTTCTCTGATTATTAGATTGTTTCCTGATAAACAATGACATCTGTTCATCATGGTTTTTTCTGAGTAAGCAGTCTGCAACTTCACTGCTAAACATACAGCAATAGCTTGCCTGTTGGAAAAACATGTACACATTGGATCCTGCCATATCCAAAGTCTGAGGGGTTTTGATGCCTTTTCTTCATCAGGTGAAAGCAAATCTTGAAAAAGCCAAACAAGCTCTGGAAAGTGAGAAGGTTGAACTGTCCAATGAGGTGAAGGCTCTTCTGCAGGGCAAAGGTGATGCTGAGCACAAGCGGAAAAAAGTGGATGCTCAGCTCCAGGAGCTGCAGGTGAAATTTACAGAAGGCGAAAGAGTGAAGACTGAACTGGCTGAGAGGGTTAACAAATTGCAGGTGAGTGACATGGGTTTTCCTTAGTTTTACCCCAGGGCTCAAGAGAAAAGTCTGTAGGGTGATGTCTTCCCATGGTTAGTTCAAAAATTCTGTTCCTCCTGAGGATAATGTTCCTACAAACAGCAAATCCATCATTTGCATCCCAAGGACTATGCAAACTCCTGAAGTCCTTGCCAAATCAGTATGTTTGGATTGATGTCACTTATTTCAAGCAGACCTGAGAAGGTGAAATAACCAGTTGCTGTTTGAGTTTTGTAAGGCCCAAGGAATCAGTGTGTCTGTGCCCCTTGAAGGCAGCCAGTGGTTTGCACAGCACAGCTCTGTGACCATTCAGCTGCTGGAGCACCTGGAGTGGCATGCACAGACTGGTGGTTATGTAACTCATGTGGAACACGCTGTCTGGAAGTTTTGTCACATGGTTGATGGATCAAGGATGATGTGGGAATTTATGGGTTTCTCCTCCTTTCTTCAAAGGAGCAGCAAGTCCCTTAGAGTGACATGAAACATTCTTTGACCTTCTCCTGTATGGAAGGTCGTCATTAAAAGTCAAACACTGCCAGCGTATGCACAACCTTTTGAAGTGTGGAAATGTAATTTTGAGACTAGGTATAATCCTGAAGCAGATAGTATAAAATAGAAGAGAGTTAGTTTAATAAAAATTTTACAATTGCTTACTAGGCTACCTAAAGTTTCATATAGGCCTTAATCCAAACCAACCAAAATCAAAAGGCTGTTGTAATAGAGGTGATCTGAAATCAAAATCTCTTTTCAGCTTCTCATATTTAATTACTGGAACTATGGAAATGAAGTGTTCATTCCTTGAGAGATTATACATATGCCCTTCTGTTGAGAGGTGGCTCCATTTTCAGTTTTAGGTCTCATAGCTGCTTACCTCTTCCTGTCTTTGTTTTTGCTGATACATTCAGTAACTGATGAACTGATACTCTGATCTCTCCTTCAGGTTGAGTTGGACAATGTCACAGGTCTTCTGAACCAGTCTGACAGTAAATCAATCAAATTAGCAAAGGATTTCTCTGCACTGGAATCACAGCTTCAGGATGCACAGGTGAGAGCTTTGGAAAACAAGGCAACTGTGCATCTTACAAACTGATAAAGGGAAAAATCACTCTGACTGCCATTAAGTACAGATTATACAACAATTCAAAGGATTGGGTCTGGAATTTTTTTTTTTTTTGCTAAGGAGTGTATACCTCATGGTATTGAGAGCATTTTTGCAGAAACAAGCTGGTTATCTTCCTTCTGCTTCCTCAGCTTGTGGAATATATTTGATTTTCTCTATCTTGGGCTTAGAAGTCCTGCTCTCACCTTTCCACCTGAGAGCACTAGAGTGCTCCTTGAACTGACTGGAATGCTTGTGTGAAGTTCTTGTTTGAGATCTTCATAGTCAAATGTTTGACAGGGTTTCTCTGTGTGTGTGCACATATGTGTGATTTCCAGTAAATTTGTCAAATTAAGCAGAAGGATTTATTTCCTAGTGGATGTTGGGGAAGTGATAGATTAGAATAATCTTATATTTTTTCAGGAAATAAATCATCCTTAGTCTTACACTTTGGTAAAAACAAGCATTTACAGTTAGCAGAATATGACCCTTAAGGTCAAGAATGGAATGCTAACAAAGATGGAAGGGAAAGGAAGAGCACATCAATAATAAATAGCCTTGAACAGTCATTCATGTTCTGTCTACTTACTGCTCTTTAAAAAACAGACTCAAAGACAGGGCACAATACAGAAAATCTGCACTAGTTTGAAGATTGGTTAATCTTTACAGATCCTTCAGCTCAAGCAGGGGCAGCATAAGTCAATAAATGCTGTTGTGCCCTAAGCTGGTAAATGACCAGTGCTGTATAATTCTGCTGAGACCAACGTTGTTTTTAACCATGCCAAGAGCACTTAGGCCTGCTGTGTGTTCCTTTGGTACTGGAATATGAGAGAAACACGTAGCAGCCTACAGTCATGCTATTGTTGGGAAAGGTCTGAATATTTTGTGTTACTTGGAGGACTTGAGAAAGTAGTGTGGAAAAGCTTGTGTGTTAAGGCCTTGAGAAGGACTTGTGTGGCAAGGAGTGTACTTTAATGATAAGAGTGTAGGAGAGAATAGGACCCTTCTGAATATTTTGTTTCTATACTGTCTCACTGAAAGGCAGTTATCTAAATTCTGTCTTCAGTTGTCTTATCTGAGAAATTAGTTGCATGCTTAAACTCAACTTCAGAAGCAATCCTGGAGAGAGTGGGTGAGGATTGTGAGCCTTTAAATCCAGTGAGTGGTGCTGAATTCCACTGGGGTGTTTGCTTTTATAGGAGCTCCTGCAGGAGGAGACTCGCCTCAAACTGAGCCTCAGCACTAAGCTGAAGCAAATGGAGGATGAGAAGAATGCTTTCAAGGAGCAACTGGAAGAAGAGGAGGAGGCAAAGAGAAACCTGGAGAAACAGATCTCTGTTCTACAGCAACAGGTACAGAGTCTGCATCCTGTAAACCAGTGACTTTTGAGAGGAAGTATAAATACAGGTCTGTCTTGAGAGAAGTAAGATTTAAATGCAGAATTGACTTCTAGTAACACAACCCTTCCTGGGCAAGGGCGATTTTGCTGATTAGGGTGAGAGAAGAAATGAAGAGGTCTCTGATGACAGTCATATGAACTGCTCATAGATTTCTGTCCAAGAATTCCTTTGGGAATTCAGTCATACAGTATTATCTGAGCGGGGAGTAGTACCTTCAGAATTGAGCAGACTCTTACACTTGGAAATCCTAAACTTATGGTGCTAGTAAACTGCACAGAACATTTTTTGTGGTTTCACGTGCAATCCTGGTCCTTTAGGCAATAGATGCAAAGAAGAAGATGGATGATGGTCTGGGTTCCCTTGAGGCAGCAGAGGAAGCCAGGAAGAAGCTGCAGAAGGACTTGGAGGGCTTGAGCCAGCGATATGATGAGAAGACAGCTGCATATGACAAGCTGGAAAAAACGAAGACCCGCCTGCAGCAAGAGCTGGACGACCTCGCTGTGGACCTGGACCATCAGCGGCAGATCGTCTCCAATCTAGAGAAGAAGCAGAAGAAGTTTGATCAGGTATGACTTCACTCATAAGCATTCAGTAGGTGCATCTTATTAATAGATAATAGGTGTGCTTTAAGAATAGCTAGGCAATGCTGCTTGGGGAATGCATATTTATTTCTGAACTAAGGCAGAGCGCATAGAGTGGAGAAAAAAGATTTAACGGAAATAAATTAATTTTGTTCTGTGAATAGGAAGTTAAGCAATATTCCTTCTCCCAAAGGGATAACATTTATATCAAAACCAAGATTGAGTTTGAAGTGTTATTTGTAAATCATCTCAGAAGGTTGAAAGTAATAGGTTGGAGGCCTAGGAAATCAGGGCTGCGTTTACTTGGGGTCAGCACGGTTGTTAGAGATGGGATGGCACACTGCATTCTCTGAAGCTGCATTTTCTTGATTCCGTCTAACCATGGAGGAACACTATTAAGAAGGCCCTGAGGAAAAGATGCATGGTTACCTTGTTAGCAAATGATCAGATCATCAATTTCTCAGAATACTGATGCTATGCCCTTCTAGCTGTTGGCAGAGGAGAAGACCATCTCTGCCAAGTATGCTGAGGAACGGGACCGTGCTGAGGCAGAGGCCCGGGAGAAGGAGACCAAGGCCCTGTCCCTGGCCAGAGCCCTGGAAGAGGCCATAGAGCAGAAGGCTGAGCTGGAACGAGTCAATAAGCAGTTCCGTGCAGAGATGGAAGATCTCATGAGCTCAAAGGATGATGTTGGGAAAAGTGTAAGTATTCATTCAAAGTGTCTGGGCAGGAAATGTCACACAGTCGATACTGGTACTTTTGTACTGCAAAAAGCTGATGGTAACACGGAGGACCTTGTCGAGAGTACTGGATACATTGTGAGTTTGCAGATGTTACATGTTCGTATTACATCACTAAGGGGTAAAGGTGGGTTGGAGATGACCCAAATGAGGCAGTGGCAAAGCCAAAAATTACCTGGTATCCTTGTGGCAGAGATGAAGGTATGGTGTGAACCTGATATGTAAAATACAGCAATTAACCAGGCAGTGGAATACATTACCTCCAATACTTCAAAAAAAAGAAATGTTATGTTAATGAAGGAAAAGAATAAATTCAGAGGCTATGAAGTATTTTCTTGAATTCTGTCAGAACCAGGGGTGTCCGGCTCTAGTAAATCTTCACTGAGTCAGGACTGGGCTGACAGTTGCTTTTCTCTCTCTACCCACCACCACTCACACACATAACCAGACCTAACAGTAATTGTGGTTCAGGCTGGTAGATTGACTGCATCTGCCCTAATTCAAGGGACAGGTTCAGTGTTCTTGCATCCTGTCTGATCTGAGTGGCTGTTCTTAGCCTTTTTTTGCTGTTAGGGTAGATGAAATTGTCTGCACTCTCCAGGGAAAGCTCACGTGTGGTACTGTGTTGTAGGTCCATGAGCTGGAGAAAGCTAAGCGAGCCCTGGAGCAGCAGGTGGAGGAGATGAAGACACAGCTGGAAGAGCTGGAGGATGAACTGCAAGCCACAGAGGATGCCAAGCTGCGGCTAGAAGTGAACCAACAGGCTATGAAGGCACAGTTTGACCGGGACCTCCAGGGGCGTGATGAACAGAATGAAGAGAAGAAGAAACAGCTGATCAGACAAGTAAGAACTGCTTTGTAAATCCTCAATGCATTCCGTATGTAAAGGCACTCGTGTCCAGACAGTGGCGGACAGACAGTGCCAATCCAAAGATCGTTGTTAATGTTAATACTCCAGGCAATATTGCAAAGCTGTGAGAGACTTCCTCCCATCTGTGTGTGTGATTGTTCCAGTAGTCTTTGTCTATCACAGGCACCTGTGGGGCTTTATTAGTGAGAAATGTCAGCCCTATCCCCCTGCCAGGGAGAATGAAGACAAGTCACATGCTTGCACTTAGACAGCCTTTGAAAGGGGAATGCGAAAAGCGGGTGCTGGGAAAGGAAGGAGCTGAAATGCTGATCCTCTGCTGCTCCACACAGGTTCGGGAGATGGAGGCGGAGCTGGAGGATGAACGAAAACAGCGCTCCATGGCTGTGGCTGCCAGGAAGAAGCTCGAGATGGACCTGAAGGATTTGGAAAGCCATATAGACACTGCTAACAAGAATCGTGAAGAAGCCATCAAGCAGCTGCGCAAACTGCAGGTGAAGCATAGCAGCTGTTTCAGCTGTCAGGGCAGAGTTTTTACCCAGGGAAACAGGATGCGAGATTTTACCTCACCAGAACAGTACATCAGTGTCACAAGGGCAGCAGAATCTTGCAGCAGTTCACTGTGAAAGATTTTTTTGGCATTTCAAGCATCCTTCTAATCCCAATCTGCCTGTTTAACTCCCTGGGAGACAAGCTGTAGACAAAGTCTGCTCTGGTGCGTGCTTCAAGGTCTGTGTTTTTGTAAAGGATTACGGAGCTGCAAATCTAGAGGACCTTAAATAACATTTAGGCCTACTCCTGCCCCAAGATGGCTCTGTTGTGCTTTTTAAATTCCTGCAAGCAATTGTCTGACCTGTTCTTAGCAAAAATGAAATCCTCCCTAGACTATTCATTCCATTGGTTCACTGAAAAGCTTCTTGTACCTTCCCTTCCCCACTCCATTTATCTGAGAAAAACTTCTTTTCTACAAATACGCAATCCTGTTTGCTTCTACTGATATTTTTACTTGTTACTTGTGAAATGCAAAAAGACTGATTCTTTTTGTTTTCACAGCAACCTTTGTGGTTGCTGAAGAGCAATGAATCCTTATTTCTGTTTTGCATCCATGTTTCCCATAAGACAAACAAACCACATCTCTTAATATGAATGCTCTGAAGTTCATCCCTTTCTATTGTCCATTTTCAGGCACAAATGAAGGATTACATGCGGGAACTGGAGGACACACGTACTTCGAGAGAAGAGATCTTGGCACAGGCCAAAGAAAATGAGAAGAAGCTGAAAAGCATGGAGGCAGAAATGATCCAATTGCAGGAGGTAATGGAATATGCATGAAAGTCAAGGGTTGGTTTGGTTTTTTTGGCCAAGAACTATATGCAGCAGTCTAAGCTGGAGTGTTTATTTCCTTCCTTTTGTACTTTTTGCTCTGCTCAAATATGAGGTCCAATTCAAAATGCGTAATTTGGCCCTTTCCCAACAGCTGGGAAAGGAGTGTGCAAAATAAAGGGGGCTTGTGGGGTGGACAGGGAACAAGCCACATCATGTGGCTTTGGATTATGCTGGAGACCATAGCAGCCATTACCAGTAACTCTTTTTTCCTATGCTGCGTTAATTGGTAGCTTCCTATTGGGTCAGTGTCCGTCTCATTTTCATTCCAGGAACTTGCAGCTGCTGAGCGTGCCAAGCGCCAGGCCCAGCAAGAGAGGGATGAGCTGGCTGATGAGATTGCCAACAACAGTGGTAAAGGGTGAGTAATGTTCCCCATTTGAGGGAGGAGGAGCTGCTGTGAGAAAACACTTCTCGGCCTGTTGTTTTTATGTAGACTGCAGCACACACCGTATCCCCTCCAGTCTCTAAAAACTGAGCTGATTTTGTATACAAGTGGTGAGTTTTCCCCAAGGCATTGATGCCTTCAGTGCTGCTTTAATGCTTTCATGACTCTGTGTCCTGCAGAGCACTGGCCATGGAGGAGAAGAGGCGCCTGGAGGCACGGATAGCTCAGCTGGAGGAGGAGTTAGAAGAAGAACAGGGCAACACAGAGATAATCAATGACCGGCTCAAGAAGGCAAATCTTCAGGTACCTGTCCAGGCTGCAGCAGCCCATGGGGGTTCTCTGGTGTCTGGGAATTGTCAAACTGTTCTGAGTAATGCCAGCAGCTGCCTTCTTGTGCACAGTGCAGGCCCTCAGAAGGCCATAGGTGTGAGCAAGATGAAACAGCTGAATACCACAGTACAGAAAATAACAGCCAAAATTGATGTTAACTCACTGGCTTTGGCGATTTAAAATCATTGGGTAGCTGGAACAATCTCCCAAGTTTATTTTAAACCAAACCAACCCCCTCCCAGTTCCTTTTTTCCATATTAAGGGATATTGAGAAAGATGATCTGTGGCATGCTGCTCCAACTTCACATGCTGAAGAGTGCCACAGTGTGTTTGGAAAATTACTTTTCTGCCAGTTCTATGCTGTTTCAAATGGACTGAACATATGACATTTGTTAAGCTGCTATAGAAACCATGATCTTAATCTGCCTGTTGTCTGCCATATTTTGTATGCCCAGCTTTGAGAATCAAGCATGTTGTTTTCTTACCACTCCAAAGCCAAGGAGCTGGGCTGGTGGTTTTCCAAATGGCTCATTCATTCTGATTGATGAGAGTGTAGTTCTCTACTTGGACTATCAGCTGGAGCCCTGGCTTAGAAGTAGACAAGTTCTTGCCCTTTTACCTCTGAAAGTCAATATTTTTAAGCCGTTGCTTTGTAGTAGAAGTAGACAAACAGCAAATAAACAATAAATTAGTGAAGTGCATATATTGGATCCACTTGCCTCAGGATTTCTGTAATTCAGAGACTGATAATTACTGTGTTAAGTACCAGACCATGGCCTTAGCCCCAGAGAGCAGTGAATGTGATTGGCAAGTCTAGTTAACCCTAAGAGGAGGTTGATAAACCTGTTATTCAAGGAATTACTTTGAAAATCTGGGTTAACTGCTTGGAGAAGTTCCTGCCTACAGACAGCTCCCTCCTCATCAGAGTTACTCCAAGTATTCAGCTCACCCTCATGGTCCTTGTTCTTTTTGAGTCTGAGAAATGAATGAGTCTTTCAGGCAGCAGCACTGGCTGTGCTGAGGAGTCCTTATCTGTGTCTCCGTGCAGATCGATCAGATGAACGCCGACCTGAACGCCGAGCGCAGCAACGCGCAGAAGAACGAGAATGCTCGCCAGCAGATGGAGCGCCAGAACAAGGAACTCAAGCTCAAACTGCAGGAGATGGAGAGCGCAGTCAAGTCCAAGTACAAGGCTAACATCACGGCCTTGGAAGCAAAGATAGCACAGCTGGAAGAGCAGTTGGACATGGAGACAAAGTATGTACTCGGAGAAAATCTGTCTGCTTTTCAGGCTTCCACCCCTTCTGGGATTTTAAGCTCTTCTTAATTCTGATTTGTCTGAGTGAGAGCTTTAGCCTAGGTATACAGGGTTGTACAGAAGCAAGGTCTTGATACACCTTCCTTGTTTTTTACAGTAGACACTTAGAGCTTCTTCTGAATTTAACCACTCCTAAAACTGTAGCTGTGGTACTCTTGTTGCTCCTCTGTAGCTCTTGTCCATGAGACATCAGCCTTCTGGTCACTTCTGGGGAACATTGCTTCCCATCCCCTTTGCTTCCTAAGTTAAGGAGGACTTCTGCTATCTTCCTCACTTGTAACTTGCCTGGCTCAGGTGATCTTGTTGGGGACAGTGGGAAATAAGCTGTTGTCTGAGCCCCCCTGTGTTTGTGTTCAGGGAGCGCCAGGCTGCCAGCAAACAAGTGCGCCGTGCCGAGAAGAAGCTGAAAGACATCCTGCTACAGGTGGATGATGAGAGACGTAATGCTGAGCAATTCAAAGATCAGGTGGGTACAGTGACCTGCCATGTCTGTGAGTCTTCTGGGGGGGGCCAGGCCTTCCCTTCTATGACCGAGGCATTCACCATCCTATTGCTCTTCTATTTCACTGTAATAATTACAAGATGAGACAGATGAAATTGTAATTATTTTAAGGAAAAACTAGGCAAGTCCTAGGCAGAGCTCTCAAGTCCTAGGCAATTCGATAGGGAAGAGGGCACTTTGGAAACTCTGCTTTTTTGCTACTCTAACTACTGTTCTGCAACTGAGGGGAAACACTGAGTTCTTGTGGTTTTTCGCCCCATACACGCTTAGGCGGACAAGGCCAACATACGCTTGAAGCAACTGAAGCGCCAGCTGGAGGAAGCAGAGGAGGAGGCCCAGCGAGCCAATGCATCCCGTAGGAAGCTCCAGCGGGAGCTGGAGGATGCCACCGAAACAGCAGACGCCATGAATAGAGAAGTCAGCTCCCTGAAGAGCAAACTCAGGTAAGGAGGAGCATTTGGTGCCACACCTTGGGAGCCAGTGCAGCGTGGGCCTTGTGCAGCTGCCCACAGCAAACAGCGGGGCTGGATGCTTCCTCACCTGCTCCCAGAGCCTGCCCTGCCTGTGAAGTTCTGTTGCTGACGTGCCGTGTGTCCTTCCCTAGGCGTGGGGACCTGCCGTTCGTCATGACACGCCGGCTGGTCAGGAAGGGAACCGGAGAGTCGGTGTCCGACGAGGAGGTGGATGGCAAGGCAGATGCTGGTGATGCCAAAGCTACTGAATAAGTCTTTCCGTTTGACCCAGGTTACATGTGAGGGAGGAGTGACCCATCTACCCTCTCCTCTTCCATTGGACTTTCAGCAAACCCTCTCCTCCTAAATTGGCTGGGGATCTGCAGAGCAAGCCCAGGTCTGTGTATCTGGAGCCATCGGGCATCTGTGTTCCTAGTTTTCTCCTCTTTCCGGTTTCCTTATCTTCTTTGTAATTAATGCCAAAGAGTCAAGCCTCTGAAATTTGACCAGCAGTTTGGCCACTGCAAAGGCCTGAAGAACTGTCCAGGCCATGTCTGCTGGTAAATTCTTACACAGTTGGGAGGGAGTGGGGTTAGGGAAAGATTATTTTTGCTGTAAATCTCTTTTTGTCTTCAATTCTAGCTGCAGGGAAGCTTCTTCCTGTTCCCCTCCCTCTTTATTTGCTTTCGGCAATCATGTTCAGTGACCTCAGACTTCCGCCTCTTTTAATCTGCTCACCCATGTGGTTTGGAAGTTTCAGGAAAAACGGTGTGCTTTGGCCATGGCAATTTGCCCTTTCTTCTTTCATGTGTTTCCAGGGTGGGCTGAAGAGGGAAACTCCTCTTGGGACCACTTACCCGGGGGACTTGCCAAAGTTGTCTCTCTGTTTTTCCCCTTGTGTCTTTTTTTTTTTTTTTTTCCCATTTTTTTTCTTTTTTCCTCCCTTCTTTTTCCTGTCTGGACAGATCTCTGAAGTGCAATGATGTCCTGTTTGTGTCTCTGCCTCTGAGCGGTTTCATCTAAGGTAGTGTGGACCAGTAGTTAATGACAGGCTGGGGGAGCAGAGCAATGTCCTTGTGCTTGTCTGAGAATCTCTGGGGGACCAAATATATTTAATGGTAAAAGACATAATCTAGAGGAATTTAATAGGGTAGTGGGCAGAGCGTGGGGAATAAGGGGAAGGAAATTCCTCTTATTGATGTGTCCAAGCCTCTTGCACCTGCTCTATAACCAGGGATTGGGATTAGCTATTGTGCACCATTGACTAAGAGTATATTAAAAACCCTTTAATCTGCACAGATATACGTAAGGCCTTTGTATTTCTTGTAATAAGTAATTAAGAAAAAAAATAAAGGTCTTTATCACTGCCTTTCTCTTGGGACCATGGTTATATATAGATAGTCTTTACTTTTCTACATCGTACACTGGTTGCTGGATTTACCTGTATTCTTAACTGTATTGTATATGCTGCATTTAGACCTACTTATGAGCAAAGTAAGATTTAAATATTAAGCACCATACTGTATGCCTGAAGCGCCCTAATGCAGGAGCCTCCCTTCCCAATTGCTGTCACAGAAGAATTAAACTTTTTTTATATAATAAAAGTGCCTTAGCATGTGCCTCAGCTGTGTGTCACCACTACAGTCAGTAATGGTTTACTGGTGCTCCACTGATGATACCAATAAAGATTATCCATGTGCTGCAGTCGTGTGTGTGTGTGCCTTCCCTCCTTCCCTCTGTGCAGTGTAGACCCTGTGTGGCCCTGGTAACTCTGCTTTTTGTTCCATTTTTGCCAGAAATTGAATAAGAAACTTGTGCCCTTATTCTTGTCTTTCTGGCCCCTTTGAAGTGCCACAAGCACATTCTGGTCCTACAGCCAGGGCAGGAGAAGCTGGAGTGCCACACCAGCAGCTCCTGACTCCGAGTTCATCCCTCCTGTTCCGTGCTGGCAGAGATTCAGACCTTGCTGAGAAAGTCTGAGCTGGAAGCTGCGTTTGGGGCTGGGCTGGGCCCTGGTGGCAGCGATTGGGAAGGAGCTGCTGGCGCTCAGCATGAGGGAGGGACCTGTGCTGCCAGCAGGGGCTGCTGCCAGCGCCAGTCTGGCAAACAAGGAGGGTGCAGCTTACAGGAAACTCCTTCCCTGGGGAGCACATGTGGCTGCTGCCCCACAGGGCAGGGTTTCTGCCTAACCAGATGTTGGGAGGAGAAAAGTCTTCTCATTAAGAAACTTAAACGTAAGTAGAAGTTAAAAAAAGCCAAGGGGGAGCACAGAGGGAGCAGGCACAGTTAACCATGTGGGTGCAGTCCCACTATAAAGGGTCAATTGAGAATGAGCTGCTTTTGAAGTTGTGTTACTTTGGCTGCAATGTTTGAAGGCCTGGCTAGGGATTAAGGCATAAGGGGCTGGATGTGGGTTCATGATGTGTGGAGTCCAGGCACTGCTGTGCTCATGTCCTGCATATAGGCTGTTAAAAACAGGACTGGACTCAGTGTCATCTGAGAGGTTGCTGGCTCAACTGCTGCAATCTTTTTCCAAAGCGTTTTGCAGAAACTTGCAGGGTATCTCTGAGACCAGTGTGCCCTTTAAATTGCATAGAAATTACCTTCCCATCATAGGATCTACTTGAAATGGCACCACTGGCCAGGCACTGCAACAATCCCAGGCAGAACCTGTGTGCTGGTGCTGTGATGACCCTTTTAAGCTCGGGCTGCTTTTTGTGTCCTTAGGCTTGCACAGTGTGAGCCAGAGCTCTGAGTGGCTGCTCTTCTTGTCCTGTGCAAGAAGGAAAGAGGCTTGTGTCTTTTTTTTTTTTTTTAACTGGCACAGTATTTTTCTTCTGCTTTCCGCTTTCTTGTGCACCCACATGGAAGGGACAAAATAAAGTCTCTTATTCACCATTTTCTGCTTTGCAGAGTGCAGGCTTGAAATAGGAGATTCTCATGGCTTCAGGTTAGTTGCTGTTCTGTGGCTCTCCAGAGCTGGTAAATGCTTCACAGTGGTTTTTTTCTGGAATCTTGGAGATGGTCTGAGTAGGTGAGTGGTTACAATGGTAATAAGCATGGAAAAGAGCTGGGCCCTTTTCTATGGGGCCTACAAAAAATATTTTCTGGAAGTTGTTGCTGAAGCTCTGTTTGTTTTCTGCACCATCCCACCTCAGGGCTGTTCCCAGCGGGTGTTGGAAAGGATCTAAATTAGAGAGAAGGGCGTTGATTGAGGATATGTAAGAGACGATGAAGATGAAGTTGATTACCAATGTTCCTGTGTCCCTGCACTGGGCCATTCTGCTGGGACAAAGGATTGGCAACCAGATCATAAGGTGTAATCAACAAGCTTTCAAAAGGGTTAAATTGTTGCAGGTTGCAGTGTGGCCCTCACGGGTCCTTACAACAGCAGAACCGAGAGTAGAGCAACCAGCCCAGCCTCTGGGAAACGCAGGTAAAACACAGATAAATCGCAAACCTGCANCATGAAGTTGACTACCAACGTTCCTGTGTCCCTGCACTGGGCCATTCTGCTGGGACAAAGGATTGGCAACCAGATCATAAGGTGTAATCAACAAGCTTTCAAAAGGGTTAAATTGTTGCAGGTTGCAGTGTGGCCCTCACGGGTCCTTACAACAGCAGAACCGAGAGTAGAGCAACCAGCCCAGCCTCTGGGAAACGCAGGTAAAACACAGATAAATCGCAAACCTGCAGCAGCATCCTGCACAAAAAGCCGCCTTTCCTGGGGAGCAGCTGCATGCTCTGCTTGTTCCTGCTGCAGCTTCCCCCAGGACAGAGCCAGGATAGTGGCCCTTACAGCCAGTTCCAGCTGGGTTCCCTGGCACAGCAGCACTGACCCTGCCATGTTTAGGATTTAGTTCTCTCCCATTTCTTCCACAAATTGATTCAAGTACCGCTTAGTGTAAATGAAGAATGAGGGTGCAGATTCAATAGCTGTGGAGAGGGATTCCTCAGTGACAGGCACTGGAGTGGGGGAGCTAAGGTGGAAATTGCAGCTTTCCCAGCCTGGGGGTGTGAGGGAGGTCTCAGAGCAGTGGTTTGAGTGACCTGAAAAGAAAATGCAGGCTGCTGCAGCCCAACTGGAGCTCAGGCAGCTCAGCCTGTTCTGGAGACGCTGGAAACAGTATTCCCAGTTTCAGGACAGAGAGCTAGTACTAGTGGGTAACTGCTGTCTGTTTGGATTTAATTTTGTCTTGTCCCTGATGCTTTAGCAGTGAAAGCAAAAACAGAGGAAAAGGACAGCTGAAGAAGTAAACCAAAACCTTTTTTGTCTGAAATTTGACTCCCATACTTGCTAGCACTTCAAGCCTGGGTGGCTGAGCAGAACAAAGAGCTGAGCAGCTGTGCCACAAGAGGAAAAGCAAAATGTGAAATGTCCTGAGCAATGATGGTCTGGCACAAGAGGAGAGGTGCAGGGATCTGGCTCCCTACAGTGGGACAAGCCTCCCTGAGACTTTGAATTTGGGTAAAATGTACAGAGGAGGACACTGAAAAGCCAGTTAAGTAAAAGTGCAGCCACTCTTTGGACTGGGCTTGGTTGTGCAGAAGGAGCACTGAGGCCAGGCCTTCTCCACTCACCTGCAGTTGAGGGTGGGTGCAGCAGCAGGGGCTGTGGGACACATGCCCTACAGGAGAGTCTGCCTTGGAGGTTTCACTATTGCTCAGCTCTCCAGCCCTAAGGAAGAGCGAGGGAGGAAGTGGAGGACTGATGATGGAGTGGTTGGCCTTGCAGTGCCCTATTACTCATAATGTGGCTGCTTGCTGCTACTTAAGCTGGAATTACACTGTGAATGGTTTATTTCACTACAGCCCTAATTGACTTCTGATGGAATTTGTGCAGAATCTCATGGAAGTGGGTGTTGTGGCAGGGTGTATCACTCAGGACAAACAGATCACTTCCTTTGGCTCCTTTTAGAAGAAGAGCCATCGCTCAAATCCCTGACCTCATTTAAGACTGAGCTTGAAGGAGGGCTCTGTGGCAAGAAAAAGTCTCACTAGACGTGAAGTCCTGGTGGCAGAGAGTGGTGATGCCAGCTGAGAGATTTGCCTGGAAGTGCGGGGATGCTGCACTGCACAGCCAAGAGATGTGGGGCAGCCTCCACCAGCTTTGTGGGTGAAGCAATGACTTGGTGGAGGAAAGAAAAGGAGAAAGGAAAAAAATACAGCAAACTCTTGGAACTGTGATCAAAGGAACTTCCTGCTTTTCATTCCTACTGTATCCAGGGAAACATCTCCCTGTGTTGCCTTATAAAGAAACAGCATTGCACAGGATCTGAGCCACCTTTCACTTTTCCTCCCCCAAAACTCCTGGCACTGAGGTGCTCCTGGTACAGCAGCAAGGGAAGCCTCCTTTCTCCTAGCCCAGGCTATTCCCTTCCAGAATGCTTTACTCAATCCTGAGCTGCCCCTGGGCTTTGAGAGGATGCTGGCAAAACTTCCCAGCCCTGCAAACTGCTGTAGCCTGCCCAGGCTGCCTCATGGCCAGCACGCGTGTGTTGAAAGCTTGTTTCATTTCCTTCTCAGCACTTCCCCATGGGAGCTGAGAAGGACATGGGGGCCGCATGCACCCTCTCCATGCTGCCAAGTCCATCCTGGATCAGAGCTGGCTCTTTCAGACCCCATTTCTGCCTCCCAAAGCTGGTGCAGGTGCAAGGAGCTCAGCTCTGGAAGAGAGACCAGCTCCAGCCTCAGGTGAGGCTCTCTACTGGCTTAAGTATTAATGTTGTTGCTAGGACCTGCAGCAGGCTTTGAAGCTGAGGTTATGGGCACAGCCAAAACAGGTTTTAATGAGGTAACACAGCCCAATTTGCTGTGCAGGCTCTTGATCCTGTGGGCTGTCAATGTGCTTGTGCCACTCACAGCTCGCCAGCTCATTATTTTGGGAAGCACGAGGCACTCGCCTGTCTTGCCCTGATGTGTCCTTGTGGGTAAGGTACAGATAAAGCTCTTGATCAGCTTTTGCTTGAAGCTCAGCTCACCATTTCCCTCTCACCTGCGAAGTTTCTGGGACACGACTGTGTCTGCAACTTCAAGGACACGGCTTACGCTCCAGCATAGATCCACAGTTAAACGGCAGCGGGACCCCAGATTAGGAAAGGTGCCAGGTTTGTGCTGTCTGTGTTTATTCAGGCCCCTGCTGTGAGGCTGGAGGGGATGTACCTGCATCCCAACAGCTCTCCTTTGCTAAGGGAAGCGCTCGCCTCTGTGCTGCAGCCAAGCAATTTGGTTTAGAGTAGGGATGGCCAGCACAGCTGGCAGCCCTGCTGCTTTAGAGGCTAACACAGTATCTCTACAGCACAGGAGGCAATTACACAGGGAGTAAAGCCCCACCTAATTCCGAGGTTCGTGCGCTGGTTTGCTGGCGCTGCTTCCCCAGGCAGGTGAGAAAACCAGAACTGCTTGATCAGAAAAGCCAGTGGGGCTGGGGTCCAGCACCTGCGTTTGTGGGGCTGACTGATCCAGGGCAGGCGTCTCCACTGCCCCCTGTGGAAGTGTCAGGACAAGGATGGGACCAGCATTCCAATGGCCAGGGATGTGTCAGCATGTGCAGTGTGCTCTGTAGGACTGGTCCTGTCACTGGCTATATCACAGCCCTTAACACAGCACAGCTTCAGAGGCATGCCGAGGATGAGCCAAGCCTGGCAACACGTCCCCATGAAGGGGCCTGACATGTTTGCTTTGGGCAGAGGACACAAGGGGGATTAGGAAGAAAGTCACAGTGGGAGACCAGATAGCAGCTTCTCTGTAGCTCCTCTCCCATAACCTGGGAGCAAAGAGATGTGTGATGGAGAGAGGAAGCGTGCACCTGTTCCACAGACGTGGGGCATGGCAGGGGCAGCACTGTGTCCAGGATTATCATGAGAGATCATTTTGAAACAGCTTCTCTCCAAAGCAAAATTTCAAGGTCCTGATGCCCTGGGTGGATAGAACAGTTGTTCCCTGCTCTGCTGTCCAGGATCTGGTAGATCAGCTCCTCCAAATCTTCCCTCTGCATTCCCCTGGCACCTCTGTGAGCTGTGCCTACAGGATGCCTGCCCTCCGTGGGACCGCAGTACCTATGGCTTGCCCAGCAGGAGCGGCTGCCTCACGACACTGCCACGAACTATTAAAAGCAGCAAGATGATTAAAATAAATTGTCATGGGACATTCACTCCAAACAGAAAGCATGAGCTGGATTCTGTCATTTCCCAGGAAAGTTAATCTGTGTTTGCAGGCTGCCATGAAGTTGGGAGGCACTCAGGCAGTGCTGGTGGGAGGCTCCCCAAACTAATTTCTCTACTGGCAAGGTGTGTGGGGGCAGTAGCACTGCTGTGGGCAGCTGGCTCCATTTTCCCCTGTCAAACAAAGCCTTTTCCTGGCCACCGGGGTGGAATAAGCAAACACCTCCCAGCAGGCACCGTTGCGGGAAGAGCTGGGTCTGGGAATCCTGCGCTCTGCTCCTGGCCACGGCAGAGCCTTGGCTGTGCTGCAGAAGGGTGAGAGGTGCTTGGGTGGGAGCCCACGGGGCACCTCCTGGTCACTGTCCCACTTGCTGGGACATCCCACGGAGGCAGAAAAGTGCTTCCCCCATGGCTGCTGCTGAAAGAGGCCCTTAGGCTCCCATTTAGGCTGGGGGAAATCGATTGCCACTGCCCAGGTACCTTTGCTGGAGAGGATCACAGACAGCCGGTCCCAGGTCTCCCAGCCCTGTGTCCTCCTCATACTGCTGAAACTGGGCACACGTGTGTGCGGGGCTGACCTGTCCCGTTTGAGCTGCTGGGTGAGAGAGAACCAAGCAGCAGAGATGGGTTGCACAGGCAGCAAAATTTTGCTCTGACACAGTTTGTTCCCTTTACCTACTTAGCTTTTGGATTCTGCCTTTTCTTTTTCTGTTGCAACTGGCACAGCCTTTCTTGCTAACCTGGACAGTTACCGTGCCAGGACAGGGATTGCTCCCATGTGGTTTTGATGGTACCGCTTTCTGGTTTTCTTGAGCAGTGAATAAATAAAATATTTACTGTCTTTTCTCTCTTTCTTTTTTTTTCTCTTTTTTTTTCCCCTCCTCTTTTCGGAACTACCGAGCAAATCCTTTGATGCCAGAGTCAGTCACAGCACAACATTTCACAGAAAATAAGTGCTTGTGGCAATTCCTGCTCTGCAATTTGAACTTCTGTCCTCTTGAAAGATAAAGGTAAAATCCAGGGACATGAGGATCTGGTAGATCTGGTAGGATCCTACTGCTAAATTATTGCCTTAGAGGATGACGTGGAAAGTGTGGAGGGAGAATACCAGCTGTGACTGCTGGACTGGGATACGTTTAAAAATTAAGTACCTCAGAGAACTAACGAAGAATGGTTTCAGCTGAAGAAATTTCTTGTGGGTTGAAAGCTGGATGAAAGAGATGAATTATCAGTGATACAGCAAGTGAAAGGCACTGCCTTATTTATTTCTGAAGCACAGCGAGACTCGATGTGTACTTACCTGTGTTGATTATGAGCCCGCTGAGCTTGATTATAATTCGCTCTCCAGGGCGAGCGTGCTGCGCTCGGCGGCAGGGAGGAAGTGCAAAAGGAATTTGTCTGTGCCAGGATGAAATGTGATTACTGGCTGCACGCTGCAACAGGGACTTGTTTCTGGGGGTTGGGGATCCCACACCTCTCAGGTATCCTATGAGTGCTAAAGCGCTTTAGGGAAGTTTATTTTTTTGGCCTGTTTCTGACTGGTTTGGTGCCATGACACCTAAACTGGCACTTGGGCGCAGTACAAAGCTGATAGTGTGAGGTGTTCTCTTTGAAACAAAGCAACAGCTTGGTAATAGCTTTACATGAAAGAGAGAGCTCTGCTATAAACTAATCCTAAAGCAGCTGCCCCACAGCCATGGAGGAGTTGGAAGCTGCTTTTACAGTGGTTTTAGTTGGAGCTTGAGCAGTTTTATGGATAGGATTACCCAGCGAGATGTCTGTGCTAGCAGATTTCTGGGCTCGGTGACACGGGACAGCCATGGGCTGCCCATGCAGGAATTCTGGGGGTGCTGCAGAGGGATTTGGCACTCGAGGCCATGGTTTAGTTGAAGAGTTAGGGAACAGGTCGGACTTGATGATCTTGAAGGTCTCTTCCAACCTAGTGATTCTGTGATTTGGGGAACACTGCAAAGACCTCAGTGGGTTGTGGGGAAGAAGAGGGCTGAGCTGCAGAGCAGTGAGCCCTTGGCTTGGAGGCTCAGTCCTGGTACTTCTGGGAGCTTTCGATGAGGTTTTGGCAGTGGAGGCGTGGGTTCATTCCTGCTCACAATCTGAACCTCTGGCTCTCATTTCTCTTCCTCTCCCTTTCCTTACTAATCTCTCCCAAGGGAAAGTTCCTGCTGCAGTAAAGGGGAGGAAAAGACAAATCACAAAAGCAGAGGGCTGGGGGATGCTGGGCGGGGAAGCAACTCCAAGGGGCCGGCCTGCTGGAGCAGACTCAGGAATGCTGGTGAGGGGAGTGGCAGCAGGGACAGTGGAAAATGGATATTAAAGGGAGGAAAAGACTTTTCAAATCAGTGTAAGCTGTAGAGGCTTCTCTAGAATGGCGTGGTTATAGCCTCGTACCAAAATTGCACTTATATGGGTGCCTCACCTGTGCATTCTCACTGCTGAAGAGTGCACTCAAACTGTTTCCAGTTTTCCCCTCTGTTGTAAATTGCTGGAATTTATAGCACTTACTTGGGAGACTGTGGTGATTTCCCCGTTCCATATTTAACCCCTGTCACCCAAACCACCTAAACTCCATCTGAATGCAAGTTGTATGAAGATAAGTGGTATTAATAAAGTCAGAGGCAAGTCTCTGGAGGGAGTGGCCAGCATAAGATGGTAATCCTGAGTCACACAGCTGATTTTTGGGTCAGCCAGACTCTGCAGCACAGGGCTGACACTGCTAGTTCCAGGTCACTCAGGCAGGGATTTCCACCACAGTTTTATCATCAGCTTCACAGGGCTGTGGATATCCCTTTCTGAATTTTTCATGCGCTGGTAACGTTTCATTTTGATTTGAATCTCTAGCCCTGATCAAATGGCTGTTTAGCAGGCAGGAATAGGAGAAGGGGCTGGAAAACATGACTAAATATGGCTGTGTTTCTGGCTGCTGCAGACTGCAGGATTAGCGGCCCCTTCTTGCCAGCAGCAACAGCTGAAGTTCCCAAGGATTGAGGATCTCTGAGGGGAGCCCAGTCCTCTCCCTGCCTTTTTTTTTGTTGTTGTTATTTTGGTTTTTTTTTTTTTTGTTGTTGTTGTTGTTGTTTTGGTTTGGTTTTGGTTTTTTTAGGGGGGGTTATGTTTTGGGTTTTTTTTGTTTTCTCCTGAGAAATCTGCAACCTATTGTGTGGGCTAGCCAACTCGGCACCCTCCAGTTGCCCATAAAATTGCATTAGGCGTTTATATTTCCTGTAGTGGATTATGTGTTGTCTGGATTTCGAATGATTCCAGGCAAGAGGCTTAGTTCTTTTTTTTTTCTTCTTTTTTTTTTTTCTTTTTTTTTTATGGGGGGCTACAAATTGCATTTGAAATAATTTCATCTTCTTGGAGATAGGACAGCACTGGCAATCAGCAGATGGATGTGTTTTGAGACAGACGTAGGCAGCTTCCTTGCCTGTGACTCGCAGAGCTGCTCCAACGCTGTGTGCAAGGCACAGGCACAAGAGTCCTCACCTTGTCCACAAGCAACATCAATAACCTCATTGATTGCAATGATATTTCTCATGCCTAAAGTTAAACAAGTGCTTGAATGTCACGCTGAAGCACAAGCAAAGGATTTCTTCGCGCTGTCACAGAGTCAGTTCTCTTGACCAGCTGGCTCCATGTACCTGCACGCATCTGCATCGGGAGTTTATCTGAAATCTTAGTATTTATGCAGATGTAGCATACATGGGGATTTTCCTCTCAAACTGGAGGTTAACTTACTTTAAAAATACCCTCTTGGCTCGTATACAGAGTATTTATTGTGCTTTACCACTGTTTTCTAATTTGGATCTGAAGCCAAAGAGGCAGCAACTATTTTTAGAGTGGAGAAATCACATTGAAGAGAAAAAAAAAAGGAAAACTATGTTTTCAAATCTTGTTTGAAATCTGCACTGTATCAGCGGCAAATAGCACTGTGAACGGGTAAAATCAGATTGCAAGTGCTTATTGGTACAATGTTATCACAAATTCACAGAGCACTTTTCTGCACGAAAGAAAATCGATCATCTTTTACTGCAAATCTGTACTGTACAATCTCAGGGCACGATTTTGGAGTCATATTTATGTAAGTTGTGCCTCACAGTCCCTGTGGGGCGAATGCTGCACTGCTGGATAGCCAGCAGGTGGAGTCATCTATAATGGATGTGCTGTGGTCTGGAAAGTTGAATAAGTTCGGGATGAGACACGTGGAAATTTCAGTTAGAAGTTGAGACCAAGGAAAATATAAGGAATGGAACTGGAAAACTGCAAGCGTGGCAGATACAAAGAGCTAAAACATTAGCAGCAGCAGAGGAGGGACCTGCAAAATGTTTGGAATAGTGAAAAGCTGGAGCAATCCTGGAAACACTTCTGTGGCTTGGATCCCGAGGCGTAATTCATGCTGTTGTAATTTGCACAGATGGTGGACGTCTCAAGGGAAGGCTTGAACAGCTGGGAAACATCAGGGTGTGGGCCAGCTTTAACCACACACCCTTTCTTTATCCCTGAATCAGTCACAGAAGTGAAAGGTGATACCGAGATCTGCAAGCTATTTTCTGCACTGGGAGACGGCTCCTCTTGCACGGTGTGTCCTGTTAAGGACCACCTTAGTTTGGCATTTTGTGTGTAAGAATGCACTTTCAGAAGCTTTTCAATAAACTAATTAGAGAGGAAGAATCAGCCTCAACTCTAGAGATTAGCCATGTAGTAAATTGAGTTGTAGCTGAAGGGCCCTAATAAACAGGGTAATTCACTGAAAACGAGCAGGAGTTACATGACAATCCCCCCTCCCAATTCCGTTCCATGATGTGCACACCACAGAGAATGTTTTGCTTTGTCCTTTGCTCTATCTGCCTGTTACACCAGGAATGAATGTTTCCTCCAGCAGGGCATTTGCCCTTCTCAAGCTGCGCGGCCTCCAGCCTATTTGGAAATACACAGTTGCAAATAATGCTTGGTACTCTCTCTTTGTCTGTGTGCCCTTGTAAGCTGACTAGTAATGTCAGGCAGCTACAGACTCCTGTCTGAGAGAGGAGAGGGTGGCACAGCCCTGAGGTGCTTCAGAGACACAGCCAGAGATGTGCAGCCAGCCACTGGAGGACTGCACCAACAGCAGCCACTGCCGACCCCGTGGTGTGGACTTCAGCAACCTCTAGTTCACTCATGACAGGCAGCCAAGGGGAGTAAGTGCCAGGTATTTCCCAAGTACTGGATCTCTGGCATCCAGTGGGTAGGAGAGAGCCAATGGGGTTTTTTTCCTTCTGGTCTGTGTCTCCAGGAAGGGAGGTACGCTGTGGTACCTCTGCGGCTCACACTGTTTATCTTGGTCGTTATCTCAGTCTTGTTTATCCAGTCAGCCCCGCCATCTCAACAGGAAAACAAAAGACCTTTCATCTCCCAGATGTGCTCTTCACATACCTTTCTGCTAGTATATGTTTTTGAGATATAGAGGGATGCCCTTTCGTGCTAGAAGTGCCGAAGGACCTACTTTATTCCCCATGCCCCCAGGCATAAGCAGTGCAGGCAGATGGCATTTTTATGCTAATTGCACCATGCAAGTAACTGCATCTGTGCTGCAGGTGCTATCCTGCTTTAGCAGCACTGGGACACCTGAAATGCCACACCTGCTGTACAGCCTGATGCCCCAGAGAACCACGGACCAAGCAAACAGCAATGATAAATGTGCTGAAGCGATGTTTGCAGGAAACAGGAAAATGAGTCAGGAAGGTTTGCCCTGAGCTCTCTGGTGGATTCCCAGCTGCTGACACTGCTGCCTTGCTGGAGTGCTGAGGTGCTTGGAGGCGTTTGCTGAAGCCAGGTGTCCTCCTTGCAAGAGGTGGGTGCATTGTGGGTGCTGGCCCAGTGACCGACAGCTGCCAGCACCTTTGCATCACAGTGACATATTGATATTGGCATCCTGCTGCTGCTTGGGCACTGGCATCCTCTTGGCACATGGTTTGGGCCAAATGACAAAGTCTTTGTATTTTGCTGACTTAGGTTATGTATTTTTAGCTGAGTGCTAATTGGTTACATGAAAAGGCAGCTTCTGCTGGTAAAATTTTGTAGCAAATTGCTGGCCTGAGATAAGGAAGAAGAAACATTTACCCACACTAGTTACTACAGAAAGCTCCATTGCCGCTTCCTGCAAAACCAGGACCAAAGTCCAGGCTGAAACTTTACCTTGGCAGCACTTCATCACCTGTGGGAGTACTGCTGAGAGGAGGAAGAGCATTTGGCTTCAGAGGTTTGTCTGACTGGACAGAAACAGCAGGAATGAGCCAGAGCAAGGTGCTAGACCCCACCTGACCCACTTAGCAGAGACAAAATCCTTCATGAAGGAGAGGAACAAAGCTGCTGGATGGTGAAAGGGCAAGAGGGAGCTGGTCAGCAGGGTAAGACATGGCGTGTAGATGTTGGAAGCGGCAAGACACAGTTCTCAGTTGTGGTGGTGGAGAGGACACATTTGCTTTGAAGTGTCTCTGATAATTTCTATGCCTTTAAGCCAAAGGCTAATAACTGAGTTTGTGCCTCTCTTCATGCCTTACAATCTTCATGAGTCACTGCCTCTCCTCCATTCAAGCACCTTCTGGGACCCAGCCCTTTGTACTTCCACAGATGTTTCACATCCTGATGCCGCCTGATCTCCAGCCCAGTGGGAGCACCAGCACATGTTTCTCCAAGGAATGTCTTCAGAAGTTATCCTTCTGGGGGGAGGAAACCACCACAATTTTATTCTAAAATTATATTAATCTCCTCAGGAAAGATACACTCTTCATGCCAGCTTCTGGAACCTTTGCAAGGATAACATATTTTAGGATTGCCTCTCTTTGATCTGTTAAAGACAAAGTAGTGGTGAGCACTCTGCAAACTTGTCCATGAAATCACAGCACATAGGAGCCTTTAGCAAGAGTGCTGTGGAGCAGTGGAAGGGTTAACAGAGGAGTCAGCTGTCTGTTTAGTATGTCTCAGATGTCACATACAAATACCTAAAAGGCAGCTGCCTTGTGTGAAAGGAAATCAAGGGATTAAGATTGTGTCTCAGCTCAAAAGCTTTTTTGTGACTTCAGGAACGCATCATAACCCATCTGTTAAATGGAAATAATACCTATTCCACAAACATATCAGGAAGATTAATTAATCTTATTTTAAGAGGAAATGGAAAGATCTGGATAAATGGTAATATGCAGTATCACGGCAGTAATGTTAGAAAGCTCACAGTGGCACAGAGGACGGTGGGGGTGGCTGCAGGTCACTTTGGTAGGAGGGCACAGTGCCCCCCTCAGCTCTTTTCACCTGCCCCATTACTCAGGGCTCTGTGCTCCGTGGTGCTCCTGGCTCCTCTGCTGGCAGGCTGCATACCACAGCCAGCCGAAAACGCCTCACCAAGGGACGTGCCTGTGGCACTGCCAGCTCTGCCAGGAGCTGCTCTGTAGCACAGACCATGTGCACACAGGATGCAGGAGAGAACTGGCAGCAGCTTGGCACCCGCATGGCAGGAGATGGTGGAAATTGGGTTAGGAGAAGGAGAAGAGAAAAACAGAGGCTGGGCACCACAAGGCAAGTCCTTTCTTTGATATCCCCAAGGGAAGTGTCAGACAGACACTCAGTTACCACAGTGAGAGGAGTGCTCCCAAGATTTCTCTCCAAACTGTATATTCCTAACTTGTCTGAAGGCTGAAGCCTTCTGCAGCTCCTCACAGGCAATACCTTAACCCGGACCCTTCATGTAGAATCCCTCATCAAAATTAGGGGAGAGAAATTATGAAAGAGAAATACAGAAACACTGCTTTTCTCTGCATGAGCAGAATTCCAGTCATGAGAATTTCAGCTTCTTTCAGAGCCAAGAGTGGACTGAACACGTTCCTTTGGTGTTGTTTGACAGTCTGGCTCATTTTATCAAACCCAGTCAAGATGAATGAGACATGTGTTTACCCTTGGTGGGTGAGCAGACAAAAGCTGCATGTAATTGTCTTCTGGGTGCCTGCCACTCTGTGGGGATTTGTAATCATTTTGAAAAAAACAGATTTCCTCCGTCACTGGAGGAGACAAGCTGGCACCTCAGCAGCAAACATGCCACTAAAAATAGCTTTCAACATGGCCTTGAAAACTATTTTTGGATGAGGAAAAATGTGGAGTAAGGGAAGACTGGAGTCATGTATGGTAATTGTCACTCAAAACCAAAGGCTCTATAATTTCATGAAGATCAACAGATGCAGAATGTACAAGGGATAAGGAACACTGAGATAACCTAACTGGTCCCTAGGCTTTGTTACACAAGGTAATATTTGAGAATTCAAGAAAGGCTTCCTCACACTGACCAACTCCATTTTCAATTTTTTCGTTTTTCTCTGAATTGTTGGCAGGCAGGAGTGTCATTCACATCCCATAATCAAGCCAACTGCAGATTAGTATTATGATTTGTGGATTAATTCTCCATTAAGTTGCCATGGCTTCCAGACTACATTCAGGACAATAGAGGCTGCCTATACCTTCCTCATTCTAGAGCAGACATTGTCCTTAGTGCTACCAGATAGCAGCTGGCTGCGGATCGCCAATTTGTTCCTCAAGATCAAAAACGTGGAGACACACAAAAAGGCAGACGAACAGCCTTTGGGTTCTTTCAGACTGGTGTCTCCATCCGGTTGGAAGTCATACGCAGCAGAAAAAATGAGGACATATATACATGTACAAAAGTGCAGGAGAAACCCACGGAGGCCATTAGGGACAGCAAACCAGCGCAGCGCCTTTCTCAAGTAATCAGATGTGCTCTGGGGCTGCGAGGCGAACCTTGGAGTGAGGTGCAGGGAGGAGGCCTGGAAAAGGCCGGAAAGAACACCATTCACTGAGTGACGCAAAGTTGCACTGAGCAGGGATAGGGGCCACGGAGCTGGGCAGCACATCCCCTGCTTCTGGATGCTCCTAAATGGTGGGGTCAAGCCGGTATCCACCACCCCAGATTCGCCTCAATTCCGTACGGAAGCGCTGCAGAAACCTCATGCCGAAAGGCAGCCCTGCGCCAGCGGGGCCGGGATCAAGCCGGCCGAGGACCCGGCTCTGCCCGAGGGCTGGCTGCCCCGCACTCCTACGGCCAACGTGACCGCCGCAGCC
>VXBU01004193.1:171103-185452 GCA_013400315.1 Bombycilla garrulus
TATATAATATATAATATATATAATATATGCAATTATATATTATATATTAAAATTATATCTATACTAATATATATAGAGAAAATATTTTTGATCTTTTTTTATCATAAAAGATGAAAGTAAACATATATATGTGTGTACATTTATATGTACAGATACATACCATTATTTGGAAATAGGTGATCTTTAACCCAAACCATTCTATGATTCTATGTCTAGAAGTTTCCCTTGACATTTTTTAATATAAAGACCCTAGTTTATATATTTGGAGAATCTGCTCATGTTTACAAGCAAGAAGTACCAAATTTGAAGCGAAATTTACCAATAATATCAGAGGTAGGGNAGGGGAAATCCCAGGTGTTGCCTGGGAAGGGGGAGAAGCGGGGTAGTGGGGTGTCTTCTCGGTTGATTCAGAATCCCACGTTTCTGTCGTCTCCTGCTAGCGCGGTTTGATCGTCCCCAAACCATCGCTTGTTTCAGGTGCGTTGGCCTTTGTGTTTGTGGGGTGATGCTGCCAAGGTGTTTCTGCCTCCCTTTGTCTGGGTGTTGTGGAGGGTTGTTTTATTATGGCAGTTGCATTGGCCTTTTCTGCTCTGTCTCTCGTGATCAGCATATCAGAGCTCTTTGGAAGCAACATGGTTTATTCATCTGAACTTGTTTCTCTTCTCACCTTTTCTGGGGTTGGTAAACACTCCTGGCTATCCAAAGGGAGCATCCTATTCTCTCCATGGTGCTTCTCATCAAGATGGCAAATGCTAGCCAACACTCTTCCCTTTTAATTTCCCAGGCTGTCCCCAGTTCTTACGCTCAATAATTATTTATTTTTTAAACAGCTTGCAGCAGGAAGGTTTTGTTTGTGGTTCTGTCTGATTCAGCCTTTCATGGTGGTCTCTCCATCCCACAGCACTGTGTTTTCCCAAGTGTGATGGTGTGGCCTGAGTGCTTGCTGGAGCTTTGTACCCGACTGCTGCTGTTTGTGCTCTCCCAACGGCCAGCAAAAATCGTGCTGTGCTCTTTTATCCCTTGAAGTAGTGTGTTCTCCCACACGTAGGTGTCAAGTATGACTCAGGCAATGTGTACAATTGCAAAGAAAAAGATGCTCAGCATTGAAGGAGTGTTTATGCAGTGTGTCTTGCTAGGAATTACAAATGAGTGCACAAGCATGGTGTCATAAAGTTCTTCCAGCTCTTCAGAGTTGAACTGAGGCAGAAGATTCACCAGTTTACCCTGCATGTAGTGATTTAACTGGTTGTTGTTGATATAAACCTGGGTAAATTAACTGCAAATTGCCTAAGAAGCAACTTGGGCTGGTTTAGCAAAAGTCTGAATTTCTTATTTTCTTTTATTTGTGAATGAGTACAATTTCTCTACAGATGAAATACTCCCCCCTATATTTATACTGAAAAGTGTTTTGTTGTCTGTTCAGTGAATAATGCAGGATAGAAAGATTGCAGCACTCAACCACAGGGCTGCAACAGTATGTGTGAAGCAGCGTGTAGTGTTGGTGGTCATGATACTAGGGATTGATTGTGGAATTAATTAGCAGAAAGCCAGGGCTTATTTCTGTACCAAGTAGTGGGAAACAGTGGAGAAATTAGGTGAGGTGCAACTAGTGGAGCCCAAGTTTTAAGTGTGTCTGTAGTTAATGTAGCTGTTCTTCAGATTAGGACACCTATATTGTACTTACTTGGCATTCTTAGTGTAATCTTAATATATAATAATAATAATAAATATATATTATATATATAATATATAATATATATAATATATGCAATTATATATTATATATTAAAATTATATATATACTAATATATATAGAGAAAATATTTTTGATCTTTTTTTATCATAAAAGATGAAAGTAAACATATATATGTGTGTACATTTATATGTACAGATACATACCATTATTTGGAAATAGGTGATCTTTAACCCAAACCATTCTATGATTCTATGTCTAGAAGTTTCCCTTGACATTTTTTAATATAAAGACCCTAGTTTATATATTTGGAGAATCTGCTCATGTTTACAAGCAAGAAGTACCAAATTTGAAGCGAAATTTACCAATAATATCAGAGGTAGGGAAAATGTGTTCCTTAATGTTTGGGAAATTCGGTTTCTTTTTACTTAAAAGAAGACGAAACACAAGATTGCCCTTCATGAGGATTTCTGTTCAGGTGCAATCTTTTGAAATACCTTATTTTAAAATAACTCCTTCTTTTTAGTAAATCCTCTATGTTTAACTGTGTGCAAGGCTTACGAGAAGAATAAAGAGCCTATTCTTACATGCTTTTTATTTCTCCTTTTCATACGTACTAGAGGCTTTCTGAAAGCTGGAAATAAGACCAGCAACCGTTGTACCTTGTTTTTCCTGGAGATCCTGTCAATTTTCTACTTCCTGTTCCAGAGCCACGGGCGCTTGCTGTGTAAACTTGGTGACCTCGTGTCTCTAGGCTGATAGCAAGGAATCCTGGAATGCTATGCCCACCGCCATTTCTTCTTTGGATAACCTGTACCTACCAATGGCTCAGGATGTAAACTCAGTGTGTAATGCTGAAATAAATCATTTAGTTGTAGAAATTACTAATGTGGCTGTAAAACTAATAGATTTTTTTGGAGTCTATTAGCATGAAATATCAAAACTAGCCTATAAGAAGATAAGACAGTAGCTAGTTATTAAGACCTTGGGGCTGAGGATGCCTGAAAGCTTCGGGTAGCCCTTAAATTTACTGGCCTTCTTGTTTTCTGCTGTCTCAGGCCAGCATGCTCAGACAGCTTATGCCGTTAGGGTTTCATTATCTAATCCATCTTTGATCAGGCCGGATAAATGGTGTTTGGCCAGTGCTGATCTTGTTAGGAGGGTGGTGTAAAGCTGCTTGAGTTGGGATTGGGACAAATCGGATCATGGCTGCTATCTGCTTCTGGGACATATTTCAGTTAATCGTGGCGTGGGAGGAAAAGGTCTACCAGGAACTGCTGTTTTTTAGCTCCCTCTGTTCCATAAAGGGCAAAAGTCGAATGCTACCAGCCAGGAATGTCACCTGGAAGTATTTGTATAGGTTTGTAAGCTTTAGAAGTAAAGGATCGCAAAGATACTGCTGCTTTTTAACTGTATTAATACTAGCAAGGAATTGCCTCGTGCTCTGTTTGCTGACGTGGATGGTTGAATTATTCTGATCAGTTTACTGATCTGGGTAAACATAATGCCTAACACAGGAGAGAAGAAAAAAAAAGAAGTTTATATTAGCCTAAGTAATTTGTGAAACTGCACTGAAATGCAGTTGTTGATGCAGCTGTATTTGCTTCTTGTAAAAAAATACTGACTGATGCACAGATGGAAGAGAAAGTATCCTTGCAACAATCTCCCCTCCTCTGTTCCTTGTGTGATGAAAGATGAGAAATGTTGTGGCTAGCTGGGAAGTGTCCCTTTCTCTTTCAAACTGCAGACACAGGGTTCATAAAGATGACTAGTGGTGTTGAGATCAGTCCCCTGTGACTAAAAGATGATGTAATAGATGATAAGTCTCTGCTCCCCAAGAAAATCTGCAGTTTCTCATCCTATCATGAGCCAGAAGATGGTCTGTGACACCCTCTGTCAGCCTGGCTTCTTTCCAGCACAATGGCTGGAAACCTTGAACTGCAGGGTGCCACAGAAAGGGGAGAGTGGGGACATGACCAGTGCTTCATGACAATCAGTGTCCTTGCTCAAGCTGTGGCCTGTTTGTGGTGCTCCAGAGGATGGCAAGAAATCAGTCTGCTGATAATTTCTAGATAGGTTTGGGTTTACAAGTAAGAGGGTGACTGGGATTGTAATCGAGAAAGGGCCAGAGAATAACAGCTTTTGTGCTGTGAAGGACCCTTTGAAAGTCTGTATTTTTAAATCTTACAGAAGAGAACATCTAGTTCTGGTAAATTGTGGAAAAGCTGTGTAATCAGGTTAGCTTTTTCCTCCCTCTTATTTTTCATGGCATGGCTGTCTTTGTAAAGAGATGCAGAGCAATGCCGGGGATACAAGATATTGTAGTAAAAGAAATGAAGTTCCAATCTTTCAAGCCCTGCCCTGGATCCAGGATGAGGTTTCCTGGGATGCTGTTTTGACAGAGTATTGCTGATGTGATGAGATGTAATGAATCATCTCTAGGTTTGTTGTTTGTAAGTCTGTTTGCTTTTGACCTTTGTTTTTTTAAATATTTGAATGTTATGAGTTAGACTTGACACAGTCTGGGAACACTTAGAAGATCTCCAGTTCAAAGAAAACCTTTGGCAGACTGAAAGTTGGGATTTTAGAGTTAAGAGGTCTTTAATGTTGGCTCTTTTCTTGCCATATTCAGGAAAATGGAAAGCCCAAGTGAAGTATTGTGCATTCTTTAGTACTCCTTCTGACTCTCTGAGTATTTCTCTGTAGATTCCAGAGGTTTGTGTTCAAAGGTGATGGCCACGTTTGTGAGCCTGGAAGCCAAACAGAGGTCTGGCTCTGCTGGAAATGGTTTCCTTCTTCATATGTGTACCAGCTGTAGACATAAGCTTTTTATTTTTCCTTTCAGAATTCCTGTTTAGAAACATGAGCGCTCTGGTATTTTGCAGGAGGCCTGGTCTCTCCCTTGCATGTTGGAAAAGTTGCCCACCTAGCGGAGTTTGGAGCAGCTCCCAGGCACATCCTGTGCAGTACCCTCTGTCAGCTGTTCCTCCCAGTGATGCAGCAAGCAGAGCCCCTGCCTTGCCCTTCTGCACTGGGGGTTTGCACTTCTGTGTCCAAGATTGTCTCAAAGATGTGCTGGTCACTGAAGGTTTAGCAGCTGTGTTCGTGTGCTGGCTTCGTGCTTTCACCTTTCAGCCCCTGCTGTGGTGAGGCTGGTGGTAGCAGGAGTACCAGAACACATGAGATGCAAAGGAGGCAGTGCTAAAATAAAATAAAATAAAATAAATCAACTGCTTCATTTGCACTAGAGGTAAGGAAGCCAAACTGAAGTTGAGATGGATCTGAACAGGGTTCTGTGTGTGGTCTGTGGCCCCCTGGAAACTGCTGCTGAAGGACATAACCCTGTTAGCTTGGAGAAATAAAGCCTGTCGTTAGCAGTGTTTGGTTGGCTGCACAGAAACCTCTGCCCCTCTGGAAAATGTTGGGAATCACATTAGTTGAAGATGTTTTAAAACCTGTCGCTCTGTGCTGCTGACTTGTCTTGTGGCACTCAGCAAACCTTAGCTTTTGTATGAAGTGAAAGAGAAGAGCAGATGTTTTGGTTGTCCGGAAATCTCTTACTTAATTTGCCCATTTCTGATATTACTTGACCTTCTGTGTGTGTGTTTGCTGTTGAAATGTGGTGGCTGAGGGATCAGAGGAACATCCAGAAGAGAAGTGAGAGAAGCAATTAGAGGTAACGAGTTCCAGTTCATTGAAGCATTCTGTTGATTTACATTTTACAGTGGTATTGAGTGGACACCCAAGTGTAGCTGTCATGAGATAATCCCGATGTTTAGGGATTAGAGCTGCTTGACTGCATTTTGGGCCTTAACTCCCTTTGCTCTGCAGTAAATTTAATTTTGCCAGCAATCTTTTGTAAATTCAGTTTGAAAGATGTGTATACATTTTCCCCAGTGTGCTTCCCCCTCCCTCTGCTTCACTTTCTTGCGTGCAGCCCTTTTTTTCCAGGCTGAATTAGAGATATTTGTAGGAGCCAAGTCCAGCGATGGCAGGGACTGGATGAAACAGACCTCGCCAGTCCTGGATCATGCCGCCATCCTGACCCTGCAGTGTTCCCTGTCAGAGCTCTGCCAAGCTGTCCTGCTGAGCTGTGCCTGGCTACCTCTCCTTCAGGAAAGCTTTGCTGAGAAAGGCCACATAGTTTTCTAGATTTCTAACCTGTGTTCTGGGTTTTGGAAGATTTCCAGGGTGTTTGTGAACAGTCTCTCTCATTTGGCTTGTCACATGTACATACAGCATCTGTCTAAACCACCCCTCTCAGCTCTCTTGCTGGACCAAAGGAAATGGGACTGCAACTCCTTAGCAGTGATACGAGGTATTTAAGTGGCCACAAAGAGAGGAAGGTTGTATACGAAAGCCCCGATGTTTAATGAGCACCATCAGCTGAACCAGAGCTGGATCCAGCATCTTTTTGGGCAGAGCAGGAAACTTTGGCACTTTCTGTCAGCTCTCTTGGTGCGACATTGGTGTTCACTCAGCTATACCACTGTGCCAGCTCCTGACCTTTGGAGTGTGGGCAGAGGGTACTTGTGGTTCACACTGATTAGAAAAGAGGAATGAGATCTTCTACTTGGATAGGACAGTGGGATTCAGACTGGCATGTTTTTGAAGTGGCTGTGTTACTGGGGCTGTTTCTTATGTTTGCCTTTGTCTGGCGGAGTTTGTGGTGCAGGAAGATTGGATGCTTGCTTCAAAGAGCATGGAACAGAAGCACTTGTTGCTTTTCTTGCATGACTTTATTGGGTTTTATCTGCTCATAATTGCCTCAGCAATAATGCGGATATTAGCATAGAGGTCAGGAAGAATCTGCATCATTTAAGGGGGGAAAAGACCCTCATCATGTTAGCACTTTTTCCCTCTGACTGTGCATAGCTAAATTTCTTTTAATAGAGAGGCTAAGGAATCAACCTTATGTGGCTTTTCTGTGTGTCACAAATACCAAAATATGCTCCCCAGAGGCCTTTGAGGCCTTGGAATCTGGATCCAGATCAGGTTTCTTCAAGGGACTGGAGCATTGTGCACTTTTAACTGAGGCTTTCTGCACAGCTTTCCCACTGCTATTTCTGTAGGAGATTCTTGCAGACGTTTGGGCTGATTGTCACTGTTGAGGGTGATGCCCAGGAAGAAAATCCCACCGAGGCATCACTAAAAAGCCTCGATTTAGTGCTGTGTGGGCTGAGGGGAGGCTCTAGCTGGGATCCTGATGCTATAATTTGCTGCTTGTGGTTGCTGTTCTCCTGCCAGGATAGGGGTGGTAAGGTCACCTTTCCTCCAGCCTGCTCACTGACCTCAGGCAGCGAGGCAGGAGAGAGGTTGGGCTCTGCCCAGCTTCAGGGCTGGGCCCCTTCTTCCTGGGTCCCTGAATACACAGGCCGAGTAGCCAAGCACGTCTCTCTGAGCAGCTCCTGGGAGACATCGTGCTTCTGAGCCATCTCTGTCTGGCTCTTTGATTTTTTTTTATCTTCTGTGTCTGCTTCCCTTTTGTGGGAAGAAGAAATGAGGGGAAGTGCAAGCAATGGCTTCTTCATTACCCTTTGTACTCTGCTGTCCTGGAAAGCAGGTCCATCAGAGGTCTCTTTCCTACCCTTATTTCATGTTAAAAGCCCTGTGCTGCTTTGAAGTGAACCTGGACCAGGAGGGAGTAGGTTTTGTAGGTGCTTTTCCTTGCCTACAGGCACTAGTTCTTGAAACTCAGCTTTGGAGTGAGCTGGGATGGTTCCTGGGATTAAAGACCTCTCTCTGAGTGGTGCTGCTTCTGCTCCCAAGAGCAGGACCAGCCACACAGCCTGGGGAGATCCAAAAGGTTCATTCAGGGAAGGAAGCCTAGTCTGTGAAGTTGCTGCAGCAGATGGAACCGTGGGGCACACCAAAGGAAGTGGGGGCTGGCAGCATGGTACAGACAGATATCCTGGGAGTGGTGGCATGTATGAGGGTGGGAGACAGGTGTTTGTGTTGTAGTGGCCTCAGGAATGATTTGAATCATTGGGGAAACTGAGGCAATAAAGTTGATGCAACACTGATGCTGATTTGCAGCAGCAGATCTCAATGTCTCTTGGACAGCCTGCAGGAGAATCCATCTGGCTTCTGAAGCACCTGCCCATCTTGTTACTTGTTTTGTCCAGTAGTAGAAGTTGAAGTGTGTGGAAATGCAGAATGCTCTCAGTGCTCCAGTTTTAGGAAGGGGTATGCAGCTCTGCAGTGGTGCTGGAGTTACGTTTGTCCTGGGTGATCTGGAACTGCAGGTGCTGTTTCCTCCATGCAGAGGCTTGAGGAGACAGAGAATGTGCCAGGATGAGAACCTGTGCACAGGAGGCTGCAACTGGGGAGACTTTAATTCATGGTGCATCCGCAATGAAGGGGCCGGAACTCACAGCCAGTAACTGCCAAGCAGGAGAGTGTGACAAAAAGGCATGTGAGGTCATAATTATGTGGTCATAACTTTTATGTTTTTAGAGATGAGTTCATCTCCACAAGCTCAGCAAATGGATGGTGCTCACTGAGGCGGTATTAATGGGAGTTTTGTAACCAGTTAAAATGGCTGTAAGGTCAGGTTTTGGACTATCCAGTACTTAGCTTCTTGTCTTTCATCTCATGAATGACCCCAAACGGAATATACTGCAGATAACCTAAACCTTGCACTGAACACAGACCTATTACTTTTTAATGGTCTCTTCTACAGTACTCACCACTGTAGTGTGGGTGTTTCGCAGGTACTAATGATTTTATTTTTTAGTTTCCTGAGAGGCAGAAAAGATATACTATGTCTTAATGTGGAAGTGGAGGATCGAAGTACCTGGTAATAGGACCCATTTTGCCAGAAAAAGATTGACACTTACAATCTAATTTATTTTTATTTGTATTTTTGATTGTAGGTGGGGCTTTTTATTGAGGTTGGATTTTGGTGATGTTTTAATCCTTCATCTACAGCTCTCTACAACTTCCACTATATGTATATATATACATATAAATATATGATGCCTACTGCTTCCATAGACTGATCCTTAAGTGTGTCATGTTGTCTTTATTTTAAAACCCAGCAAAATAGCTTGAATTAAGGAGATTGCTCAGCATCATAGTGAAATTTTACTTGGAAGATAAGGTTTGAAATCTAACTAACTTTTTAAGTAGAATGGATGCTGCTTGTCTTAAACTGCGAAATCACCTACCTTTTGGTTTCTGCAGCTGTTTGTACTGCTCAGAACACAGCACTTCTTAGGCTTGAATGAATCAGGAATTAGGAAAAAGTAGCACACAATCCTGATTTATTGTAACATCCCTGCATTTGAGGAAACACTGGAAGTTGCGTGGATAGTTGCTATTTTTTTAATCTGCGGCCCTTGACTTTTGCTGTTGCTGTTCTAGGAGAGAATTGTAGCTACACTGCCTTTTGAATTAAAAGGCATGTTTTGGTCTGTTAAGAAGCAAAGAGCTGCTGTGTGGACAGCAAAGTCAGGAACTGGCTCCTGACCCATTCCCTGTGCTGGATCCCAGTAGGGACTGGCAGCTCTCCCCACTTCCTCAGAGCACAGGTCTCAGTGTGTTTGCTTGAGGGGTCAGCGAGGAGGACAGAGGCAAGTTTGCTGAGGAGACTTTGTGACACATTAGGGCTGCAGAGGAATCCTGCCACTTGGGGTACAGGTGAAAAATGTGTGGTTGATCATGGACTTGGTGTCTCCTTTTTGTTTGCTGAATAATGAGTCCTTCATGTATCCCGTCGCTGTCTGCTTTTTATTGCTTTACATGGCTGTTCAGTTCTGTCCTCCTTAGTGGAGTAAAGAAGGAGGGCAGAGTTGTGTTATATGGCTGGGGTTCTGTCATCTTCAGAGAATCCCAGACAACAAGCCGGGTTTTGGGCTAGATGCCTGATCTTACTGCTAGGATTGTCACACTACAACACTGGAAATAGTATAAAGCTGTAGGGGAGGAATAAACACCCCATCCCACTGCTTTTTGGAAAGAGGAAATGAAGACCAACCTGGCAATGCCTTCTTTGTGCCTCTGCATGTGTTACGGGAATTCCCATTGCCTTGAAGTGAGGGGAGAAGATGAAGCTTGATGTGTTCTCCAAAGCTCACATGAATCCAGTGGAGAGCTGGAACCTGCTCATGTCACCAGCTGGGTCTAGCAGATTTTTCCCTAGCTGACCTTTATACCTCAGCACTTCTTGGAAAAGTCTGACTTTCTGGGCTGGTTAGATTTCCCTAAGAGTAGTGGTCTGCATGCCAAGTGCCTCATGTTGTGAGATCTGAGCTGAGCTGTCACAGTAACAGGCAGAGGAGACAAGGCCATCATTTGCTATGGTGGGATGGACTCAGCAGGAGGTGACAGTGGCATTTGGGAATAGTGCTGTCTGTGTGACAGTTAGATATCAACCATGGGCCAGAGAACATCAGAGAAGAGAATGAGAATGTAAAAGGAAATGGACCAACTGTGGATTTTGATTGTCAGATAGAGAAGGTTACAGTGGAACTTCACTCTGTAGTGTTTCCATCTGTTGTGGTTTAATCTTAGCTGGCAACTAAGCCCCACACAGCTGCTCACTCCTTCCTGCTGGGATGGGGAAGAAAATCAGAAGAGTAAAAGTGAAAAAAAAACCTTGTGGGTTGAGATAAAGGCAATTTAACAGGTAAAGGAAAGCCACACATGCAAATGATTCCCATGGGTAGGCAGGTGTTCAGCCATCCTCAGGGAAAGCAGGGCTTCATCACGTGTAATGAGGATTTGGGAAGACAGACTTCACTCTGATTGCCTCCCTTTCTCTTTCTTCCCTCAGCTTTATATGTTGAGCATGATGCCATGTGGTATGGAGTATCCCTTGGGTCCGCTGGGGTCAGCTGTCCTGGCTGTGTCCCCTCCCAGCTTCTTGTGCACCCCCAGCCTCCTCACTGGTGGGGTGAAGCAGAAAAGGCCTTGACTTTGTGTAAGCGCTGCTCAGCAGTAACTAAAACATCCATGAATTATCAACACTGTTTCCAGTACAAATCCAAAACACAGCCCCATAACAGCTCCTGTGAAGAAAATTAACTCTATGCAAGCCAAATCCAGTGTACAGTATGTCCATCCCTTCTCTTGGTGCCTACTTGTGACCCGTCAGTGCTGTTGTGGTGGACGTGGATGTGGTGAATGAGGCTAAGGCTGGTATTTGAGTATATGTTGTCTGACCACCTCATACTTGTCTGTATGTGTGTATATATATCTGTATATATTATATGTCTGTGTGTGGCTTTGCCAGGAAATTGAAATTATGCTCATAATTAGGTCTGGTTTTTGTGTTTGTCTCTGACCCCTAATTAGATCCTTCCAGAAAAGGCTTGCTGCATTTCACTATCTTGCCTCATCTCTTCTGGCTTTCAACAGGAATATCATATGGTCAATGCCAAATGCTACAGTTTCAGAAAAAGAAGTTTTATTTGTTGATAAATCACAAATTATCACCACTAAAAATTCTTCATGCTTCATGTTCTGTCTTGAAACCTCTCTTTCAGCCAGAACAATGTATAAGTTCTCCTGGGGGTGGTTGTTTCCCATGGGGAAGGTGTTGACTTCAACAGATGGAGGTGCTCTGAGACTTCCTATGTGTGTGTTTTCCTCCTGTTATTCATTGCTTAAAGAGTTAAGTAAGAATTCCTCCTTTGCTGGTCAGTATGTTGATGTTTTAATTTTGGGCAGTATCAGGTATTTGTGACTGCTTTGAATGCCAGGAGTGGCATGAGTTGGGTTTGCTTCAACCACGACCCCTTTAAGGACTAGGAATTCTTTGATGAGTGATTACGCTTAACTCTGGGCTCTTAGTTGATGGATGTGATGGAGCATGTCCATGTTTCTTGGGAAGGTTTCCTTAAATAGGCATGACCTTTCCAGTGAGAACAGGAATATAATTTTTTGCTTTTTTTCCCCCCAGCATGGTATTTGTTTCGTTTTTGGACCTCATGATTACTGCCGACATTTACCATAGGAGTAGCTCATAGGCTTGGTAGCTTCATGGGGGCAGAGTTTGGCAGCTTCATTGGAATTTTGATGGGGTATTGGCTTGCTTTGCAGTGTTGCATTTGATATAGCATTTGTTCCATCCCTTCTGTAGCAGCCACTGTTTTTCACCTTTGGTGACATGGTTCTCCTTTCTTATGCTTTATGGCATCCAAACCCCTGAGGCATCTCTATGTGTAGAGAAGGACTAGCCAGTCTGCATGTTTTAATATGTAGATGGGGAATGGATAGTGATTCAGTAGATCTCGATTATCCTATGTTCTTGTTTCTGTTATGGTTCAGTAGATGTGTGGAATCTGCAGGCAAACTGGAAAGAATGGTCCTGCAACCTCAGAATGAGGAACCCTCTGGCTGTGTCTTGAATGTGATGACAGTCTGCCTGAAGTAGTGCCTGTCCCTGACCATCCTTGGGAAGTGTAGCAAGAGATGGATGTGTTTTGACTCTCCTGTGCACTGAAATCTTCCAAGATGCCTGGTGTCAGCTAGTCACTGTTGGTGACAAGATGTTAGCAAGCTCTTTTATGAGGTTTGTGTTTAAATAAACCTAAAATCTCTGTGCTTGGGCTCTCATCTATTGTAAAGTATTCTGTGAAATTGGTTCTTTTGGATTTGGTGATTGATAAAGAGATGATGCATATAGTCTGGAAATGTGCACTACAGTGGACAAACTGACCAGCCCCGCTGGCACAGTAATATCAAGTGCTTTCTTTGGCTTGTGTAGTTGACCTGATTTTATGTACACTCTCCTAAGCAATTTCTTATACTGTCACCAATTTCTTGATGCCTGAAGTGCTGGAAGTTTGCAGTTAAAGATTCTGAGCTCTGTAGATCTGTCTGCTTGGTTCTGGTAATTTTTACTTTTGTTTTTAGGATAGGATTTTAAAGACAATCCCTAAATCTCTGGATCCCTTGGGCAGGAGTAAACATGTGGCATTGTTCCTCTTCCATGGGTGAATTCCTACCATTGTAAGGCTTTCTCTACCTCTGACTTCCTGGGCAGGATTTTTGATAATGAATACAGTCACGCTAAGTAAGGGAGAGCTTCTTAATAGGTCACTTCCCAACTTTACTTTGCAGGTAAATATTTTTGTGTCTTGTATGGATTTTCCTGGGGTGCGGAGTCTGTTGGATGGTTAGGATTGCTCTCTGAACGGTGTGCTTATATGCAGACAGTTACTGCATAGTTCTCCCTGTGGAGGCAACTATCTCTATGAAGTTGCTTGAAAAAAAATACTGTTGCATTTGAACAGACTGCATTTGAACAGATACACTGAGAAAATAAGTGGGAAAATTGCAATGGGAAGGGAGGATGGGATGTGGTTATCAGTCATCTCCCAAAGGCTGCTCTGTCCCAGTGGAGCCAGGGCAGGTGGTCCTGCCTTCCCTGGTGACTCAAGGGTTACTGTCACGTCTGTTAAATTAGCCCTGGATTGGAGTTGCTGGAAGTGTGTCTAATCAAATGCTAATTCAGCATGTTGTGTGTGAAGCTAATTGGCAGGGTAGAAAAAGCAGTGTTGCCTGTAGGAAACTTTCTTCTTACCTGCAAGAGCTTAAACAGTAAAAATGTAAAATACCCAGTAGGAAAATTTCTTCTTCCTTGCATGGTTAGCGGTGATAACCAAAAGTAAATTTTTCAGTTCTGTGTTCAGAGCCCTCTGATAGTATTGTCATGGCTTGTGCTTCTGTTTACAGATTTCCCATGTAGCTGAATTAAATTAACAAGACCAGTCAATTCATTGCTGCTGTACTTAAAACCCTGGGCAGCAATGAATCTGGCAAGGATGGGGCATCATTTTCACGTGCTGCTTGGAAAGGGAGAATGCACAGTGAAATGAAGTAGTGTTACTGCTGGGGGGAGGGGTTCACAGTCACAGCTTAGGTGGCAGATGAGAACCATGTAGGTTCCCAGAAGTCTTTTTTGTCCACTGCTTCCTGTGTGGCTCAGTCACTAGGTAGCAGGACGTTTTTTCTGTCATGTATGGGCTAGCCAAAGACTAGTGTATCCACAGTTTATTCAAGGCAGATAGTATTACAGGAATCAAAACAGAACTTAGTTCCTGTTCATTGATTTAATCCTTTGTTTTTAGCAGTTAAATATCCCTGTATTCTTTAGTTTAGCCTCAGTTATCCTGGATTTGAGCCATTCTTAAATCCTAATTGCGTAGTATTAATGTTAGGAAGAAAGGTGGTGTGAGGTGATGCACAGAGAAATGAAACAAGTCCCCCAGGTCACCTGCAGAGGAGCAGAAATCTCAGAGCACTGGTTTCAATGGGCTATCTTTCCTCCCCTTGTTTGAACTAGGTGGCCTCCTTTACTGCTGCCCCCTCCATCTAAAGGGTGGCGCTTGGAGGCTGTTTGGAATCCATGGTGAGCTGCACACTGCTCTTGCCTTACTCTGCATCAGCTTGTTGTGTTAGCAGAAGGTAGTTTGCAGCATTTTACAGCCAAATTTGCTCTAGCACCAAACTTCACATTAATTGCATATATAAATCTGCATCCTCTTGTTAGATGTTTGTCTTGGTTTGAAAAGACAGGTATCTGCTAGGGAAGGCAGGAACCTCCCTTGGAATGAAAAAGGTAAACCCCCTCCTGAATTATTCTAATTTTGAAATATGGGGACTCTCAGGCAAAGATACGGTCATAGGAATAACAATTCTTTATTAGT
>VXBU01004195.1:0-12695 GCA_013400315.1 Bombycilla garrulus
TTTCACACTGTAACCTAGGACACCCTCTCCTGCCCTGCCCGGCAGAGCTGTTCCTCTGCATTGTTCTCACCCCACCCTTCTCTGCACTCAGTTCGGCTGCCCCATCACTATTTTTTGTGTTTTCCCTCTCAGATCTGTTATCCCAGAGGTGCCACCTCCATTCCTGGCGGGCCAACCTCAGCCAGCAGCGGGTCCATCTTGCAGCCAGCAGGGATGGGCTCTGCTGGACACGGGGGAAGCTTCCAGCACCTTCCAGCACAATCCACCACTCCCCTCCGCTTGGAAAGGGGATGTCCCGGCTGCAGTGGAGAGGCTGCTGTGGCAGCCCCCTGTAACATCTCCCCGTCTGTTCCCACAGATCCCATCCCCACGAGCTCAGCCACTCCATCGTCACCGTCATCAGCGGGGAGGAGCACTTCGAGGATTACGGGGAGGGGAACGAGGCCGACCTGTTCCCGGAGCCTTTGTGTAATGGGGAAGGCAGCTTCGGCAGCTCCTCCTTCCTCTCTCCCAGGTAATGCCCGGCCCTGGTGCTGCTTCCCCGGGGACACTCGCTCGGTGCCTTCACTCTGCTCTGCGGGACACGGGTTTGCTTGGGATTTGCCAGGCAGGGCAAACTCCTCAAACAACGGGATAATCGGCTTGGAAGTGGAAGAGGAATTCCCCCACTCAGTGTTGCCTTTCCCCGGTCAGTGCCTGTGTTGCTGGCGCCCAGCAGGAGGTGGCAGAGCTGTCTGCGTTTCCAGTGTCACATTCTCACTCATGTTAGGGATGTGGCTCCTCACAGAACCTTCCAGGAGAGAAAACCACCTGCAGCTTTACCCCTGATCCTGCAGGATGACTTCTTTTTTTTTTTTTTTTTTCTCTTTTATTATTTTGGGCTTTGATGCAATGTTTGGTTGGATTTGCACAAACTGTAGCAGCATTCCTTCTCTAGGGATATGTAGAGCAGGAAGCAGGCAATAGCATTTTCTCCTTGCTTTAGGGTCTGAAACCAGGAAAAAGTCCATTTTCCAGCCCGAGCAGGGTGGGCTGAGGAACTGGTAGGGTGCCACAAACTCCATCAATACTTGCTTTCTAAAGAAAATAAGTAAAAGCTGGAATATCATCCAGTTCTGCAGCCCACAAAGTGTCTGGGATGACAGGTATGACACAGGGAATGTGCTTCCCCATTGGAAGCACATCTCTGCACAGGGCAAGAGTGATCCCTGCCAGCCACACACCTGTGCTCAAGACAAAAATATACTTCTTTCTCTCTGGAATGACACATTTGTGCCTTTCTGCAGCCATATGAACTTCTCAAAACGTCTTTTTTTTCCTGTCTCCCTGTTTTCTCCCACCTTCATGGAGTTTGGACAATTTTGTTTGCACAGGGCTGGCAGGGAAGAGCGGGTCATGGCTCATTTATTTTTGGCTGGTGCAGCAGCAGTGTTGGAGGTGTTAATTGCAAACAGGAGAGTTGCCGTGAAGAATTCCCAACCTTTTCCTTTAGGAAACCAATGCTCCAGCATGGGGATGCCCTGCAGTGGGAAGGGCACAGTCTCTGATCCGTGCTTGTCCTTGGTTTGCTCCGTGCAGGAGCTGGCTGCACTGGTGCTGTGGCATAGGAAGGACTCTGATTAAAACCCAGCCTTGGTGTTCATTTATCCTTGAGATGAGCTGCCAGCCTCATCCAGAAGGCTCCTGGCAAGAAAATACCCAGCTAAAGGAGCTTTTCAATCACTTAAACTTTTTCTTTAACATCAGGCCAGAGCTCCCAGCTTGCCCACGCTCCCGGTGTTCCAATCTTGCTCTGCCAGAGCACCATCTCTCCTCTGCTCTGTCTCTGGATCTGATCCACACCTTATCCCATCTGTTCTGTGCTGGGAGGGGCTCGCTGGGCACGTGGCCACACAGGTTGTGGTGGTTTGTGCTGGAGACTCTCTGCTGGGGCTTGCTGGGGAGGTAGGCTGCAGATAAACCCTGCAAAGCCTCTGGAGTCAGGAATGTGGGGCTGTTGGAGTCAAAGGATTTCCTCATGCCTCTCAGATCTAGCCTCCCCTTGGATTATTGCTGTGTGTGTGAAGTCCTTCCCTAAACATCCCCTGAGTCTGTGCAGCTCTTCTGATTTTGGATAGGAAGGGACAGGACAAGGGCAAAGGGCACTGCCTGGGTTATTTGGGATATTGGGAAGGAATTGTTCCTGTGAGGGTGGGCAGGCCCTGGCACAGGGTGCCCAGAGCAGCGGTGGCTGCCCCTGGATCCCTGGCAGTGCCCAAATCCAGGTTGGATGGGCTTGGAGCAGCCTGGGACAGTGGGAGGTGTCCCTGCCCATGGCAGGGGTGGGATGGGATGAGCTGAAATGTCCTTTCCCAGCCAAATCATTCCATGCCTGAGCAGCCCCAGTGTGTTTAAACACACCTGAAGGGGCCACGGGCTGCTTCAGGCTGAATGGTTTTTGGCTGTATTTTGAAACAAAGAAAAGCCTCACTTGTAAAGCGCCACATCACCACAGACCCTTTCCGTGTTACTGGAGTCTCTAAATGGGAATAATTTCTGGAAATTCTCCTGCCACAACTCCAGAAGATGAACACAAACCCCAGGAACCTTCAGGGAACCCTGTGGGGTGCAGTGCTTCGCCGCCCAGTCCTTGTGTGTTTGTTTGTGATCCCTCCTTGCATATCCAGCCAGTAGGAAAAGCCTCTTAGCAGCTCTCAGTGGGAAATCAAGGGAGAAGCTCCTTGTGCCCATCCCAGCCACCAGCAATCACCGAGCACCTGTGGAAGACAAACGTTGCTCCAGGAGATGGAGGGAAGCACAGGAAGGTTCTGAATTGTACAGCCACAGAATCTGCTGAGCTGGAAAGGACCCATCAGGATCCTGGAGTGGGTGGGGACACCCCAGGGCTGAGCTCTCACCCACTCCTCGGGCAGGGGGCCAGGGCAGCCGGAGGCCAGGAGGATCTGCACACACCCCAGCAGCTGCCAGGCTGGCCTGGGGCTTCTCCTCCACACTTCTCATCTTAATTAATGCTGGTTAAATCTGGGTTCCCACCTGGCCCAGGCTGCACCACCTGGGAGGGGAATGCACCCCAGAGCATCCAGAAAAGGGACATCCCTTCCCCAGGTGCCACACAGCTGCTGTCACCTCTTCCCTGCACAAACCCTGAGCCACCGACATGTCTGCTGCTGGGAAAAGTTTATCCTGGGGCCAGACCTGCCCTGAGGGGGAGGGGGAATGGTTTTCAATCGAGTTTTTTTTTTTCCAGGAGTGGGAAGAGATGCTAATTTGGCATTTGCTAGTGTCCAGCCTGTCTGAGGGGCCTGGGAAATGCTGTACAGACAGCACAGGCTCCAGGCCTGACCCTGGGGTGGGGGCTGAGCCAGGGCACCCTCAGGGTGTCCCAGCTCTGCAATGCCCCAGGCCAGGAGCTGCTGGGGTGTTTCTGTATCCTGGGATTCACTGCCCCTTCCAGATGCCTGTTGGGTTTATCTTGCTTGTGTTTGCTCATACCTTTACCTGTCTCTCTTATTGAACTGCTCGTGTTTTTCACTATTTAACCTTTCTTTGATTTCGCGTCCGTGGCTTCCAGGAGCATGTTTTCCTACAGGAAAGATTTGTGGAGTCTGGCCCCAAATTAACATAAATCATTTGCTGTTCAGAATCCCCTCTGTCCTGCCCAAATGATGAGGAAGTGTCTCCCAGCTACCCAAGCTGTGCAAGTCCTACAGATCCCCGTGCCCCTTCCCAAATGGCATTTCCTGAAGGAACACAGCACTGTTGCTTGGCTCCTCTGGGCTTTGTTTGGAGGAGAGAGGCATTAAACTGCACCTGCCCATTTTATCGTGGCTTAAAAGCTGTTTGCAGTGAAAATCTGTGCATTACTAAGGCAGGTCTGCAGCAGCACAGCTGCTCTACTTTTAAAGCATCCCGTTGGAAAACAGAGCACTGAGCAAAGGATCATGGAATCCCACAATATCCTGAGTGGGAATAGACCCACCAGGATCACCCAGCTCCTGCACAGCCACCAAACAATCCCACCCTGTGCCTGAGCAGTGTCCAAACACTCCTGGAGCTCTGGCATTTCCTGGGGAGCCTGGGCAGTGCCAGCACCCTCTGGGGGAAGAATCTTTACCTAGAATCCAACTTAAACCCCCCTTAGATTCAGCCCTGGCTCACAGCACCCAATCCCGCAGTGTGCAAGTTCATTCTGCACTTACTGAGGCAAAGCAGGAGCCTCCTGAGACAAATTGCCTGGAAAATCCTGTTAGAAAATAAACTTTGCAGTGGTGTAGGTTTGTGGGAAGCACTTACCTCACCTGCCCTGGGCTCCTGGGAATTGAGATTGGCTCAGGGGTTTGGAAATGTGGGCCAAGCTCAGCTGCTGGGAGTCTCTGGGAGGAGGGTGACAGAAGTGTTGCTAATTATCAACTGTATAAATTCTATTTATAAATAGAATTATCAACTAGCTACGTATTGTTATAAACTATCCACAATTAGAATTTATCTATATATTATTATAAGCAACCCCATATTTGCTTGAATTTGGCTTCGAAAATTGTGGTGGGAGGCGACCCAACCTGCCCTGACATTTTGATTCAAATTTCATACCTCCCACCAAAAAATTCCCCTACCTTGAGGGACCCTGAGCTTGTGGAAGCCACGGCTGCAGCTGCTCCCTGTGCGTTCTGCGCTGTTGACATGACCCTTGTGATCTCTCTAGCACCAATCCGCTCGCTGCGAAACTGCACAGCATTCTCGCAGATGAAGCTTTTGAGTTTTACTGTAGCCAGTGCCACAAACAAATCAACCGCCTCGAGGATCTTTCTGCTCGCCTGAATGATCTTGAAATGAATAGGTAACCGGGCTCGTGTGCGTGACCGTCTCAGCCTAGGGAGCCGTGTTCTGCCCGGGAAGGCTCTCCTTGTCCGGCAAAGCTTTTCCCTCGCTGCGGGTGGGGAAAGGGGATGAGTTTCACCCGGCCACGGGAGCTCTGCAGCTGCTCAGGGTGGTGGTGGCCTCCTGGAGGGTGAGCAGGAGGTGCCTTTAGTGCAGGCAGCCAAGGAGAGCATTCCCTGCCCTTTGCATGCCTGTGCATGGTGGGTTCCGTGGGAGCCACGAGCTCAGTGCAGTATTTCTGTCACCAGGGAAAGACTGGGAATGGTGTGGAAGGGCAGGAACAGCCCATCCTCCTGCTGCAGGAACAACCTGTAGGCTTGGGAGCAGTAAAATCTTGTCACACCCGACTTCAGCCACAGCCTGCCCACCCCGGTGTCACCAAGGGCTGGGGAGATGTGACAGACTGGGGAGATGTGACAGGAACACCAGGAACGTCAGGAGATTCTGAATGGCATTTTGGAGGTCTCCCAGGCAGCAGCTGGATGTGCTGTCTGGCAAGTGGGAAGGGATTTCTGCCTGTTGATTTGGGCATTCAGAGCTGGTTGCAGCCCTCTGGATGGAAGGACGGTGGCATTGGTGAGAAGTCTTTCTTCTCATGGCTGTTGTGGCTAGTCATACCTGGTTTTTGGTCATGTTTTTGGTCTCTGTCCTTTGCAGGGACAGTTTGGTCTGGGAGTTCTTCTGGTCTATGGGAGGAGAGCTGGAAAACCAATAGGACATTGAATTTAATTCTTTTTAATGAAAAATAAGGTCTCTTCCTTTATTTTTCTTGGTTAAATAGTTGTTGTTTGCTATTGGAAACCTTGAGGGTCAGTGATGTGTCTCAGGTTGTGCAGGTATTAAGGAGAACACTGGTTTTCCCTGGAAGCGCCACTCCATTTCAGTTTTTCTCCACCACATCTACCTGCAAAGCTGAAAGAACACCTCAGAACCTCCTGTGATGTGTGGGATTTCCTGTGGAGCTTCTCTGTCCTCTGGTCATGGTGGGAATCCTATAGGCTTTGATTTGCCCTGTGCAAATTTCTCCATTTGTGTTCTTTTTTCCCAAGTACAAATTTACTGGGAATATGTTCCAAGGGCCTTTATGGAAGGGGCAGTGGCCTCTCATTGCGTGGTGTGGCTGGGAGGTGTCCCTTGCAGTGTGTGGGACGTGCAGGACCTGCTGCTCCTCCCTGCATCACCCCTGACGTGAGGCCCTCGGAGCAGGGGACAGGTCCCAGGGTAGCAGGAACTGGACCAAAATCTGGGACAAGCCTGAAGACACCTCCTCCAGGGGATTCTGGCAGCTGGGATGAAGCCCAAAGCACCCCAGAACAGCCTCACTCATAGAAACTGCAGGCACAGAGTGTTTTATCCTTGGAATAAACTGGGGAGCTTGCTCCCAGCATTGGGGTGCTGCTTCCCGGAAGAATCCTCCAGGAGCTTGGGATGAAGTGGATTGTGCCTCTGTTTTGTTCCAGCGCCCTCACTGCTGTCTCAGCCTTTGGACACTGCAGGTGCCGTCGCTTCCCCGGGAGCTTTTTCCAGAGGAAAATATTTTCCCCCCAGTGCTGGGGCCGTTCCTTACAATTCCTGGCAAGCACCAGGGCCTGACCTCCTCCCCTTGGGCGCTGAGCAGCCTTGAAGCCCAGCCAGCAGCAGCTCTTGTGCTCCCTGGAAATCTGGGATTTGAGGATGCACTTTGACCCGAGGGCTGGTCACCCTGACAGCACCCCCTGCCAGGTTTGGGGCTTGCTTTACAAAGCAAATCGTCCTAAGCTATTTTTAATCCCTCCTTCGAAGAACCCGTGTTGCAGCTCCAGGCAGGAGTGGACTCCAGATGATTTTATTTGTTGTTTTCTCCTAAAACTGAGCTAAGCACCAGGCAATGCAGTTGCTGCTTCTTGGATTGGAGCTGTTCCAGCTGCCATCGCTGAGTGAGGATTTAGTGTGGCCTGGTGGCATCTTGTGACACCAGCATGGGTGGGAGATGAGGAGTGAGATCCAAGCCCTGCCCACTTCCCCAGCACCAGTCACGACCAGAAGACTGGAAGGAACCTCTCAGCGAGGAGCTGGTTGTGGAAAAGGCTGGTTTTTCTCAGCAGGGAGAGCCTGCAGCTTGTCCCCTGCGGGTGGGACACAGTGACACAGCCCTCGGCTGCTCGTACTGTGGTGACACTGATCCCTGACCGCTGTGGAATGGTGGCAGCTGGCTCAGACATGGATCCAAGGAGTGATCTCCACCAGTTATCTGTGAGGAGGAGAGAGAGAGAGAGAGAGCTCGTCCCCCTCCCCAGCCACTGCAGCAGTGCCGTGCTCTAAATCCAGACAGGGACACCACCAGCAGCTCCTAAAGCCTCTGAGCCAGGAGCAGGCAGCACTTCCCTGGAGATCTGGAGCAGAAGGATGGGTTGATGCAGCGGGATCACGGCTGTGAGAAGGGCAGAGGGATGGATGTGCCGTTGTTCCCCAGTCTGTGGGAGCTCTGGGGGTGGCAGGGGACGCCTGGGGTGCCGTGGGGTGCAGGACATGCGGCTCAGTCTGCCATCAGCACCGGGCTGGAGCCCCCCCAGCCTCCCTGCTATTCTTAGCTCTTTCCTTGGGGATCGGTTTTCAGGCAGGGATCAGCGGGAGAGCGGAGCGAGGCAGGGGGCAGCGAGCTCTCCTCCTCTGCTCCGGCGTTATTCCGTGGGCTTTGTTATTCCCCGTTGTTAAACACGGGAGTGGCCTCTCTCCTGCCCTTCCCAGGGGTTTGGGGGTGCATGCCAAGGGCACTCCCTGCCGCAGCAAAGGATGTGCCCTGGAGTCCGTGCAGTTTCCTGTTTCCCTGGTTCTCCGCTGTCAGCTTTTCTAACCCTTTCCTGTTTTTTCTTCGTTTTGCAGCCCAAATAAAAGACTCTCCAGCAAGAAGGTGGCAAGGTAAGCTCAAACTCTTGTTGCTGTTTGCTTGAGCAGTGTGAGCTGCCGGGTTCGTGGAAGAAAAGCTCAAAATAAGCTTGGAGAGTTGTATTTCTGGATATATTCCATAGTGCTGGGGGAAACTGTGTTTAGTTCTGGTATCTTTTTTCTGGAATGGGGGTTTTTCGCTCGTGCACACAGCTGGAGGCTGCTGGGAACCTGATTCCTTCCAGGAAAAAATGAGGGAGCTTTTCCTCACATTCTGTCCTGCCAGTGCCATAGCGGGGGGCACATGGAGGAGGGAAGGAGTCTCTAGAAGGACATATCCTTCTGGGATGTCCTCTCCCAGCATCACCCAGTGTGTAGAGTTTTACAGGACCAGACCAGTCAGTACCCCCACCTGCAGGGATTCTCCAGCATCCCAAAAATTCCAGCCGCCTTAGACAGTTCTTGGTCCTGTTTTCCTCCACTCCGTGTCACCCTCGGCACCTGGCTTTGTGGGAGCAGCTCCCCCTGCTCAGTCAGAGGCTCTGGGACACCTGGGCAGGCTGCAGGTAACTCTGGTTGAATGGTTTAACCCTGGTTTAGCTCTGGCTTAAGCCCAGGTTTAGTGCAGTGCTGCACGACCACCTCGTGTGATGTCAGTCACCTTTTCTGTGTGGGCATTGTGATTCCTGACTGCACAGGGATTTGGGATATATTGGATATATCTGGGATATATTGGATATATCTGTGGATCTCTTGAGCAGAGGGTCCTTCCCTTCTCCTCAATATCACCTGGTGCTCATCTTTGCTCTCCCAGCTTCCCCCTCCCTCCTGTTCCCGTGGCATCACGATTTTAAGATAAACTGACCCTTACCTCCATTGTTCTGCCTCTGCCATGCTCAGGAGGGAGATTTCCCACTGCACTTGTTGGATTTGTCCTGGCTGGTTTCCCAGCAGGACAGGCACGCTGTGGAGGAGCAGGAAGCTCAGTTTGGGAATGTTCCTGTTCCTGGCACTCGCTCTGCCCCCTGTGCTGACCCAAGCAGCTTCCCTGCACCTCTTCCTCCCACTGTGCTCTCACACCTTTCCCTTCTCCATTTTTCCTGCACTCAGCAATCTCCCCTGGCATGGTTCCCCCTCCTGGAAAGGAAGCAGATCCTTGATATTACATTTCCTACTTCCACTCATCTTACTTTCTAGAGCTTTGTTAAAAACACTGGCAGGAAGGAGGGCTGAGGGGAGCAGCCTGTCCCCAGGTTTCCTGTTTTAGGACTCGTTTTTTGTCCTGTGCCTGGCACAGATAATTTTGGGAGGATTTGAGTTAAACTTTTGGGAATGGAGATACCCTGTCTTTTGGGGATTGAGCCCTCCTGGCCCTTTGCTTTTCTGAGGCAGGGATGTGTGGGCTTGGGTAAATATCAGTTAATTCAAGAGTAGTCAGGTTTGGTCTGTGATAAGGAGGGAGATAACAGGGTTTTGCTGAGCCAGATCCTTAAGCTCAGCCCAGAGCAAATCCTTTATTGCAGATACTGTAATTAGTGAATAATCCCAAAACATTTGCTTTTAGAAAATTGATTTTATTTTGGTAAGGGCTCTTCCCCCATTTCTGTTATCTGGGTTCTGCTCGTGCCAAGAAATCTCAGCTGCTTAAGCCCTGTTGTGCTTGGCACGATTTAAATGACAAATGTGCCTGAGACTTAAAAATTTCAATATAAACTGAGGGTGAGGATGCAAAATCAGGTTGTGGCCTCTTATAAGTTCCAGTTGTACTTAGTGAGTCCTGGCATGAACACATGGTGTAATGGGAGAAATTGGAGAGGCAGTAGTACAAATTCCTAGGAGAAACTGAAGTTTAAAGAGACCTCCGTGGTTTTGTCATCCATCCCCTGCTCAAAGCAGGAGGGCAGAGCGTTCTCCTCCTGCCTGGGGTGCCAGGGCTGGAACACACCCCCTCTCCAGAGCAGATCCTCAGCCGTGCCAAGGGTGACGCCCCAGTCAGCCCCTCTCCAGGGTGTCCTGTCACAAAGCTGGGGACACCGCTGTCACGAGGCCTCGTTACTGATTAGTAATGAGTTAGTTACTGATTAGATCCCGGGCTGGAGGATCACAGCAGCCTCATCCTGAGGGTTTGGTCCCCTCCCTCCCCTTACTTCCCAGCCTTATCAGCACTGGGAGTACTCTGGCCTTTGCTGGATAATCCACGGCCTTGGCACCGTGCTAGAGAAAGAAAGTGGCAAGAGGGAGCTCTTATCTCTTCCCATTCCAAAGAGCAAGAGCGATGATCCCGGTGTGAAGACGTGTCCGCGTCCGTCGTGCGCGCGCTGCGAGGGGCCGCGTTTCCCGGGAGCGCTCGGTGGTGAGGGGCAGGCCGCTGTGCTGGGGCCACCCAGCGTTCCCAGGAGCAGGGCTGGTCGGTCCCTTCGGCCTGAGGAGGCTGAGGAGGGCGGGAGGTGGCGGCGGCGACGGCGTGGCCATGGTCCTGGTGCTGGCGCTGATGCCGGTGCTGCTCTGGGTCCGGGTGGTTTGTCTCCGTTTCAGGCAGCTGCACCAGACCGGCTCGTTGGCCGTGGGGGCGATGGAGGAATCCTACCGGGAGAGTCTGGAGTGCACGGACGAGGACATCACGGACAAGGTGAGGGCCTCCTTCCCTCCTTCCCTCCTGCCTGTGCTGTCAGAATCCGGCTGATTTTGTGCTGGTGCCGCTGAGTTTTTCTGAGATGCTGAGCGGAAAGGATTAGAGGATAAAGTGGGAGCAACACCCTGCAGGATTCAGTGCCTTGCAGTGCTCCGGTGTTCCCAGGCAGGATCAGGCTGAAGCTCCTCTCTGGAAGCCCTCCCCATGGAGGGGATGGAGGAGGAGAGCTCTTCAGGTGCTGTGCACGGTCAGGAGGTGACACTGGATCCTTCTCCAGGGGGCAGTGGCTTCCCCCAGAGTGCTGGGAGGAGGAATGGACTGTTCACAGGCAGCGTTTTCACTTCTCCTTCACACAAGAAGATATTCTCAGCTTCTGCTTTTCTGAGGCAACCCACCCAATATGAAACAGAAACTTCTTCTCCTTGCACGCTCTGCTCGTGCTGTCAGGGTAGAGTTGAGTTTGCGCTGGTGCTGATGGGTCTTCCTGGGGTGTTAAGAGAAAAGAGTTGTAGGATAAGATGGGAGCACAGGAAAGATTTTGTTTGAGTATCCCGAGTTAAAAAACAGGGAGAACAAGCTGTGGGAAAGCTAAGATTGTGTAAATGTCTAGTGAAGTCCTGAAACTCCTTGGAAATGGCTTTTTAGCTCTGCAGTATGAATGTCCTGAAGAGCTGTTTTTGAAAGAGAAATGTGTATGTGTATGTGGCTGCACTTGCTAATAATCATGATGCAGGGAAGATCTTTAAAAATAAATAAAAATCAACATTTTTCCAAGGCTGGAAGTTGAATAAAATAGTTTGGTTCCTTAAGGCATTTGACTTGGGAAACCTTTGATGGAAAGGGCACTGCTGGGAAAGGCCTTGTGTATCTGCATGGCCTCTTTAATACTCCTGTGTCTCCTGCCCTTCTCCCAGAGCCAGGGTTTGGCCTTTCCAGACGTGCTCCTCATTTCTTCTCCCCCAGGATTGTTTTATATGGAATTTGAATGAATAAACTGCAAATACATCTGGAATAAACCCTGTACAGGTACAAGGAGAGAATTCTCAGCTCTGGTCCTTCCCCCCCAGCTGGCATTGATCCCTCCATGTGTAAATCCAGGGTTTCCATCCTGTTCCAGGCTGTGGGGAGTTACCCAGCCTCAGGGCTGCACAGGGAGCTCTGGAGATCACGGGGATCTTTCACTCTAGACTCCTGTTAGGATGTCATCAGGAAGGGGCTGAGGAAAGGAAAGAGTGAGGTACCCCGGCCTCTGGTACACAGGAGCCATCAAAATCTGAGAAACCAGGGTGGAAAAGGACGTTTTAAAGGGATGCTTTAAATCAAGGCACAACCGCCCAATTGCGGTGGGAACCCTCGTTGTTCAGGGATGTTGTGGGGGCTGCTCTGGGGTGAGGACGCCCAGAGGCTGAGCCGTGTCCCTGTGGCAGGTGGTGTTCCTGGAGAAGCGGGTGACAGAGCTGGAGAAGGACACGGCTGCCAACGGGGAGCAGCACAGCCGCCTCCGCCAGGAGAACCTGCAGCTGGTGCACAGGTAGGAGCCTCACCTGGGCAGCCTTTCCCCCTCCACGTGCTTCAGCTCCCTTACCAAATCCACACCACGGCCCTCACCAGGAATATTGACTCCATCCCAGCTGAGAACAGGATGCAGTGGCCTGCAGATTTTATATTTATGTGCTTTATTTTATATTTATGAGCTCCAGGACTTGGCTTTTGGGGATTTTTATGTATGGCTTTTAATTGCTGTGTCAGGGCAGGGGCAGGCTGGAGATCAGGGAAGGGTTGTTTCCCCAGAGGGTGCTGGGCATTGAACAGGCTGCCCAGGGAATGGGCACAGCCCTGAGGCTGCCAGAGCTCCAGGAGGGTTTGGACAGCTCTCCCAGGGATGCCCAGGGTGGGATTGTTGGGGTGGCTGTGCAGGGCCAGGAGTTGGAATCCATGATCCTTGTGGCTCCCTTACCACTCAGAATGGGTTTTTGCTGTTCTTGTTATTGTTTGGTTTTTTTAATGTGTTTCTCTGCTCCACGTGTCCCTCCCAAAAGGTCTCTGGAACTCTGGGCCTGGGCTTTATGTATAGGCCAGACCCATATGTATATATGTGTGTATGTGTGTATGTCTGTGTGTGTGTCTGTTTATATTTGTATATTTGTGTTGATATTTATATTTCCTGTATTTTCCTGCCCCTTCCAAAAGGTCTCTGGGTCTGGGCTTTATGTATATATATATATGTATATATATATATGTATATATATACATATATATATATACACACATATATACATATATATATACACATATATACACACACATATATACACACACA
>VXBU01004195.1:12775-23003 GCA_013400315.1 Bombycilla garrulus
ATGTAATTATGTATGTATGTATATAGGTATGTATGTATGTATGTATGTATGTATTTGTATTTATATTTGTATATTTGTGTTTGTATTTGCTTTCTTCTCCTGCCCCATATGTCCCTTCCAAATGGTCTCTGGAACTCCAGTGCTTTCCAGCCTGGCCGGGGTGCAGCCCTTTGGATCCCACATGATGTAATCCCTGTGTGTGCTAATCTGCCAGGCTCCTCTCTCCCAGCATATCTTTACCCTCAGCAGATAAACCCGGCCCAGTTTATCTGCAGGGCTGTAATTCTGTTAAGTAACAGTCATGTCAGGGAGCTGAGCCACTCCAGTAAAGGTTTCCCTAAGCCCTGATAAAAGCAAGAGCAAGGGAAATGTTTTCACTTCAGCAGCTTGGCCCCGAAGTGTCAGCTGGCTTGAGGTGAGCTCGGTGCTGGGGAGGAGTGGGATCAGCTGGGAAAAGCCTTCCCCTGAGCAAAACCATTGCATAAATTCCAGCTCCCAACCCCATCCCTGGAAGTGCTCATGGCCAGGGCTTGGAACGAACCTGGGATAATGGAGCCAGGCTGGGAGAGCTGGGGGGGCTCACCTGGAGAAGAGAAGGCTCCAGGGACACCTCAGAGCCCCTTGCAGGGCCTGAAGGGGCTCCAGGAGAGCTGCAGAGGGACTAGGGACAAGGGATGGAGGGACAGGACACAGGGAATGGCTCCCACTGCCAGAGGGCAGGGCTGGATGGGATATTGGGCAGGAATTGTTCCCTGGCAGGGTGGGCAGGCCCTGGCACAGGGTGCCCAGAGCAGCTGTGGCTGCCCCTGGATCCCTGGCAGTGCCCAAGGCCAGGCTGGATGGGCTTGGAGCAGCCTGGGACAGTGGGAGGTGTCCCTGCCCATGGCAGGGATGGGATGGGATGGGCTTTAAGGTCCCTCCCAGCCCAAACTGTTGTGGGTTCTGTGATCTGCAGTTCTGCTGACACAGTCAAGGGTGACCTGCAGATCCCTTATTTTTTGTTGGGATCACAAGAGAGTGAAAAGAAGAAGGATTGAGGCTGTTGCCTTTTTACTGAGTAACAAGACAGCTTCATGCTGGAAACAGCTGAAGGAGGATTTCTCTGTTGTGGCTACTGCAGGTAGAACCACAACCCTGGGATTTATGTTTGCATTAGATGTTCTTAAAGGTCTTTTCCAACCTCAGTGACTCTGAGATTCCCATTAAGAGATGTGTATGTGTGTGGCTGCACTTAGAAATAATTCTAATGCATTGAAGACATTTAAAAATAATTAAAAATTAACTTCTTTCCCAGGCTGGAATTGAGTAACATGCTTGTGTTCCTTAAGGCACCTGACTTGGGAAACCTTTGATGGAAAAGCTGCTGCTTCTCCCACTGCGTCTGCTGGGATGCAGTGAAGCTGTTTGAGCTGATGATTGGTGTATTTTCCCTGGAAGCTTGTTCTGTTTTACCATCTGCTTCTCCCAGCTCACCTGAGGGGTGGGAAGAGAGTTTGGACCCCCCCTTTGGATGATGGCAGCTGCTCCAGTGGGCCTGAGGAAAGTTGAATCCCCTCTGTCTCCTCTCTGCAGAGCAAACGCGCTCGAGGAGCAGCTGAAGGAGCAGGAGCTGAGGGCTGACCAGACCCTGCTGGAGGAGATCAAGAAGCAGAGGGAGCTGCTCAGCAAAATGGAGAGGGAGAAGAGCATTGAGATCGAGAACTTGCAGGCCAGGTGGGGCTCGAGGGGCAGCTCTCCTGGAGCCACCCCAGAATGTGTGCACAGGCAGCCTTGGGGACAGAGGGAGGCAGGCAGGGAGTTTCATTGGTTCAATTGGTGACCAAAGTCACCACAAACCCTGAGTTTTGGTTATTTCTACCTTTGGCCCACAGACCTAATCTTGGAGTCTTTATCTGATGCATTTTAAGTTTAGCTCCCATCCTTTATCCGTGTGCCTGCCCTGCAGCGTGGGGGTGAAGAGGGGATTTATTAATGCTTCTTCCCATAAATGACCCCTTGGAGTACTTTTAATGCCCAGATGTTTTCCACCTTGATGAAAACAGGCAAATACCTGGGAAAGAAGAATCCCCCAAAAAGGCAGAGTGTCCCAGCCAGGGTGCTTTGTGTTGCCCGTTGGATTCCAAAGGAAGAAGTGGGGTGGGAGAGGTGTCAGTTATTTGACTGGGTTTTTCCAGCTGGTTTTTCCAGCTTTCCCAGAATGTTTTGCCGTTGTTCATCCCTTGTAATCCATGGAAGATGGAGACAGTGGGGTTTTCCCTGGGAATGCAAAGCCAAAGCCCTCTCTGACTCCCTGCTCCATTGTTTCTGCTGCTGAGGATTGTCCAGGGACCTTGGAACAAGGCCTGGCACTGGACCTGATGGATGTCAGGGTTGTGTGGGTGCCCCTCTCTTTCCCCTGGCAGCAGAAATATATCAGGGTTTGCCTCGAACAGATGAATCTCTGCTGGCTTCTCTTTGGTTGAGTATTCCTGGGGATGTTTTCTCCCCCAGGTGGGATGCTGGGAGGAATCTCACACCCATTCCCTTTGCAGGCTGCAGCAGCTGGATGACGAGAACAGCGAGCTGAGGTCCTGTGTCCCCTGTCTGAGAGCCAACATCGAGAGGCTTGAGGAGGTGAGGTACCTGGTTTTGGGATGAAATTCTGGCTTTGGGATGAATTCCATGAGCATGAGATCCATTTAATGTAACAAACCAGTTGCTTCCACTATCCAGCCGCTGCAGACCCCACTTTGTACAGCACTATCCCACGCAGTTATCCCTGCAGTTTCCCACTGTTCAGCCTGGAAGCTGGGAATACCCCCTGATAAATCTCTCCGTGGCAGTGGCTGCTCGGGAGGGGACTCGTGCCCTCTTGTGGAAGCTCATCCCCATCCCTGTCCCCATCCCTGTGGCCAGTCCAGTTCAGGGAAGGAGGAGGAGCAGGGATGCTCCATCTCCATGTCCTGGGATTTATCAGTTGTGTTTTCAAAGATCCATGTCACCTCCCAGCCCCTCGCTGTCACCCTGCTCAGGATCCAAGGCCGTGCAGGGCTGGGGGCTTCCCGAGGCTCCTTGGGATGGGCAAGAGCCTCATCTTTGGGCACAGTTTGGGACACCTGGAACAGGGGCTGCATTTTGTCTCTGCGAAACTTGGGGCACAATTAAGGTTAAAACGGAACTGAAATCAAAGCTCCTCGCCCAGCTGAAGGGCATAAGGCATTTTGTCCGTGTTTAATCCCATGGGAGAGCACTGCAGTTCCATCCCTCCTGATGTGGTCTTCATCTCCTGGGACCTTGTGAGCACAGCTGAGGCCGGGGGCAGGAAAATCCCAGTGGCTCTGAGGATAAATTCCCTGCCATGGTGTGTTTCAGCCATGGGAAGCTGGTTTTGATCCATGCAGAGCAGTTCTCCTCTTCTCCACAGTGAATGGGATGAAGGAGGAGCGAGAGGTGCAGTCACTGCCCCTCCCTACCCAGGAGAAGCCTGGCTGATGAGCTGCTCTCCTGTCCAGTGCCCAAAACTCAGGATTTTGTTGTCAGTGTTGCCTTTCCTGGTGGTGTGGTGCCTTTGGTGCTGCTCCACGGAGCAGGACACCCCCGAGGCAGCATCTGGAGCTCTGCCATGGAGCTGCTGCTCAGCCCCGCGTGCCACGGGCCATCCATCTCCAGCACTGCAGGGGTCTTGGGCCATTGTGGAGTTCTGAAAGACAAAACCTTTCCCGTGAGCCCGGGGAGGGGGTGAGCTGCCCACAGGCAGGAGGTGCCGCTCTAGGGACTGTTGGCATCTTCAACTGCATCCCAAACATTCAGCCGAGGCTCTGGGGAGGAGAAGGGAACAGAGCTGGGCTGTGTGTTCCTTCTTGGATCAGCCCTCAGTTAAAACCTTTCATATCTGAAACCAAGAGGGGGTAAAGATCTCAGATTCAGGACTTTTCTGAAATCCAGACATAAGGAGCCTTATGATTGAATGTCTCTCCTGCAGGGATTTCCTTAATTTTAGGAGACCCCGCAATATGTAGGAAAGTCTAGGTTTTTGGCTTGTGCTGTTGAAGGAGTAGTTTGGAGTCGTTTGTTTGTGTTCTTAAGGCAGTTTATTAATTCCTTATTAAAGAGAGATTTCTCTGCTTTGCTAGGGTTGACACAGAATGTGTCCAGAGACACACTGTGCCTGCTTTGGGTGAGCTGTAATTTTTTATACTAAAAATTACGTATTAAATGTTTACAATTAAGTACCAATCTATGCCCCTCACATCACTATGTCCAGATCTGTGTCAAACCAATCCAAAAGTGCCAGCATCACCAAGAAGATGGAGGTTATGAAGAAGAACATAAGATAACATGCCACGTGTAAAAATCCTCCATCTTGTGTCTCAGACCCCCCTGTACAGATTTCTAACCCCCCTGTACAGGGCTCTAAACCCCCCTGTACATACATTCAAATTATCTTCCTTTTACTTATAATTACTACTATTTTATTATCTAAGTTTTTGTGACTTGAAATTTCTCATACAAAGCTGACGACCTGTTCCATGGGTTAGAATCAGAGTTACAGGTATTTTTAGTATCATTCCAGGGTCTCTGACACCTCTGGCAAGGCTGAAAAGCCTCTTGACTAGGTTTTGGGTCGGCCAAAGGCATCATAGGAACCCCCTGGGTTCCAACATCTCCTTGGCCTGGAGCCCCCGTGCTGGCCCCAGTCCCTCCCAGCCCATCCCACGCCCAGCATCACGCTTCCCAGAAAACAGCAAAGGCGTGGATATTCCTGTGGATTTACTCTGGAGCCATCCCTTGCTGCCTCTCTGAGTGCTGCCAAAGCCCCAGGCTGGCACCCTGAGCAGATGAGATCCCAGCAGGCAGAGCCTCCCTGCGCGTCAGGAGAGGAGCATTCCCCGCAGAGCCTCTCACTGGGGCTGCTCGTGTCCTTGCAGGAGAAGCAGAAGCTGCTGGATGAGATCGAGGACCTCACTGTGCAGCTCACGGAGGAGCAGGAGAAAAAGAGGAAGATGGGGGACAAGCTGAGTCAGGAGAGGCACCAGTTCCAGAAGGAGAAGGAGTCAACGCAGGAGGTGAGCGGAGCCTGGGCCTGCCACAGTCCTGTCCCCAAAATGTGAGAATGTGGCCTTGGCAGCCTCTCCAGAAATGGGGGGCTGGAGCAGTGAGTGCTGCCTGGGCAGAGGAAGGGGGTTCAGCAGCTGAATCACTTCTGAAATTCATGCAGCATTGTCCCTGCAAGGGGGCTGTGCCACCCTGGCCCCTACCCTTCGTGCCTGGAAGGATCAGAGGCACGTGGAGCCAGCAGGGGGGAGCACAGGGGGTGAGGCTGGGGGTGAGAGCTGAGTGCTTGAGAGCAGGATCGCAGCCCCCCAGTCCTCCCATCATCTGTGCCTGGTGATTCCAGCTGGAGGCACGAGCAGGGCTGGCTGTGGTGGCGGGAAAGGAGCTTTGGGCCCAAAGTGGCATTAGTTGTCACCGCGACGTCGCTGAGGGCTCTGGGGTGAGAAGGGGACACAGTGCTGCAGCAGGAGGGAGCTGCCTGGGGAGGGACCCACATTGCTGCTGCAGACCCAAACCTGGCCTCTTGGGCCCTCCAGCAAGGTCCTTCCAGGGCTGTGCTCGTGTATTTTAGTAGCTTCCCATCTCCTGCTGGCTGGAGGTGTGAGGGAGGAAGAGGAAACCAAGTGCCTCCCAGAAAGGAATTCAATTCAATCATGGAATGGTTTGGGTTGGGAGGGACCTCAAAGCCCGTCCTGTCCCACCCCCTGCCCTGTGCAGGAACACCTCCCACTGTCCCAGGCTGCTCCAAGCTCCATCCAGCCTGGATTTGGGCACTGCCAGGGATCCAGGAGCAGCCACAGCTCTGCTGCAGCAATCCTTCGAGCTGCTCCCTCAGCAGCCACATGCGGAGGGTGCTGCAGGATCTCCGTGGCCTGTGGCACTCAGCTGTGGCCTTGCCTTGCTCTGCAGCTCATCGAGGACCTCAGGAAGCAGCTGGAGCACCTGCAGCTCTTCAAGCTGGAGGCGGAGCAGCGCCGGGGCCGGAGCAGCAGCATGGGGCTGCAGGAGTACAACAGCAGGACACGGGAGACAGAGCTGGAGCAGGAGATCAAGCAGCTCAAGCAAGTAAGGAGGGCTGTGCTGGCAGGGAAACAATTCCCTAACACCAGGGGAGGACCAGCAGGCTCCAGGGGCTCTCTCCCAAGGGATAGAGTAGATCCAGGAGCCCAGTGCTGTCTTGCTCTCCTGTCCCCTTTCTCAGGGACAGCAGGAGCCCTTCTCTCTGCTGTGTCCTCTGGATCTTCCCAGTGTATCTCATGCTTCCAGAGGTTCTCCGGGCTCTGCTGAGATGGAGGCAGCAGCCCATGTGCTGTTCCCAGCACTGTGTGAGCTGTGTTAGGATGGAAGCCTCTCTCTGCCTTTGCCAGGCTGGATCAGCTCTGAGCACCAGGTGCTCCAGCAGCGTGTGGTTTGTGTGTGTGAACAGGATAACAGGAACCTGAAGGAGCAGAACGATGAACTGAACGGGCAGATCATCAACCTGAGCATCCAGGGAGCCAAGAACTTGTTCTCAGCCTCCTTCTCCGAGTCCCTGGCAGCGGAGATCAGCTCTGTCTCCAGAGATGAGGTACGTGCTGTGAGGAGCTGCTGGCTCAGACTGCACCTTCCTGGTGCCTCCACCTGGGATTGCCTGGGAGGAGTTGATTCGCCCTGTCTGTGTCCCAGCCCGTGCCCAAAATTCCCCTGAAAGCTGGCAAGAGCAAAGAAATCCCCACACAATTATCTGTAGAGCTCTCAGGACTTACCCTTCCTCCCAGCCCTCCCTCCTGGGAACAGGGAAGCTGCTCCCTGCCCATTTGCTGATTCTGGCAGCTCTGGGACAGCCCTCCCCTCCCAGGACAGAGCAGCCACCGTGGGCTGTGTCCATCTGTCTGGAGCTGTCTTTAAGCCCCAGGACATTTCCCCTGGAGATCCCAGCTCCTCCAGCACACGTTCTTCCTGAACGCCAATCACGGGTGGCTGAGCCTGCACAAGCACTGGAATTAAATCTTTTAACACCTCAGGAAGTGGGCAAACACACCCAGATATTTTGGGGATCCAGTGGAGATGTGATGCTGCTCCCTCCTCTCTCCAGGGCCCCATTGGGCTGAGAGCTTGCAGAAGGACAAGAGTGAGCAGAACCAGCTTTCCCTGGCCACCTAAACAGAGTCAGGAATATCCCAGTCCACAGTGCAGAACCACTGGAGACACTCAGGGATGCACAGAGCCACGGGAAGCTCTCAGCAGGGTCAGGCAGTGACCTCTCCCTCCCTTTTTCCCCCTGTGCCGCAGCTCATGGAAGCAATCCAGAAGCAAGAGGAGATCAACTTCCGCCTGCAGGATTACATCGACAGGATCATCGTGGCCATCATGGAGACCAACCCCTCCATCCTGGAGGTCAAGTAGCAGCAGCCAGGAGCGCTCGTCGGGTGGATTTGGTGCTCTGAGAGGATGAAGAGGGACTCCAAACGTCTTTGCACTTGATGAAGGCACAAGGAAGCCTCAGGTCGGGGAGTGACTGAGCCACGGACCAGGGAAAGGAAAGCAGCCGGGCTTTGCTGTCTGACTCCGTTATTTGGACGCCCTTCTGGCTGTGGAGGGGTGAAAGGGAACCTGGCCAAGGAGCTCAGGAAAGGGACACTGCAGAAGTGCCTGTGGCGCTGGGGACTGTCCCGACAGGCACCGGGCCCTCCCAGGGAGGATGGAGATGGAAGCGACAGCGCTGACTTTGCCCTGCCGCCCTGCCCAGCCCGAGCATCTGCTGTGCCAAAGTGTCCCTGACACGTCACTGGGCAGAGCTGGGAGCGAGGGAAGTGCATCCCAGACTCGCACAGGGTTGGGGTTTGGTTTTGTTTTGGGGTTTTGTTGTTGTTTTTTTTTAATTAACTTAATGCAAATATCCTCATCCGGCTGGCTCAACCCATCCCTGCCCCGCGCTCCTGCCGAGGCCGGCCGCGTGCGGAGCCCTCGGTGCTGCAGTGGCAGCCTGGGAGCGCTGGGGACGGGGCGTGAGCACACTTGGTCACCTGCCTCCTTATTTATTTTTGCTGTCTGTGGCTCAGTACTGTCGGCTCGTCTCGGCATCCCGGCTCCGCTCCCTCCTCCTTCCTCCTCCTTCTGCCGGGCTCTGCCGCCGAGGTGGCTCCGGGGGGAGCTGTCACTCGTCCCCAGCTGGGGACAGACACGCCTGGCACCGGGGCAAGGCTGCAGCTCCTCAGCCCGCACTGGAGGCCGGTCCTGGCCGCCTCTCCTCGTCCCGGCGTGGGACACGCGGCACTTTGGGAGCTGCAGCGGAGAGGCCCGAGCTCCACCCCTCACCTCCCAAAGTCCCCGGCCTGGGGACAGCGGCCTGTGCCATTCCCAGGCGGAGCAGGGCTCTGCTGGTGATAGCTGCAGTCCTGGAGGGAGAGCCTGCTCCGGCTGCCTTTCCCCTCTGCTCCCTGGGCTGGGGCAGGGGCTGGAGCTCGTTCCTCATCCCTGGCGCCGGCCCGGGCTGCAATCTCTGCTCGTTCCTCATCCCTGGCACCGGCCCGGGCTGGAATCTCTGTGCCGACAGGGACAGGAGCCGGAGAACACCGCGGCGGCTCCCTGGGAAACAAAAGCCATGTTTACATCAGACAGCTCTGGGCTTGCTGGCACAAGCGGCCGTGGCACGGCTGACCCCGGGAGCGGCCACTGTCCCCCCTGCTTCTCTGGGCTCCCGGCAGGAGACGGCCGGCGGAATCCCAGGGATTGGNCCCGCCCCCCCCGGCCCCCGCCCCTCCCTGCCCCCTCCCTGCCCCGAGGCCGTGGGAAGAAGCCACGTAATGTACATTTTCAGAGAAGCTTTGGGTGTAAATCAGTGTATACTTGGAGAGGGAAAATTTTTCTATCTTGTAGAGTAGGTATTTTTATAGAATGAAGGTTGATCCATTTTTTTAATACTTTAAAAGAAGAGAGAAATGTATCTGTGTATACACAAAAGCATATATATATATNGACAGGCACCGGGCCCTCCCAGGGAGGATGGAGATGGAAGCGACAGCGCTGACTTTGCCCTGCCGCCCTGCCCAGCCCGAGCATCTGCTGTGCCAAAGTGTCCCTGACACGTCACTGGGCAGAGCTGGGAGCGAGGGAAGTGCATCCCAGACTCGCACAGGGTTGGGGTTTGGTTTTGTTTTGGGGTTTTGTTGTTGTTTTTTTTTAATTAACTTAATGCAAATATCCTCATCCGGCTGGCTCAACCCATCCCTGCCCCGCGCTCCTGCCGAGGCCGGCCGCGTGCGGAGCCCTCGGTGCTGCAGTGGCAGCCTGGGAGCGCTGGGGACGGGGCGTGAGCACACTTGGTCACCTGCCTCCTTATTTATTTTTGCTGTCTGTGGCTCAGTACTGTCGGCTCGTCTCGGCATCCCGGCTCCGCTCCCTCCTCCTTCCTCCTCCTTCTGCCGGGCTCTGCCGCCGAGGTGGCTCCGGGGGGAGCTGTCACTCGTCCCCAGCTGGGGACAGACACGCCTGGCACCGGGGCAAGGCTGCAGCTCCTCAGCCCGCACTGGAGGCCGGTCCTGGCCGCCTCTCCTCGTCCCGGCGTGGGACACGCGGCACTTTGGGAGCTGCAGCGGAGAGGCCCGAGCTCCACCCCTCACCTCCCAAAGTCCCCGGCCTGGGGACAGCGGCCTGTGCCATTCCCAGGCGGAGCAGGGCTCTGCTGGTGATAGCTGCAGTCCTGGAGGGAGAGCCTGCTCCGGCTGCCTTTCCCCTCTGTTCCCTGGGCTGGGGCAGGGGCTGGAGCTCGTTCCTCATCCCTGGCGCCGGCCCGGGCTGGAATCTCTGCTCGTTCCTCATCCCTGGCACCGGCCCGGGCTGGAATCTCTGTGCCGACAGGGACAGGAGCCGGAGAACACCGCGGCGGCTCCCTGGGAAACAAAAGCCATGTTTACATCAGACAGCTCTGGGCTTGCTGGCACAAGCGGCCGTGGCACGGCTGACCCCGGGAGCGGCCACTGTCCCCCCTGCTTCTCTGGGCTCCCGGCAGGAGACGGCCGGCGGAATCCCAGGGATTGGCTTCAGCCAGCGGCTCCTCTTCCCGCTTGTCAGGTTTTGGGAATGCCGGAACGGCCTGGAAGCAGAAGCCGCAGCACTCCCGGGGGGTGCCTGCCTGCTCCTCCCCGCCAAGCCCCTTCCGGCCCTCGGGGTGCCCCTGCCCTCGGAGACGTGGCCGCTGTCACCGCCTTGTCCC
>VXBU01004197.1:10053-34549 GCA_013400315.1 Bombycilla garrulus
AAAAAACAAAAACCAAAAAACCACTTGTTTTCTTTGTGAAAAAGTTACTGTTTATACAGATGGAGACTTGATGACTTTTGATAGATAATCAAAATTATCCCACTCAAAATTTTTGCATTTAACTAAATTAAAACAAGTTTTGCCTGGGGGATAGGTGAAATATACTTTTGATCTTTTTAAAAATGTAACCAAGGTTCAAATATCATCTTTTTCTCATTATACATGGCCATTAGTGCCACTTCACAATCAACCTGTCCAGCTTGGATTTTTGCTATGCAGTACAAGTCTAGGAAATGGGTTAGTGCCAAGTAACGGCTGGTGATGCATACCAGTGTCCTAGCCTCCTTAGCTTCTATTTAATTACTATATTGCCACTGTATATTTAACAAAAATTCAACTTGAAAAGAAAATTGGCATGCTAGCATTATCATTTTGAAGATGTCTCCAGGGCAGCAGAATTCTTTCAGTCATTACTGAATGGATACTTTAATACTGTCTCCTGTCAATTGTATTTTGTAAATTTCATTCCTTTTTTTCCTCAGACAAAATGACGTATTTATTTTTGGATCAAGTTTTCTTTGAAATTATGGAACCAAAATGACAAACAGTATACGTGTCATGTCCCTATTTCATCTCAGTTGTTTTAACAGCATTAAAGCTTTTCACAACTAATGGCTCAATATACTAAAGTAGACTGCGATAAATAATCAAGATCTCTTCACTTGTTAATGCTCTGTAAGTAAAGCATCTGGCAAGGAAAAGAATACAGTTCTTTCTTTTTGTCATTAATTCTCTTTGGAAATTAACCTCAGAACTCAAATAAAATAAGATGATCATGGGTCAAGAATGACATATTAGTGGGAGAACTTAGTTATAGAGAGCCAATAAACTGGAGACCTTCTAGATGTTTCACTGACATAAACAATAGAAATAAGAAAGTATATTTATGAGGCTCAAATAAATAAAAAAAATATTTTTAATACTTCTCTGAGTTACTGGAAGACTTATGAGTTTGTAGGAGGCTAATTTCCAGTGCATTTATTTCTTCTTGTTGGCTGACTTTTTAAGCTAGATTGTGCTAAAGATTTAATGTGCACTCACCCTTCATTAGATACCAGAAATTGCTCATTCAGGAGAAATGTTAGAAATGTCATATGGCCAAGAAAAATCTTTGTCAGCATATCTCGTAACACAATCCCGGGCACACACTGCCACTGTCAGTGGCTGCTGGGTCCCCCAGTCTCCCTTTATTTTTTTGATGCAACTGAGGCTAATATTTTATCATGGTATAAAATAGTTTCATATGAATCACATTTTCCCTAATCTGTGTAACTCCAGTAGGGATTTGCTTATTTTAATCTGACATGCAAATCATACAGCTTCCTGCTCCTCCATCCCAAAATCTGCTGACATTCATAGGGAGGGTTCATTATATGTGAAGTAGGATTTTTCTACATGAAATACCACAGTTTGTATGTGTATGTATGTTATGGATATAACCATCTAACTTTATACATATATTTTTTTAATATATCAAGTGGAATCTGTGTGAAGACCTTGTGCATTGTTGTGGTTTATTCTGTAAACTGATAAAATTACATATAGCACAAAATATGATGAGTTCATACATATCTAAATGACTCAAAAACTGTAGAGAAATACCAAACAATGTTAAAATCACCTCTGAACAACACAAGATGGTTGCATGTGCAGCTAGCCATGCTTTCTCTGATTAAAAAATATAGTTCATTCAGAAACTATTTTACATTTTGCCTACTATTTTACTATTTGACCACCTTGCTATTCACCCATGAGCTTTATTTTACAGAAAAGTATATTTTTTGGTTTTGAAAAGCTGAGTCTTTACATCTTAAGATAACAGTGCATTTTTTTATGCAATGTAGTGTGTATTTATCATCAGTTCTTTAATACATCCTAGCTTGATTCGTTTTTTTATTCTAGAAATTAGTTATTGCTGAATATATAATCACGTCGAACCAATTTGTTTTTGTTTTTTTTTTAATTCCACACCTTTTCAGTTCACTGGAAACAGAGAGATAAAAACCAAACATAATAAGAGTTTAGAAAGTTTCATGATCACTCATACACAATTTCTTCTTTTTCCAACGTTGACAGAAAAACCCCACACTAGGTTACAGAAAAATGTCACAACTATCATAGTTTAACAAAAATAATTTTACAAGTTCCTTTGCCATTCAGAAGCTCTCTTGATGTTGATTCAAATGCAACTAAAATTAGAAACTTTATGATGTTGTCCTGAATGATTTATTTAGTCACACATAAGAATTACATTTGTATTTCCTGGTTACTAATTGATTTTCTTGTGCTTTGCTCAAGGGAAACTGAATGATTTCTGAAAAGCTTGTAAAATTAGAATGGCTCTATTTTTTTTAAACTCATTATATGACTCACATGAAGGCTTTCTGTAATTTGTTTAAGCTAAAGCTTGACCCTCCCATCTTTTAACAAATACTTCTATTTCAATGTAGTTTCATTCTTTATCCTTCTTTTCTATTCTTTTCACAGGAAAATAAAAATCCAATAGCAATTATGAGGTAGAAACTGGATGATGGTTCATCAGAAATAAACTAATATGGAATAGAGTTGCTAATAGTCAAGGTAATTAGATAATGAAATAGCCTTTTTTAAGGATTAGCTTGCAGTTGGTTTTGTGAACCTCTATTCAAAGACAAAGAATATTAAAGGCTGAGTTATAGCTTGAAAATAAAACTAAATGCAAATTTCAGAGTTTAAAAATAAGGTATTTTGAAATTAAATCATGGTACATAAATTACTGTTTAAATGAAGTACAGTTTAATTTTGCTTTTCATCACAATATGTTCGAGGTTCCTTTCTGAATGCTTCCATTCAAAGTAAAGGAGTTTATTTTCTAAAATATTCCACATTAGAGATGCATAGAAAATTAAACAATGAAGCAAAGCAGACCTTGATATGACTGTTCACTGAAGTGTATGTCCACAGCATGTCAGAATGAAAGTCAGTAGGTACATGACAGAGATTACTACAAGGCCAGCTCTGTAGCGGTACCTGTCATCTTTCAACAAAATACAATGTTCTTGCTTCTCTCAGTTGTTATTTTCTCAGCAATTGAAGGGACATTTCTAATTTTTATCTTGAAAATAATAAAAGAAAACTTATTCTAAAAAGACTGAAACTTCAGCATATGACTGTAATCTAAGAGTGTTGCTCCTGATATTCTGAGTATTTTGATAAGATTAATTTCTCTCTCTTGTGCAAAATTTTAAAGTGAGGGAAAAAGATTTTAATCCAAAATGTCTTTGAAATATAGCATGCTGTTATGAAATAACATAATTATGCCTTTCCTGTATGAAGTTAAGGCATATTATGTTCACCAGAAAAAACCTGACTTTTGAGAAATGTAGCATGTCTTTAATGAACCCAATAGCTATCTTTCTTCAGTTTTGGTTTTGCTTTTCTGGTGATCTATAGAAGGTTTGTCTAATCCTAGCTTTACAGTGAGCTCAACACTGTAGGCTAGAATGTTTTATGTTGATGTTTTGGTTTTTTTGCTTTTGGCCAGTATTTTCTACCCAAATGTTTCTTGTCGTAGTGAAATGTTAATCACTCCTCTCCGCATGCACTATTTCCATCTCTCTCTGTCTAGCTTCTCACTGCGGAATAAAAGAATATTCCAGAAACAGTCCTGGGTTCTGGAGAAAATCTTTTGAAGTTTCAGGGGAATGATGACCTTGAAAGTTTGTCAAATTTACTGCAAACCTGAGAATTGTTCTTCTGGATCAAAATAAAACAAGTATCCTCAAATATTCTTAAAAATATAATGTGTTTTAGTACCCTTTGCAGAAAGCATGTAAATAATTATTGTTTATTTCCGTTATTGTTAACATCCAATTGCTTTCTAACATCAACATATGAACATTAGTATGATACTTCTTAGAGTTCTTGAGAAAGCCAATGAATAAAAAATAAATAAATGCAATTATTATTTGGTAGTTTCTACTGAAGTTATTTCATGTTCTTTAATGACAACTGAGACATTATTTCCCAATATATGTCATCAATATTTTTTGTCTGGTAGTAGAATTTTAATTGGTTAAAGTCTAGACTTACATAATTTGGAAAAAAAAATACGGTATTATGTATGCTTCAAGAAAAATTAGCAAGCATTGTGTAAGTTTCAGTGGAAAAAAAATTGTCATCTGAGAATTAAATGATTAATTATGCAGAAGAAATGCAAGGAAACTGTAAGCATTGCATGAGCAATTTGCAAATTGATGGTGAAATATATTCATTCTGTAATTAATATCTCCATTGTAGTGATGAACACAGATAAGTGATTGGCCAAAATTCACAAAAAGCATTTGTGACAGAGATGGAATAGATGTTATTATCTCTAGAACTTGACATATGTCGTTACAGTTAGACTAGACAGCATTTATAGTTTATACGCTATTTTATAATACTTATAGAAGGGATTTTCTGTGGTTATCATCTTCTTCCTATTACCTATTAATAGTGAGTTATGTTCCATGCATCATCAGCTTTCACAGTTTAATGTTAAATTTTACATGTTTTTGTTTCATGTAAGTTATGTCAGTTTTTCAAAAATTCAGGAATGTTCTTTTCTTCATGTTGAAACCTAGAAAGGTGTCGTGGTATTCTCTCCGAGTGCACTATGCATTACATTTTCTAAAAATTTACTGTCCTGAGACCTAAGAGACCAGTTACCTTTTAAAGAATTTTTTTTTTATTTGCTGTTTTTACTTAAAATCACAAACTAAACAAGGGCAATATGAAGTGAAAAATGTTAAACAAGGATATTCTGGTTTTCAGGGTTCTATTCTTTTGTCTGCATCTCTTAATTACTAATTTTGCATATGGCATTTATGACAAAATAAATATTAAAAATTATTTGCTAGGTCAGAAAAAAGCTGTGTTAATAGTCTCCCGTAGGTCTTCATTATACCTTATAACTTCATGTTATACTGTGCAGAAGCATAATTAAAAAATGCCAGAAGTCGGAACTCTTGAATACTGGCTTTTTTAGTATCAGAATATAGTACAATAAATGACCTAACAAGAGAGCATACCCAGGCTCCTTGTCTCATGTTCAGTTTGAAGATAAGCTGCAAAAGACTGTTAGCTCATTTGGGTCCTCTTTGACTGAGTTTCTTTTTTTATTGGTTTGTTTGGTTCAGGTTTGTTTGATTTTTTCTTTTTGTGATGATTGTCCTGAGGCTAAAATATTGTGGTCTTTTAGAAAGCTGTATGGGAAATTAATTTTGTGCTGTGTTGTGACACTTGTGAACAAAAAGAGAAAGGATTAAATGACTAAATGATGAATTATTGTTTAGAGGTTTATTTTATTATTATGTTACTATGTTACTAAAGGCCATATTTTGCTAAAATGATGAAGAGTCAGAGTTTGAAGGCAAATTACTTTCTGGTAACTTTTAGGTCACTTCCTGGCTCCTGCATAAAAATATATTGTTACAGAGGAATACTTTTCTAGAATTATATCTATTTAACATTATCCAGTATATTCCATTTGTGTATCAGTGTATTTTTCAGAAGACAAGAAACAGTTGGTAATATTATTGTGGTAACAAATATGTGTATAAACTTTCAGAACAGTTTTACATTTACATTTGTAATATAAATGTAGCAATTTACAGTAATATAAATGCAACAATTTTTAAACTTCAAGTTATGAAGAAAATCATATCTGTTGCTATTAAAATATCTAAAAAACCACAAAAAGATCACTTTAATTCTTGTTTATGCCAGGAAGTGTGCAATACTACAGAAAGAAACATAAAGCCATACAGAAGACTAATATACAGTGTCTTGTAAGTATTGGTTTAACTATGTTTTGTTATACTATTTACAAGAATTTTCCCTTGCTTTATTTTGATTAAGCTGTTAAAACCAACAACAAAGCAACACAGTCTATGTATCAGCTTTCACTTGATTTTGATTCAATCAAATGTGATTCATTGATTCATTCATTCATTCGTCTGCAGTTTTCTTTGCTTGTGCTTTCTGTGTTCGTTCATCCATTTTTATTTTAGCATCAGATGTTATGCTGTCACCTAAGCAAATCTCCTTTTCGTTTTTGTGGAGTCTGCCAACAAGGCTGCTACTCTAATGAGTACTGATGGCGATTTTTATGTGTGCATATTTATGATGTGGGTCCTTATTCGCTGGGCGGTTATCCAGGCAATAAAGTGATTTTATTTAAACCACTAACTGGACATTAAATGACGACAACTTCTTATATTAACTGCAGACTAAATTTTCCTATAAAGTATGTGCACAGTCATGTCCTTGGTTGTGTATATATTTGCCTACTCTGGAAACATCCATTTTTAAAAGGAGACTTGCCTGTAGCTATCACATGATTTTCAGTTGCAATTTAGAATGTTTCTATTTGGCTAAAATTTTCCTTTTGACAATTAAGGTCTCTTTTTCAGAAAGCTCAATGATGATAGTTCTGCACACAACATAAATGCTGATATTTCTTCAGGAATCAGTAAAGGACAGGCTGACTTGAAAATGAGACATTCTTTCGGTGACACTTCAGTAGGATTCTTTTCTCAATACAGAAAGATCAGATAAAGGTTCAAGGAGGAACTGTGTCATCCAAACATGGATAGGGATATTTGCTGATTTCAGGTAACTTGCCACTGGTGCTAGAGTTGAGCACTCTTCACTCTGAAGTCTTTCCTGTGAGATGAAGACAGTCTTTTTTCTGCAGTCTGAGTTCTGTGTGTTTGGCACCCCACTGAAATATGAAGAGCATGAATTCTAATTAAGGGTGCTACTTAAGACCTAAATCCCTACAAGTCTCCTGACTGGTATGCCTCTGGTATTTTATTTGGAATAGGGAAGCCGGTGATTTCACTAAATTTTCCAGAAAAAAAAAAAAAATCTGTAAGACATCAATCAGAGGTTAGAAAACAACCAGTTCTGCTCGCAGATATTGATGACGGTTTTGCAAATTACAATGAGCTGTTTGACATCATATTTTTACTCCTTGTAAATTTTTACTCCTTGTATTTTTACTCCTTCCTCAGAGAAAGATATTGCTATTCCTGTAGTAGTCCAGAAAGTTTAAGACAAGAAAGTTAGGCATACTACTGGGAGGGCTAAAAGAAAGAAAAATATGCCATGTGCAACATTATGCAACAGTTATATTGTTTAAGCACAGATGCAGAATTTCAGTCAGTTATCAGCTTTGTTTGTTTGTTTCAATGCATAATCCTTCTATTTTATGGGAGCCTGTTTTGGGACTTTTTCCCCTTATACAGATAAGAGATTCAACCTTTTGGTTGGGAGTTCAGGGTAAACTCTGATGTTAACAAAAAGTGCTAACATTTTTTATTTCAATGTCCTGTTCATTTGTTACAAGAATAATAAGACTTCCTTCTACTGCTTTATACACACTTTTAACATCCACCTATACAAGTTATATTTTTTTTTGTTTTACAAAGGCACCTCAATTTTTTCCTCACCTTTTGTTTTCCTTTACTTCTAGTTGAAAGTATGTCAGTAACACTGAAGTTCTCTTCTTACATTTGGATATTGGACTATGCTTTGGTCAGTTTATATACACAAAGTATTGTATAGATAACTTGCTGGTTTGTGTTTGATGCCCCTAAAAAAATCTTGCATGAAACAGCTACAACCAAAATCTGGAAATATTTGATTTGCATATTTTTAATCTGATTTGCTTTTTGGTAAAGATCCTAGGTTCCATCTTACCACTTTTGTAGCATTTAAATGCATGTATTTTAAGCATATGAACTGAAACTAATGGTTTTCTATCTGAGTTTTGGTACTGAGTAAGAAATTATAGAGAAGTCTCCCACTACCTATTCTCAAGGGTAGGCTGGATTATTGTTCAGACTGCCTGGAATAGAAATAAATAATGTCTGAACCATTTAGAAGACACCAGGTTGATATTTAATAGGGGACTTGTCATTACCATTATTTTTTATAGGCTGTGAAATGTACAATGCTACATCACTTTTCTGTTGTTAGACAACTTGCCTCTCTCTAACCAATGAGTTTATTCTTGTCCAATTATAATTGGACAATAGAAGAAACTGAATATTCTTAGACTTGCTAATGAAGAATCATAGAATCATAGAATAGTTTGGGTTAGAAGGGACCTTAAACATCATCTTGTTCCAGCTCCCAGCATGGGGGCATTCACTAGACCAGGTTGCAAAGAGCTCCATCCAGCCAGGTGATGTACACTTCCAGGGATGGATCATCCACAGCCTCTCTGGACAACATGTTTCAGTGCATCACTATCCTCACAATGAAGACTTTTTTTCCTAGTATTTAATATAAACCTACCCTCATTCCATTTGAAGTCATTCCCCCTTGTCCCGTCACTACATGTTCTTGTGAATAGAACCTGTAAAAGAACAGATATCCGAATCAATTCTAGTAAGAAAATATAAAATATTTTACAACCTCTATTGTTACACAGTTTTGTATTCTCAGTCAGAACACGAATTCTCATCCTGTCCCTAGTAAAATCTCTCCTAAGGAGGTGTTTCAAAGTAAAGATGGAGTACAAGCACGTGGCTAATTCCTGTAGGAGAATCTATAGGTGAAAACTTAGAAGTAATAGGAAAGACTACTAACAGGACTTCCAGACCTGCTAATTGCAGCTTGACTTGCAAATCATCTCAGACCTGCTAAGAAAGAATTGGGGGAAATTTTTTTTTTTGTTGTTGTTGTTTTTTAATGATTTTTTTCTTAGTCTGACTTTTGCCCTCCATATGTAATTCTCTATGATATAGGTTCTGTGGAAAAAAATTTTCTCAGGTGTTCTGCTTTGTACATTGGAAACTTGACCCATAACAGGGACAGCATAAAAAAAATATCAGGTCCTTTCTGTATTTCACTTCTTATTTCACTTCTTAAATGCTAGACTAACTTGAAAGTGTACCTCTTGACAAGTAGATGATAGCACAAGTGTAGCACTTTTCATAATCTGTTAAAGCTGAGAACAGTCAATGTGGATCCTGCTAATTGCATATGAATCGCTCAATGACTAAGGAGCTTAAAATGTCCCTAAGTCTCTGAATTCAAATGTAATATAGCAACATCATTATACACATGTTGAAATGTAGAAGTTTTTGTATTTTTGTCTTTTCTACTGAGCAGGGTTATGACTTACTGTCTGGTAAATATAATTCCTGGTATTATTTAGAATGAAAATACATGCTGAATTTTATTTTGTTCTCTGAGGGAATATAGTTTCTTTCAATTGCGAGCAATTGTTCTAAAGATGGTTAGCAGTTCAGCTGTTCTACATGTATCACCATCACACTTGCCAAATTCAAAATTGATATATTTAATCTGTGTTCTTCTAGATCTGTTGTTATCTAGGGAGGAAGGATTTCTTGTATATTTGTTAATTTATTTGCAATTGCATTTGCATGCATATTCTTATTTAACTGTAATGGAATGACATAAACCTCCTTGTAAGCCTGCAGAGACAGATTTATGTGTAGCAGCATTGGTATATGACATTAAATCAAAAATGTGCATCTAAAGCTAATGTAAATAAGCCTGTAGTATAAAAAAATATAATTTACTTAGGAATGCAAAGAGACATAATAATGCTAGGTGGGAATCAAATAACAAGTTTTTGTAATTGTTTGTAATTTTCTGGTGCAGTTATCACTGAATAAAAACTAAGAAATGGAAAGATCAAGGAAAAGAGAGATCTGGCAACCTTCACATAACTATTACTAAGGACATTTTGCAGTGCAGTGGGTTTTTTACACTATGTAATATCTTATATCTGCAAATTAACTTTAACAAGGCTTGAACCAGCACTAACAAAAAATTAATGAACAACTAGCTGACTTGAAAAAAGGAAATCCACATAGAAATTTTAGTGAAGTCAAGTAAAGATGTCTTTTTTTTATATTTATTTCCATAGTATTATACATCATGCAGCATCTGAACATCTGCACTGTAAGATAGAGGAGTAGGAATGCAGATGATTTATAAAAGCAAAAGAGTTTTAGTAGATACCAGGATGTACACATTCTGCACATAACTGCAATGAATGAATGACTGGATGTTGGACTGACTTTTTGGAGCCCAGTACCTTACTTTAGTGTTCAAAAATTGCAAAACTCCCCATGTTTTGGTTAAAATGAAATGCCAGAAACCCAAAGAACTCAAGCAGCTAAACAACTGTTTTTGCTGTTGATTTTTTTTTCTGTAACAATAGATCAAGGGGGATTTATAACAGAAGTCAGGGCATTGTAGGACAGCGCTGAGACTGCATGGAGAGTTAAAGGAAATGGTGTCAGAGCAGCAGCTGGTATAAACACTGTTGGATGGCATTGAGAGGCAATGCTACTTTTAGAAGAGTAATAGGGTACTGCTGTGTTGCATTTTTTTTCTTAATGCATGCACTATGAAATATTTTGCTCCTCCTTCCTTTTGCTCCTGGTACTACCAATGCATTCCTCCACAGTACTTAGACTGTTTGACATGGGATCCTCTGCTCCTTTGTTACCTCTCTCTACTATTTATCGTTATATTTTTACGGTTCTAAGAGACCTTTGGAGGTTGTCTTGTCCAGCCCAGCCCTTCTCACAAAAGGCCATCTAGAGCTGGTAGCCCAGGACCACGCCTAGAAAGCTTTTGAATATCTCCAAGGATGGAGACTCCACAAGCATCTGGACATCCTGTGCCAGTGCTCAGTCACTTCCACAGGATAAAAGTGTTTTCTGGTGTTCAGAGAAACCTCTTGGTTTTTGGTTTGTGCCCATTGCCTCTTGTCCTATCACCAGGCAACTCAGAAAAGGGCCTGGCTCAGTCCTCTTTGCACCCCCCTTCAGGTGTTCATGTACAGTGGTAAGATCTCCCCCAGCCTTCTCTCCTCTGTTGCCAAGAGTTGAAGCTCTTTCAGCCTTTCTTCATACGTGAGGTGCTCTTTGCTGTACTCTTTCCAGTGTGTCTCTTGTACTGGGATGCCTAGAACTAGACAAAGGACACCAGGCATGGCCTTGCCATAGTTGAGCAGGGAGGAAGGATCCCCTTCCTTGAACTGCTGGCAGTATTTTGCCTAATGCAACTATCAGCCTGCTTTCCAGAAAGGGCATGTTGCTGGCTTATGTTCATCTTGGTGTCCAGCAAAACCACCAGGTCCTTTTCTGCCAAGCTGCTTTCCAGTTGGTCAGTTTCCTTATAAATATACTGGTGTATACTGAAATATACTGGTGTGCGGGGTTGTTCCTCCCCAGATGCTGGACTTTGCACTTCACCTTGTTGAACTTCATGAGGTTCCCATCAGCTGTTTCTCCAGCTTGTTGAGGTGCCTCTGGATGGCAGCATGGCCCATCAGCCACTCCTCCCAATTTGGTGTCAACAGCAAACTGTCTGAGGGTACACTCTGCTCTATCATCCAGATAATTAATGAAAATGTTCAACAGTATTGTCCCTGATACTCATCCTTGGGATAAACTGTAACAAGTAGCCTCCAACTAGACTCCATACCTAAGTATCTAGTACATTCATGGGCATTTCATGAATAAATAATTAACATTACAGATGTGCATGTAGTCATTGTGGAATAAAACAGCTAAGATTTTAGATTCAAACTTACAGAACATGGGAAATATTTAAATTATTTGCTTATCCTGAAGCTACAATGTGGTGCATAGCAATTATGATATTTTGCTAGGTTATTGTCTTAAAGGCACATGTTCTCTTAAAAAATTATGCTTCATTATGATTATTCAATGTATTATATGTCTTTGTTTGGGGCATATTTTTCAAATCCTGCTTTTTTACATAATTCTTAGGGACTTCTGTAGTTCCTAACATTAATATTTTCCAAACATTAGCTTGTCCTCTTACTAAGGGTTTGACATGGGCCCATGATATTTAACCTTTTCCAGAAAATAGAATTTAAGACATGGAGAGAGCCCATGATCAGAAGTACTGGCTGACTTAGTGAGAACACACAGAGAATCAGACTTTACTTCTACAATGTTTGCTGTTATTTTAGCACATGAAACTGTGTGTTCAGCACTTCTTATATCAGACCTAGCACTTCAATCCAAAACTTGTAAATAATAAGACAGAACAGGAAAGCAACCATTAAAGATATCTGGTTCAAGTAACATGTTCAGCATCAAGCAGGTGTAAGTGGCAGAGGATTAGATGGTCTCGTTCAAAGAAGAACGTTTTCTTTGTGAAAACTTCTGTTTTCCTCTCCATTCAACTCTATTCCCTACAAATTTTCTGGCCACCATAAAAGACAATATTTTCTAGACAGCTGTTGCCAGACTGTTACTTACCCATAAATCAGTCCATCTTGTGCATTGAGGAAGGGTACTTTCAGGACTGTGTGAAGGGAGCTGGGCAATAATTAGAATATATGCGTAATAAATTTATTTCCTTTTATATATGCACTATAATATTTTAGTTTAGTTTTCTTTATTTATAACAAAAAAAAATCTGGCCTTGGTTATTTTTGAAGCATGTGACTTTTATTGTCAGGTTTCTGTGTACAATTTGACAGAGATAAAAAGGAATATATCAAATATGGAATAAAACCATGGAGAATGAGGATCATTATGTTCCATACAGGCCACTGCTAGGTTTGGAGTCTTTACAAGTACCACACTGATCAGTATTTCAAGGACTCATGAGGTTACTAATGTGCTGTCATGCTCCATGTGAGCCAACACTGAGTGGAGAGAATTCCAGTAGCTAGGACAGACATTTGTCAGTAGCAACACTTAGAAGAATGGAGTCTAATTCCAGATATTTCTTTATCATATTTCTTATACCTTTTCATCTTCCTAAAAATTCAACTGTTGGCGTATGGGATCTCTACCAATATTTTAAACAGAAATGAATATAAAGGAAAGCATCTCCACTGTAGTAAGGTAGTAGTTATATCATTTCACATGATAAAACTTCTTAACTTGAAGACAGAGATGGCAAAAAGCAACCCGAGTCACTGGTAAGTTCTTTACCTGGCTGGCTTTTCATCTCATGTGCTTTTTTTATTTTTTTCCCCACCTCAGGTTTCCTAGTTCAGTGTCTGTGAATTTATTTCTTTCCCCTTATTCTGCCACTATTTCTTCCCTCTTGCGTCTTTATCAGAAATATGTTGTTGTTTTTTTTTCCCTTTGCTGGCCAAGAAGAATGAGTCTTCCAGACTCCACTCATGCTTCTACCACCCTTTATTTTCATGCTCCTTGACCTAATCTGTCCCCATTGGTAAGCTTTTGTGATTCAATGGCCAGCTGTACCCTGTGGAGTTTCACATTCTGCCTGCAAAACATGAAGGTTGTTTCACTCCTGTGAAAAAATTTCAGCTGTATAAATTTTTCCTGATTCTCTGAAATTTCAGTATCATTTTGGTTGAAATGTTTTTAAGTGATTTCTGCTGAAGGCAGACCATCAGTGTAGAAAATTTAATCCTAAATAATTTGTTTGGTAAGTTTATAAGTAACTAAAAATGGACTGTTCTAATGGGAAGTATTAGGCAGTGTTAAAAATAGGTTATGATGCCACCTTGTTTTAAAGTTACTGTCATGTGTATGAATAAGTATTTGGTTGAATAAATGTTTTTCCTTAGATGTCCAGTTCCCATCAGTGTTCATAGACACTGAATTTTAAGCAGCTGACCATACCAACTGAAACAGTAGTTTGTGACAAATATGGCTTTTCTAGAGTTAAACCTTAGCTCCCAAAGTCAGTCCAGTTTAAGGGTACAAGTGTGACTGGCAGTAACTATGCCTGAATAAATTAATATCTCTCTAGGATAAGATACGTTCACTTCAGCTGAATAAAACCCTAGAAGAAATGTACCAAAATAATTCTCAGAGAAGGGAGTAAGCACACAGTCAGAGTCTTTGACCTCTTTTTTTTCCTGAATTATTCAATTTATTTTCTTGATTTCAAAATTTGGTGTAATTCTGTGTGTGTGTATGTGTGTGCATGTGTAGAATAGATTTTTGTGCATATACACTTATTGTTATGTATTACAACTTTATGGTTGCAAGTGAGAAAAATGTTAAAAAATATGAGGATTTAACCATAATATTCAACTCTTAATATTCAACTCTCATCATCCAAAAAGCAGTCCAGCTTTAACAAGTTATTTCACATCCATGTATATATATTTGCACATATTTATGTCTCATTCCATCATAATTTAATTTGTTAGTATTACTAAATTGAAAGTGCAACTTTTATTCTAACATAATCCTTAGCATTCTGCTATGGGATAAAAGCCTAAATCTAATATGTTAGGAGACAGAAGCACAGTTGGTACAGTCCAAAAAGGAAGTTCCATGAACTTTACCTTCAGATCGATATGAGGGGATTTGCCTAAAATAAAAGAATCTTGTGCTTCCAGTTTTGCACAAATAAACGTGTAAACTTGGAAGACAGCACAGGCGCCTCAGTAATATTGCCAGTTCTACATGGATTATTGGCAACTGTGAATGTGTCTTTACTTAGTGCAGTGTCAAATGGTGATAGAGATGAGGAAGCTTGAGTTAGATCCTTCAGTCTTCTCCTTTCCTGTCAAAGGACTGAGAATGAAAGTCTTTGGAAACCAGGAGCAGAAGGCCACATGGCAGTTCTGATTTTTATATTGATAAAAGAATAGGAAAGGCAGAAGGAAATAATATTTTATTTTTTCTACAGATTTTTTTTACATGGCAGTGTGTGTTTATGAGATCAAGTACAATGAAAGCTAATGAGTTTAATTGCTTTCCTCAAAAGATGAAAATCTGTTAGGGTAGATGAATTTTTCAAAATAAAATAATTTCATATATGGCAGTGAAAAAAGATTCCCTCTGCCCTCACCACTTGGCATTTAGCTGCTTTACTTGTTTCTATCCCCAGATGATGTCTTCACATGCTAGTATAGCATGTTACTGAAATGCTGACTTGCTCATCTGCCAAAAGGTTGTGCTTAGGTGATGGGTCATTTCTGTTCCTACTGATGATTACAAACAAGGGGAAGCAACAGCAGGTGGTTACATTAGGAAATTATACGAGTTGTGGTAAGGATCTTGCTTTTTAATTGTTGTTGTTTTGGGGGTTTTTGTGTTTTTTTTTAATTGTCTTTTCTCCTGAAAGCAGCTAAAAACAAGCAAAATAGTTAACACTGAGTAGCCTAACAACACCCAGCAAGCTACATATTTCTGTATTAGATTTCCTAATAATGAAATAGTTTTTGTTGTTACTTCCTTCCTCAGTCCCAAATACATCCTTCAACTCCCGTTTTAAGAGAATTTGGCTTTCCTTTTTTTTTTTTTAAGACTTTTTTTGCAACCAGAGAAAGCCTCTTATGACACTTCTTAAATAGAGCAATACTGACATCCATTGGTTTAATCTTATGTGACTATTTGTTAAATCTCTTCTAACTAATGTACACATAACTCTCTGCAGTATCACAATGAAAGGATTGAATTCGATATGATCCAAGGAGGATTGTGCTAAGTCCAATTTGCGGTATTAGAAACATGAAGCCAACACAGATTACTCGATGAAAAGAAACACATTGCAAAATGTGAAGTCCAAATACAATGACTAAAATAAAAACAGGCATCACAAGTACGAACTGGGGAAAAATACTAATGGGGAATTAGTAGTGATGCTGAATTTTTTTGCAACTTCTGGAAATGTGAAAATACCTACTTTTATATGAGCCTGTCTCGTTTTGGATTAATCATAAAGCAAAATAGTGAGGTGTGAGGAAAAAATGTTACTAATCTAATAGAAAAAGCAGTTCAATGAAGAAAATAATTACTTTCTGGTTTCATCTCAGCCCTCAAAGGTTTTCCTTCAACTTGGCAGCATGCTATTTTTTAAAATAGATATACCTTTACTAAACACTGCTGTAAGACCACTCGTGATACAATGAAGTGGTTACATTTAATGAAGAAAAACATACATGGAGGTGTTTTCAGTATTCATTATTACGACAAGCTAAGCAGATGAGGCTTTGACTTCAAAAACCAGAGAACCATTCTGGCAGCGAAGGGAGGGCGACAGGCTTTCACAAAAAAAGCTTTCCGTTTGCTGTACCCTCCCACCGCATTCACTTGCAAATCACTGTGTGCTCGAGAAGCCTGCATTTCCCCGGGCTCCAACCTTCCCAGGGTAAGTGCTGCGGCTCCAGCGGCAGCGCCTCTCTCCCGCTCCCCTCCGAGGTGGGAGAGAGAGGAGTGTGCGTGTGCGTGTGTGTGTCTGTGCTCGCTGCGTGTCTGTGTGTCTGTGCTGGTGNTTTTTTTTTTGTTTTTTTTTTTTTTTTTTTTTTTTTTTTTTTTTTTTTTTTTTCGTAAATCAGAAGCTCTGAATGAAAGCCAGTCGGAGGGAGAGCTCCCCCTTAGCTTTCGTTCCGGACTGTCCAGAGTTAAGTGATGCTGGGAGAAAAAGCCTGAGTTAGATCCAAGTAGGATCAGTCTTAAAAAATAACAGGAGACAATCGACCAAAAAAAAGGACTGTAATAGCTCGTTTTTCAGTTTGATTGGGGTGGACATTACTTCACTTTCTCAGCAGAATAAAAGGTAGGAACCTTTCTTATTTTTTTCTGTTGCTATTATTATTGCAGTTATATTAGAGCAGTATGTTGTTTAATGTAATTTGTATATTTGTTCTACTGTATACAACTTTTTGCATTTTATAAATATGCATCAAGAGTAATGAGACAAGGGATAGGAAATAGCTGCTGTGCATTCTCTCCTCAAAGCAAACCGATATCATCATATGCATTCAGGGTTGAAACACTAAGCATTTTACATTGTTTTTTTCTTCTAGTAAGCAGACTGTCTTTTGAGCAGCAGTTACCATCTATAGTCAGTTCTTGCAAATTCAGTATGGGGGGAACAAGTCTAACTGAATTGAAAAAAGCACAATGTTTCATAGTGTAACAGTTATGAACATTACATTAAACATACACATATGTGCCCTCACTTTCTGTATACCTGTGCAAGTCTGTTGCAGCTTTCACTGTTAATCGTTCTGCCCTGGGTTGAATTTCAGAATAATTATCCACAGTCACAGAAAATGCTTTTTATGAAGGAAATCCCTGTGGAAGGGGATAGCAGAGTGGATAGAAGCAAAATTTCAAATATCTGTATAGAGCCATATGCACACAGATGGGGAAAAAATTGCCTGGTTTGACATTTCAGTAAAGGGGGAGTGGAGGAAGAAGGGAAAACCAGGGGGTAGAAGGGAAAAGGTGGAGGGAGGAAAAATTCAGTCTGCACCTGTGTGAGCATTTATTGTCACTGCTGCAATAAAATCCATATTTGATGTGGTGTTAAATTAATTCAGCACAATACAAATCTAAATCCATGCTCCCAACTACTAACTATTGATGGCATTGTCAGCTGCATAAGAAATTTTCAATAGGCTCATACTGTACATCATACTAGTTGCAGCTGTAAAAATCCAACAGCCCTTCAGCTTAGGAGAATGCATCTACACGTGCAATCAGTGACAAATAGCAACCAGCATTTTAAAACGGACCTATCATCTCTGTTGCTTCCACACAAATGGAGCTGTTGCCTATAATCTTCATCTTTCATTTCAGTAAAAGCCTCTGTATTATTCCAACAGCACTCCCATTGTTTTGAAGGTATTTTTTTAATTATACAACTTGTTGTGCATGTCTGTGTGGATGCGTATGTGAGTGTGTGAGTATGTGCACAGTGTGAGGAAGCAAATCTGTAAAAAATAGTGTCTTTTTTTTTTTTGTCTTCATTTAAAGGTAGTAGGCTTTAAATTCACATGGTAATATTACTGGAGGGAGAAAGCAGAAAGTGGGAGACTGGAACACACTTCTGAATCTCTAAATCCTTTTCACATATGCCATTTACAAGGAGCATTACAAGTCTGTTATTAGGATTTATTGAGATTTTTACAGCTACATAAACTTTTACATTAATTGCTTATCTTTTGAATGTAATAGCAGTCTGTGCTCTTTTAGAGGGGGAAATGACAAAAGGAACTTAGAGAACTAACGAAAGCAAGAAGGAAACAGGTTATCTTCCTCAAGAGTTGAAAACCACCTATTTAGAGTCAATATGGATTTATGTCAAGAGGGGAATACTTCTTGGATTATCAGCTCTTAATCTAGTTTTGGCCTAAGGGACTCTTCTCATATTTTTTATATACTTTGTTACATAAAAGTTTGAATGAAAAGGTAATAATTTCTGCAGCAGTTTCTGTTAATTTTAATTTAGATTTATGTCTGTGTTTTTTTATTTGTGGTGTCAAGACAATGTTGTAGACTTAAAGAGGAGCACTGAAATATCTGAAGAGTGTTGGTTATAATGCATACGTTTAAGCTGAAAACTGATCCTGATTATTTGATTTTTTTTTTACTTTGGGTAGGATTGGAAAATACGTCTTGGCTACTTGCCTTGTCAACCGTTTATATTTAGAATACTTAAAACGGTTTGTGGAAAAGAAAATAGCAAAACACATTTTAAAAAAACCGTATGTAGAATCTTACATTTTCCTGAATTATCTTTTTGCCTTTGCATTAGAATAAATGAGCATAGATACCCTAAAACTTCACACTTCAATGTTCTCAATAGACAAAGGATCTGTGAAGAATGATGGAATACTGAAATGTGCTCACAGTAGACACTGTGGCTTCTGTTCTTTTCTGTGCTTAGCAATAGTTGAAAAATTCAGGAAAAGAATGTTATATGTGAGGCCAAATGAGCATAGAATTAATTAAAATTAAAATAGAGATTAATAAAATATACATCTAGACATACAAAACAGTATACAGCTAAATAATGTAAGTTTTTTTTCCTTGTTAAATAATTAAATCTAAAAGTCAGAACAGGTTAATTTGAAGATAGTATCTGCGTCTGATTCTGAGAGAGTAATTTCCTGATCTCAACGTGATTTCCCAAAGAAAGAAATTAATGAAATAGAGCCTGTCTCATCTGGATAACTCTGTGCAAGTGTTTCTTTGGTTTTTTTTAGCTCTGCTAACCATACTTGCAGGCTGATTGGAAAGGAGTATAATTTTATACCCTATCACACCACTAGGTTGCAGCACTGGTACAGGGGGTCAAAGTAAGATTGAACTATTGTTGAATAATAGTAATGGGGTGAATATGGGATTATGATAATAATATCATCACCTGAAATCATGTTTGTGAACACCAAGGTGTTTTAACTGGACTTCACAATATGACCTGCATAGATTTGAAAAAATCTGTTCTATGGGTAATTCTTTGGCATTTTTATTAATTATATGACTGACCGAAATAGGAGAAAACCACTGATTATTTGGGCAGAATGTAAGGGTGAAAGGAACATTTTCTGAGTGACTTCAGTGAACCACATGAATATTTGTTCTGTATTACCACTGAATTTTCTATGGGCTTTTTACTAACATACTATTTCATACTTTGTTTATTGTAAAGGAGAAAAATTGAAATTAGACAAGTAAAAACAATCTTCTCATGAGCAGTTTAAATATGGCTGAGTAAAACATTATGAAGGGTGACTTCACTGTACGTAAGGATGCCACACCATAGCACACTTTCATTGCTCTGCATAGTATGTAACTATCAATGAAAGCTCATAGAAACTAAAGGTACAGTTCACTGAGACATTACGTGATTAAAAAGCACATGTGCTGCACATCTTGCACTTTCAAATCTCCTAATGTGATTATTTGCTTTTTGAGAAAAAATACCATAATACCTGTATTGTCTAACTTCTGGAAAAGCTTAAAAGCAATAACAAAGAAAAGAAGCAGCAATGGAATTCTGAGCTCTAAATGTTCTCCAAATCTCTCTTTAGGCCAAGAGTGACTCCTATATTAAAAGTTGCTTGTTTTTTGCTCCCTGGATTTACATCTTTTCAGCTTTGAATCCTTGGCATGATGACTTCCCTAACACACCTATTTCTGTGGGTTAAGGAATCTACAAGAGAGAAATAGAAAAAAAAGAAATCATCATCTCTGGGAGCTGTGTATATTTTAATTACCAAGCTGGGAAAAAAAAAATGTCTCAGCTGATCCTGAAAATTTTTTCTCTGTTTTCATCTGGTGGGAAGCCAGAACACCACCTGACCAAAGGCCATTGAGCTCATATGTTCTCTCTACTGGCCTATCAGTCCATTTTTTAATATATGGGCGATCGGGCAAAGATTGCCTGTTGAAGCCTCATACACATTTCTTTTTGCATGCAGTCTTCCTGATTACTAAAGGTCAGAGACAACTACCTCAAATGTGTGTGTGTGTGTTTATAGTAGAGGTAAAACAGGGACAACCTTTATCTTAAACAGGGCTCGCATTCTAGGAAGGGGAATACTGTAAAGTTTCTTTCTTAATTTAATTCAGCTTTTTATTACTTGACTTTTCCTGCAAGTCCCACTACTGTTTCTTGTCTTTATTAATGTAGACAAAATAGATTATGTTTATAATTTTTTTGTCAAGGAAGAGTGTCCAGCAGGAGGCATAAAGCTCTAGTAGCATCTCAGAGGTACTTCCTAGCTTGTCACAGGGCATCTGCTCTGGGATATAAACTCAAGTCCACTCTCTGGTAGTGTGTGCTTACCATGTACCAAAAGGCTGCAAAAGGGAAATACAAAGATTTAGGAAGTTAATTGGATATAATGAAATGCAACATCAACATGGGAGGTGTCTTTTTTTGTATTATTCCCACATGGACATAATTCTTCACATGATGTTTTTTATTTGTAACTTTATGATGGCATCTCTTAATTGTAACTCAAAGTGAATGTTGAACCATATTTAACACAGTAGGGAATCATGTAATGAAGAGAGCATGTGTGTGTGTTTATGTATAGGTAATGGTTCAAAAAGTTACTTCAAAATAGGTGTTTCCAGAATTCTGTTGCTCAAAAGCTACAACTGTATTTTTCTGTTTTCTAAGAAAACCAAAGTACCCTCTTCAAATATGAATGTATGTACATGTATATTTTACTGTTAATATTCCATCACCTACCACTTTAGAGATTGGGTTTATTGTATCAACTTATTGCAATGTTTTGCATTACAACATAAAGAACATGACTTACCACTTCTTATCCAGACCAGAGCACGATCCTTAAAGATTACTGCAATCCTCATGAACTCTGCAATGCTATAATACCCAGATTTTGTGAACATGAAGAATGTATACCAATGTAATTTGCAGCACTATTAGCAAGACTCAAAATGCAGTGTCCTAGAGGACTGCTAATTTTCTCCCCTAAACTAACAAAAATAAATATATATAACTGAACTTTTTATTGCATATGTCTATCACATTTCAGTAGTTCAAACAGTTCCATCTGTTTATCATATGCAAAAATCTTATTAATTGTCATACTCTCCTAATAGCTAGCACAAGTAAAACACAGATATACCTGTGTTTAGGAAACTTAGAAACTCTGCATTCTATCATTAGTTTCTCTAAGTATCACAGCCTTAATCGAGGGAGTTTTGAGCATTTCATATCTTACACAAAAGGCAAAATGCATGGAGAAAATCTGTGGGTTTTTAAATGAGAGTGAGAAAAGATACAAGAACCCAAAGTATGTGAAATTATTTGGAGTGTATATGGAGAATAGAGGGAGGATGGTGAAGTTTATTCTGCTTCTAAGAATTCCAAGAAAAATTATCCTGCAAATGTATCAACCTCCTTTCTCTTTGAAGTAGAGACCTGTCATTTCCCTGATGCCTTTTCCATGGTGCATGGAACTGGGAACCATAAATGCACATCCATTTGATCTCTGTGTCACCAGGAAATTAGTTGAAAGTAGACATTCAGATCACATATTAGGAGGAAATTATTTCCTTGTAGGGTAGTGAGGCATTGGAACAAGCTGCCCAGTGAAGCTGCGGATATCCTGTCCACACTAGTGGGCAGCATCGCTGCTCATGGTAGGAGGGGCTTGCAGCTACAGGATGTTGAGGATCTTTCAGGCCCCTTCCTACAACTTTATGATAAAGTGTCATTGATTCTATACATTGTGAAAATTGTAGATAATACATTTACTAAAAGTTTGCATGCGCTAATTAGATTGATAAGATTTAATTCTTAAGCTAAATATTGGGAGTATATTTGCTTGTTTGTATTTTAAATGTTGAGATTATTCAAAAGATGATCTTGACTTTCAGTTTTTAGAAACAATTGCAAAACAAAACCCAAGAAAAATAGAAAGAATAGAAAGAAAATACCCCAACTGAATATGCTGAATACAAAAAAATCCCCAAACATGATGAATTGAAGCAAGAGAATTACAATATTTCAGTTCTTACTTCCTTTCCAACTGTAAGAATAAATTTTAATACCAAAATTTACAAATAATCTTTTACAAAAATTTTACATCATGCTAATTATCATATTTTTATTATGAGTAGAGATAGCTTCTAATTTTTGGTTTCTTTCATTTAGTGTGGGAGAGAATTTTTACATGTCAATACCGTTGCATGCTATATTATTTTTATATGCATTATAATTTTGATTCTGTGGCATAAGCTATGCCACAGAGCTACTATCCTGCTCTCCTGACTTTCTGCTAAAAAAAAAAAAATCATTATTAGTCAGAATAATCTTGTAGTAAGTGGTAAGCAATAGTGTATACCTCAATTTATGAATGGGTTAATGGGGTACATCTGATTACTTTGCAGTCAAATAAAAAAAAATTCTTGCTTCTGAGATTGCAGAAGTAAGACATTTCATTATGACATGAAATATATTTTAAGATATTTATATGTATTTTAAACATATTACATCCAAGTCCCTTAAATATACTTCTGCTTCCCACTACCCATGGCTAAGTTTTTAATTTTTTGTCTTCTAATTCCATTTCTCTCTGGGATAGTTTCCACAGTCTTTTGGCAGAAATTTGTAGTGACAATAAAAGAGTGGGATGTAGAACACTATTGTGAGAACATTTTAGGGAAGTGTGATTTTCTCCCCTGTGTTGGACAAAGGTTATTTCCTGACATTAGCATGCTGAGATGTGTTCTTTCCCTTGAGTGAGAGTATAGTGCTCATGGTGAAGAAAGCACTGAAGCTGGCATCTTGATTAAAATGGGTGAACAGAGTCCCAAGCATGTTAGGTACATTTGGTTTTCTCCATAAGTTGGGGGCATTTTATTAAGTTTCTAATTAAGAAGTTAAAAGCAATTGTGCTATGTGTTACTGGAACTACTTTTTTTCTGGTAGTCACAGCTGAATGGAATGTGAACAGAGATAGATGGAGTTTCCTCTCTAATAATACTCCTCTATGAAATTGCTTATACTTTTCCTTCAAATTTCCCTTCTTAAGTGGTTTCAAACCATATAGTATTCTGATTCATCTAATTATTTTGAGAAAACCTTTCTTAAGGTGGAAATGTATTTTTTGTTAGTTTACTAGTTTCTATTATTTAGAGAGTCTTTAATCATTCTGATCACTAGAATAAACTGATCTCTAAAATTTAAGCACATGTATGGAATATTTGTACAGGATGGAAAATTAAGACAAAATCATACTTTTTTTTCTTTCAATCCTTTATAAACAAGGCATCTGAATCACTCTGAAACACATGTCCTATTTGTGAATATATCCTAACTGTGGTTGGTTTTCTCCAGTTTTTTATTTGAGGCCAGAATAAAAAGAATTAGAAAAGGAAAATTAACTAAGACATAGTGTGTTATATTAATAATCCCATTAAAGTTTTGATGAGCATAAATCTTCTAGAGAATTAGAGAATCCATAATGTCACATAAAAAGGTCACTGGGTTTGAGATATTCTAAACTGGATGCCTAAAATTTTGTGACAGTGAAGGAGAAACCAATTATTTAGCTATGTAATCAGAAGGGTTTGTTTTGTTTTTATTTTTAATACCAGTATAAATACATTTCACTGCTTTCTGGGATTTAAATTGTATTTCCTATATCGTGCTTTAGAATAGAATTTACAAATGAGCTTTTAAGTTTTCTCTTCTAAAAACAACCACTTAGCTGGAGTTAAAAAACAATGGTAAAGCTCAAAGTAGTTCAGCCTTCTAAATTACAGGACCAAACCCCCTATGTTAACAAAGCAGTGAGTTCTTGTTAAATTTCAGGTTATGGACATTCAGGAGAGAAAATACCTGCCACTTCCTTTCTCCATGGCTGCAGCCATCAAGAGTGCTTGTGCATGTGGGATCTGAAGTTGTTTTGCCACTTGGATGGGCTGTGAAAGTCAGGGCTAATGGGGTAAAAACAGTCTGGGTGGATCAGTCCCAGAGCTGCCATTTAAATGGTTCTGGCTGAATCTCTGGAAAAGCACCCAGGCTGTTTTGCCTTAGAGGTATCCATGGCTATAAGGTCATTTTAGTGATGTGGTTGTTCCTTGCTACTCTGGGTATGCTGGTTGCGGTCCATTTCTACTTCAAGTATATTAAAATCATTCTTTCCCCCTTTCCCCCCCTCCAAAAAAAAAAA
>VXBU01004197.1:34599-49519 GCA_013400315.1 Bombycilla garrulus
AAAAAAAACCAAAAAAACCCAAAAAAACAAACATTTTGCCCGGGCATTAAAAAATAATCACTGGACAAGTTTAGAAGCTATTTAGTCATCATTGTAGTGGATTAAAACTGGGCCATTAGTTATGAAGAAAATAAAACAAAAAAAATAGTGAGGTCATAATGACATGATGACAGCAAAAAAAGAATACTTTAAAGTATTCAATTGTATCTAAGTAAACAGAATTCATCTCAGTGATTCTAATGTTTAACCAAGTGCTAACTTCACAAGGGTAATCCATTAGTGCTTTAAAATATATGAGCTGAAATGATCTGCAGAAAAAAATGTTTGAAGGTTGATATGTTTCTCTACAATCAGAAATACTTGGTGATGAAGATCAGGACAATAATGACAGAAACATATTTCTTTTATAATTGTAACATTTTTCTTTAAAGAAATCTATGTGACTTGAAAATTGTTGTGGAATTTGTACTTTTGTTTTCTGAGATGCTTGGTTTCTTTCTGGTTCAGGGTTATGAACCATTTTATAAAAGCAGTTCTGCTGCAATTTTAATAGATAAATGTGTTACATGAAATAATTGCCAGTGAAATGATTATGGTTTGAATTTTTTTGTCCTACATGGGGCTATAGGGTTTGGTTTGGGTTCGGTTTTACGCAGGTAGTCCACTCCCAGCTATTCATGTCAAATAGTTAATGCTGTTCATATGGGATGAGATTTTGCTGTGGGAATAGAAAAGCATTAATTTGACAGTATGATATCCTACAAGCTAGAAACAGAGTTTTTTCACTTTCTATGTTATACACCATACAGCTTTTTAAAGAGTTCACTAAATTTGAGTTTTGAGCTCAACTTTTTTTTTTTTTCTTTTTTTTTAGTTGCATTTGTGATGGAAAATTTGAGTGGAGTAAAGGAATAATTCATAATGCATAAGTTGTTAAAGTTTCAAAAATTTTCTTTAGGGGAAACTATACACTGTTGATGGTTTTTGAGTTATTTTTTCTTATGTTGTTTCAGTTTTTATTAATATACTGAATATGTTTTTACTTCCCTGCCCCATACAAGAATGATATAATTCTAAATGTCCATAGCTAGTTCTTTGCAATTTACCGGAAACTTAAGCTTTAGTATAACATTTTTTTCTCCATTAACTCTATGGTAAGTCTACATATCAGTAGGTTGTCAAAGTAATCAGAATGATACTCGTAACTTGCTAACCAGACTGAAAGCCAAATATTGAAGACATTTCTTGTGCAAATCCCTGAAAAGTGTTCCTTTTTTCAGATGGGAACCTTAGGAATGCAGATATTTTTAATCTTTTGGTGCCATCTCGTGGCAAGAGGATAATTATATGAAACAAAGAGGTAGCCTTTTTATCACCTATTTTCTAAGCTTAGCAAAAATGTACCTTGCTTTGGTGATAGATATGTATATATGAATTTTAATAGTGACGGTAAAATAACAAACCAATTAATGCATAGGACAAAACTAGATTTTGGTTTTCTTTCTTTTTAAGAGCCTATAAATATTGATTTAAGAAATCTCACAAAAGTCGACTTTCATTACCACATAGAAATAGATTTTTAGTCTGCTGCATTAGATCTCCGTAGCATACTTAACTGGTTCAAGGCAATTGTCAATATATTTTTATTGTAGTAGTGCACTACATCTCTGTAGAATACTTTTAATACTTAGCTAGCTCAAGGCAATATTCACTTCAGTATGCTGTAATGTTTAACAGAAAGCCAGGGTCTGTGATAGCATTCTTGTTTTTCATTTTATTTTCTGGTTTTGGCTTGGGAAAATTCATACCAGCCTGCATCCAAAAAAAAGAGCAAGAACTGCACAGGAATGCTGTATATTTTCCTGGTATTTTCACTGGGATTCAGAAAAATTAGTAGTTTGGTTCTGTGCTAAATAAATGCTATATTAATAAAAGGGGGGTTTAAAGACAATGCTTGTGATCAGTACAGATCACTTTCTTGCTCACTTTCTGAAATAGTCCATATTTACTTACTTATCTCTAATTTCCAGTCTGTTGAAAAGTTTCTAGATGCAAATATACTATTCTCTGTAAAGAGCTGGAAAGAGAATTGAGATGTCTGTCCTGCTTTACTTAAGGTGAGAGTTCTCATTCTTTCAATAGTAAGGATGTTTTTATTCTTTAAAAAACTTATAGTCTTTTTCAAATAGCATCCAAATATGCTGCAGTTATTGAAAAGCAATGTCAGATTATTACTTTGTGTGTTATTATAATATCCTCCCAGCTGAAGGAGGAAATGCTATCAATCAAAATTAGTACCGGATGAGAACACTATTTTAAGATCTCACCTTTTCTTTTAATGCCAGATTATTCCATTACATTCTGTGCATATGACCAATACTGTCTGTGTACTATATGCTTTGTATATTTGTACAGAAAATAAAAATATTAGAAGGATAAAAATTCTAGATATATTTTCCAGCAATTATATGGTAAATATTAAAATCTTAGTCACTAAAATGTAATTTTCTATAAGCAATCACTAGCTGAGGTAACACTGTGATAAGTTCAGTGTACTAAGTCAGTCAACAAGTGAAGCATTAATTTTCTTTGGTTAGAGATTGAGTGATTTCTCTGATTAGGATTAACTAGATATAAAACTCCCTTGCCCATCAGCTAGAATGAAGAGAAGAATCAAAACATTAATGTAATAAGATACAGAACTTCAACAGTTTTGTACAGGTGTGTGATAATGTGATTATTTCCTCCTCATCCCAGTAAAACTCTCTTAACAGTTAAATATTGAGTACTTCTCTCTCTTTCTATATCTGCCTCCTGTAATAGTCTACAAAAATAAAATGGTAAGCGACTTAACAAAAGAAAGAGTTGCAATTGCTCATTCCAGTGAATTGACAAGATGTGAATTCCCTTACAAGAATGACAAATTTAAATATGTTACATAGTTTTGATAGGAACACGGATAGAAAAGTATGAAGCTTAAGGCCTCACAAACTCAAAAAGTTTTCTAGAAAGGTATTTACCTACATTATATGTTCTCAACTTCTTATTTTGGATTAATACCCATTTGTTTATGCATGTCAGTGTAATTTTCGTTCAGTTACATTTAACACAAAATTAGTACAGAATATTTTACAGAATATTAAAGAGGAGGAAAGTAGAATTCTGTTATATTAGGAGGGTTTGTTTTTTTTTTTTACCTTTGGTTTAAGTAATTTTTAAAATGTACTTTCTTCTAAAAGCTTCAGCTAAGGCAGTATGAAACACCTGAAACATGGAATGAGACAGGCAAAAAAGTAAGCACAGGTACAGAAAAATGATGCAGCATGTCATAAGTCACCAAAGAGAAAGTCTCCAGTGAGATGAGAATAAGAAAATGTGTGGATAGTATTATGTGGATAAGAGAGAGGTAATATCAGTTTAAGGGATAACAAGAATATGTATATAGTTAGGAAAATGTCTTAGAAAGATGAAATAATTCAATCTATCAATGTCTTTGAAGTTAGAAAGGGAAGAGGAAACATGTTCAATTGAAGTGATTCTTCTTATTTATGGAGCTTCTGGAGGTGAAAAGCTAACGATTTTGTGATTATCTTTAGAAAAGCCTGGAAATATATAGCACAATTTCAGAATACATACTTGAAAAATCTGTTAGAATCTCCTCATCTCTGTTGTAAAATTCTGTATATCCCGTTTTTTCAAATTGCACTTGTTGAACAGTAGATTTTGCTCTTTCAATCCCGGTGTGCATAATTTAGTTAGAATTTTAGGTAGGTAAATACATTATTTATGCCGAAAACTGTTGGATCCTGTATATAAAGGGGAGACTGAAAAGTGTCTGCCACTGAACTCGTCTAGATGATCAAAAGGAAAAAATGCTTTTTAAAACTGTATCTAGAGTTAGTCTGTCAGATAAGTTTGATTGCTGATCTGTGAAACTTGTGTATTTAGTGTGTTCTCCTGACTGTCAAAATTATTTATATCTAGTGTGACAACCAGTTAATCTAAGCAACACATACCTAAGCTGCGGCAGTGAAAGAAAAAAATTCATCCTGCTGTACAACTGCAGTAGTAAATAACTGACATGTTTCAGGGCCCACAAGCCTACAGAAATTTTAAACAAGACATAAAGGTCACAAAAGCACAGGTTCCTGACAATCATGGGTGCTGTTCTTACATGCACAATGTAGCTGTGCCATATTTCAGACTGCAGAAACAGACTGCAGAAACAGTTCAAATGAGTTTTTAGCTGTGACTTTGTCCTTCGGAGCTCGCAGTTCTTGGGACAAAACTGGGAAGGGCTATTTAGATAGAAAAGAGAACTGCAAAATTAAAAGTAGTGACACTGATATGTAATTTTTGGCGTTAGGTTAAACTTACCTTTGCCAAAGTAAACTTGGTTTACAGAGAAATGGAGGTATGTTGGAACCCAGGGGGTTCCTATGATGCCTTTGGACGACCCAAAACCTGGTCAGGAGGCTTTTCAGCCTTGCCAGAGGTGTCAGAGACCCTGGAATGATACTAAAAATACCTGTAACTCTGATTCTAACCCATGGAACAGGTTGTCAGCTTTGTATGAGGAATTTCAGGTCACAAAAACTTAGATAGTAAAATAGTAGTAGTTATAAGTAAAAAGAAGATAATTTGAATGTATGTACAGGGGGGTTTAGGGCCCTGTACAGGGGGGTTGGAGATCTGTACAGGGGGGTCTGAGACACAAGATGGAGGATTTTTACACGTGGCATGTTATCTTATGTTCTTCTTCATAACCTCCATCTTCTTGGTGATGCTGGCACTTTTGGATTGGTTTGACACAGATCTGGACATGGTGATGTGAGGGGCATAGATTGGTACTTAACTGTAAACATTTAATACGTAGTTTTTAGTATAAAAGATTACAGCTCACCTGGGGCGGGCACAGTGTGTCTCTGGACGCGTTCTGTGTCAACCCTGGCAGAGCAGAGAAATCTAATCTTTGATAAGGAATTAATAAACTGCCTTGAGAACACGAACAAACGACTCCAGACTACTCCTTCAACAGCACGGGCCAGAAACCTGGACTTTCCTACATATTGCGGGGTCTCCTGGGGTTAAGGAGATCCCCGCAGAGGTATATATTATCTGCAAATAAAGCACTTTTTTCCTTCCCTACCTTTTACACTGTAGAAAGAATTTGAACTGTCTGACATATGAATACAGAAATAAGACAAAAATTATCTCTTATTGGACTGATGTGATGAAATCAGCATGCTTCAGAAATGAAAATGTTTATTTTTATACAATTTTCCTGCAATGGATTTATATCCCTGTGCTCTGATGTAAAGCACTATGACAGACTGTCATGGGGATAGCTGTCACTTTTTAGTATTGTTAAGAGAATTCAGGAAGCAAAAGACAAAAGGAATTGTAGTCCCTTAAAAATGGGAGAGAAATTTCCAGCCTTAAGAAATTTTAAAACATATTTTTCCCTGTTTTAACAGTACTTTTTAACAGTCTCACAATGTCTTCTGCAGGATAGAAACATTTTTCAGAGAAACTAAACCCTTATGACTCTAGAAGTGTCTCTCTAGCAGCATTCAATTAAGTTCTCATCTGCCAAAGGGAAAAAAAAACACCTTTATTTCCAGATATTCCAGAAGTCTTTATGATAGTTTTAGACCAGGCTGCAGCTCTTTTTTAGCTCCTTAGGTGTTTGTGACGACTGATTACATGAGAAAGGAATGTTGACAATGGCTCTCTTGTTTCTTTTCTGTTACTCCACATTACTATCCACAAGGACTTCCACAGATTTTGCACTTTGAAAAGACCACACTACTCTATCTTGCTACTCATTAAAAAAAAAAGAAAATCCTGAAGGAGATTAAATAAGAGTTAATCTGCCTCTTTCTCTGTGTTTTGGTACTTTTCTGAAAGGCATTTTGGTTAACAGTAGCAGTCAGGTGCTCTTGTCAATTAGGCCATCCTTGAAGTACTGGGCACTCTTCAGGCAGAAGAACAGGCATGTGAAGAACAGGGAGACTCAGGGCTGGGCAGCACTGCAGAAGCTCCTCATTGACAGTGGATTTCTGATGCTCTCTTCATAATAACAGGGAAGGAGTTTGCCTCCAGGAAGGACTGAAAGCCACCTCCTACAATGTATTGCAAACCTGGAGTTTGAATGCCAAAAACCACAGAAGTCTGAGGGCCAGGTTATGTTGATAAACTCATGTGCTTCTGTGCAGGGGAGACCCTGGCAGTCCAAAAATTGTTTAAGCTTGTATTTGATTTACAGTACTGTTGACAGTATATACAAAGTTCAGCACCATTTTTATTTTTTTTTTTAATTCTGTCCAGATATGTACATACTTGTTCTCTCAACAACTTTGTCCTTAAATAAAGCTATGCCTTGTGCTGAGACTAATTTTCAAGAAGAAAATAAGAATAAAACAGCTCTGTATTTCTGAGGTTAACTTCTCCTAACTTCCAGTTAACCATCAACCTTACGTATTTGTGCCAGCTAGAGTTTAGTAGTACTACATTCAGAACTTAAAATTTTTCAGACACTTCATTGATTTCCACCTTAATTTTAATAAAAGGGTAATTTTAATTGCTCACATAATTCTTAAAAGGCAGTGACTTTTTTCATAGCCTTTCAATGATGTCCAATAAGTATCTGTCAGGAAGTTGATTTAATTGATTAAAGGACCACAGTGAGCAGCCTGCTTTAGTAATGAAATGAAGAGGACAGTTGGAATGATTAAATTTTATAGAGAATTCACATGAGCAGAGCTTGTCCTGGAAGAGAAGAGCAAAATGAGAAACTTGCACCGAGCTGAACATTCTTATTGCCTAGGAAGTGCTCAATTGCACTTTTGCTTCAGGGTACATTGAGCAGAAATTTTCACATCCCAAGCAACATACGGAATTATATATTTAATAGAATACTAATAAGTTGCCTCACTGAAATACTACAGTGTTGAAAGTCAAACAGTGCCAAGTATTTTAGAATTATTAAATTTTCCATATAAGACTATAATACAAAATTATTAGGGAAATCAAATTACAAGCCTTTTTAATACACATATTTTACTCCTGGAATTTTAATGATTGTTGCATTATCTTTTATGTTTTTGTTCATAAAATTTCCAAAATTATAAGCAATGTTTTTGTAATATTACTTTTTATTCCAATGTTGCTCAGCTCTTACTCAGCTCTTGATCACTGGCTTTCTTTCTGTGCTCTGTGGGTACTGGTATTTCAAAGTTTCCTTTATGTGTCATGTTCTTTGTTTAAAACATACTTCTTATGTTCATTGCTTCTCACTTCACATTTCCTGTCCATCACAGATATTTATCTTTCATCTGTATGATGTAATATAGCAAATTAACAACTGAATGCTTTGAAATTCAATTAACAATTGAGTGCTTTGAAACAATTGGTGCTTGTGAACAAATGGTTTACTGTGACAGGCTAAAAGCAGTCTGAAGTCCTCTGTGAGAAATTTACTACGTAGCTAAAACATAAAACACTTGGTTTTTAGCATCAAAATATATTAATTTGGGCAAACAAAACTTCTGTTGAGTGGGCTGCTGCGTAATGTCACACCTCTTCCAGGTATATCCTTCCTGGGCTGTATCTCCAGGATCCACAAAAATTGGTTAAACTTGAACAGACCTAATTGATGCAGCAATGCCCTGAAACCATCTAAGAGACCATATGGCACAGCAGCAAGGAGAAACATTAAGAAATTGTTCAGACATCAATAATCATATAAGTCCCTTTACATCTATCCATAAGAAAAGGCTATCTCTAGGTATCAGTACACACATGGAGACACTATGGTACTTTGCATATGCTTACAAATATATTTTTTCTAGTGTTTCTTTAGCCTTCTGTTTGTTTTTAAACATTGGTTTTATGGTGTACTTTGGTGCCTTTAAGAATATTCAATGCTGTCAAGGGTGTTCATGATGTACAGCTGTAGTTCCTAGATAATTTTTAGTGTATAAAGGCTATTATTTATGAAGATTTAATTAATGATAAAGAAAAGTTTTATCCATTTTTATCATGTATCAGTTATTAGCTACTAATAGGTATGTGAAGTAATGGGGATTACTGGGCTGCAACAGTGTTTGTGCATGAGCACTGACCTCTTATCTATCTATTTGTGCCCTGCCTGGTTGTTTGCAAAGCAGCAAAAGCTTCAGAATTGCTAAAGAGCTTTAGGCTGCTTTTTGTACATTTAATATATTATAACTAAAGAATACAGCCACCACCATGTCCAGACTACATCTACTCTGTTTAGACTGTAGTCCTATTACCTCCTAAAAATGTGTCTTATATGGGCAGCACATGAGGATTATTTAGTGAAATATTAATTAAATAATAATTCCATAACTGGTGGGGCTTTTTTTGTTTTGAACTCAAACAAAACTAACAACCAGTATTTAGCCTAGAGAGGGAGCACAGCAATTACCATTGTATAGCTAATAAAACTTAAAATCAACTCTTCTTGATTATTTGGGATTATCAAAAATTATTCTGTTATGATTGCATAGGTGTTGAAAATAGCATTCCATATCAGTTTCATCTTGGGAATTTTTCCTAATAATTGGCTGTTGTGCCTATAATCTCTGGGGTTTTTCTTTGTAAACACATTCTGGGATTTGCTTGTCCTCTTCAAAAGCCTTCCATTTCCTTGAGGTCCTGTGCCATAATGCTCATGGAAGCATTGAGAAAATAAGTGTTCACAGGGGAGAGAGGAACCAGGATTTCTTAACTGTGTATTGGGAGGTGAAATGCAACCCAGAGTACATATGGTGTACAGTTCTCTGAAGATGTGCAGCTTTACCCGTTTAACATTTCAAAGCAGTGAAAAGCAAACAAAATCTTTCTATAGTGTGTTGGTGCACTAAGACCTATGTAAACTGCCAAGTTTAGCTGGTTGGATTTTCTTGTACTTTTGGATGTCGTTTTACAGAATCCTTTGTATGGAAATATTGTGGCCTGTTAGAGGCTGTCACAAAGACAAGGCATTTGTAAAACTAAGACTGGGGAATAGTTTACAGAATTTAGAGATAACTTGTCCTAGCTCAGGTTCATCCCTGTCCACTGGCTATGTATTGTATTTGTATGCTTAAGTAAAATAACATGGCAATGTATAATAAAATAAATCTGGGAACTTTCAAGTCTGATGAAGTAGTTTGCCAATTTAATAAAATGTTGACTTTTATTTTTTCTTTTTTTTTTTAAGAAGTTTTCCGTAAGCAGTATTAATTTGTTTCCTCTGTTTCTTTCCACCACAGTTTCTTTGGAAACATAACATTGTATGTTTGATGCTAAATGACGTATCATATTGGAGCTTAGAGTGATTTGAAATATTAAAAGAATCAAAAGTTATATTGGAGACAGGTCATTTTTAATAGCAATGTGATTACAGTTTTTTATGGAATTTTTCCTCTTTCAGACAGCATTTCTTCTGCAAGCTTAGAATCATTCCACCTTTCTTTCCTTGGAGACACAGTGGGCACATAAGCATTAACCATTTTGTGTTCAGGCCCTTGAGCTGTTCCCGTTTCCAGTGAGGTTATGAAGAACTTCTGAAAATCCAGTAGTCTAAAAGGACAACTGTAAAAAAGCGAATATAAGGTGAGATACTAGTAAACAAAATATGAGTAAGCATTTAGTTTTTCAAATTATGTTTAATCCCTAAAGAACTGTGAAAGCCAATCTGCAAATAGTACCTATTTTATGTTGAATCTACATTAGTGGAACACTTTATTATTTTTATTTTAATAAAATAGGGCCAGTATGATTAAGATTGGCTCAAAAAACTTAGTTCTTCTTTGTTCAGTTATTCTGTGGATGTGAAACATATCTGAAAGTAAACATTATGTAATAGCCTTTTATTACATTTTTCAGTCTAAATAAAATGAAGTTCAGGGTTGGTCTTCTGGGTATAGCACTTATAAGATTAAGGATGGATAGAGGTGGAAAAGGAAGTTAATCTCTAAGAGATTCTTAAGAGATTAATTGTACTATGTTAATGTGTGCTAGTTCTGTCTGTGGATGTGATTATCATAAAAATTACAAAAATAAAAAATTAATTCACTGGGATGGGGTTTGTAGCTGTTTTTGTTTTGTTTTGTTTTTTTTTCTTTTACAAATCACTTTAAACATTACCTCTTGCACATTCAGTAGATGTGGATAACAGATTAAGCCCTGTCCAAGTCTGTCATATTTCTAAGTCATAACTTGTCCCCTCTCACATGCCCATTTTTCTGTCAAGTAGCAGAACCAGTCTGTTCACTTGTGCCATGACAGTCATGAGAGTTCCTCTCTTAAAATGTGATGTTCAAAATGAATTTATTGTTTTAGCTAAGCTCTTCCCATTGTTGCTTGAGTAGTGAAGATACACTTTATTTTTCTTATAGGTAATAATCCTCCTTATATATCAGTTTTCCTTTTTTTTGAATCCAGATGATGCCCGCTGTAAAATCATATTCAGTGATCTTTGCCTCACAAGCATTAAGATGGTTGACATTTATTAATTTTTCTCTGTCCACCAGGCATGATAATTATTCAATCATAGGAAGAATTAAGAGAGGAACTGGAGTGGAAAATGTATACTTTTAATCAGAGAATGACTAATTATTCTGAAGCTGCTTCAGCCAAATCATGTTCTATCCTAGTTGTAAATTCATTAGACCCATGCTTTGAAAACCTGTAAATTGCAGTGAACAGCACGTGGTTCTTGAGAATGCCTGATCCTCATGCTGAGCTGGTTTTATTTTATCAACGTGTGAATGTGCTGCTGCTGGGTTTCTGGGTTTTCTAAATGTCTTATCACTGAGTCATCCCATACGTTAACAGTTGCCTTGCTTACAGCTGCACATTTTGGCCAGTGTTGTTCCACCACTTTCAGGGGGAATTACATCACTTCTCACCTTGAAATTGTTTATGGATTTCTTCAGTATCTTATGTCTCTTGGTTGTAAAACATATTGTAACACAGCTAATAGGATTGCAAAAGGTGGCCATTCACATCTAAATTCTTAAATTAATCTTTCCTGTTTAATGCAGAGATGATAACATCTTGATGCCAATATAAATTTGCACTAGTTACCTGTAGTAACTGTACTAGTACCTGCACTAGTACCTGTTCTTTGTAAAAAGAAAGTTGCTGTGATAACACACTGCATTCTCCAACTTCCTTCAATTTATCTGCAGAACAATGCTCCTCCACCAAGTATTAAATCAAAATTTTCAATCTTGCTTCTGTTCCTAATTCTCTTAGAAATATTTCATCCTAGACATCTCTGACTTTTTTTGTGCCTCAGCTTTGTCTGTTTTACCTCCTTCTTTCCCTGTTATTCCATTATACTCATATTTAAAAATACAATGTATTTTATATTTTTAGGTGTTTATTTCAGTATGTTTTGAATGAAATGACAGTGTCTTAGCTGAAGTCTATTCTTTACTGCATTTTCTATTCCACTTTTGCACTACATAAGCTTTTGTTTGTGCCATATAGTTTCTTTCAAAAATTACTCCTCCTTTGGTCTTCTCATCTTTCCTGCACATAATATTATCATAATCTTCCAGTCCTTTGGGATACTGCACCAGCTCTCTAAGATGCTTATTATATGGTTTTGAACTTTCAGAACAAAAAATGGTGCGATTTTCTAAGTTTGCTCACTGTACTTTTTGTATTAATATAAAGATGTCAAAGACATCTGATTAGATGCCTAATGCAGTACCTCCATCACCCTGACTTGCTTTTTTTTCTTTTTATCCTTCTTTCCCCTCGACTCTTATTTGTTCTATTCTATTTTTTTTTCCTATCCATACCTAACATGTTTGTGTTAGCACACCCATATTTCATCTCCAGAATCCTTTTTACTAAACTAGTACATATTTTTTTCTTCCTTATTCCCCTCCAAGTCCCATAAGAAAAACATCATATTTATTTAATAACTCAGTGAAAAATGTCCCTTAAGTGAGGAAGTCCAGGTGACACAATCAGCTAAAGATTTATTTCCAGAATATTGTTCTATAGAACTGGAGGTTTTTTCCTTATGAGAAAGTTCTCTATAAGGTAATGAATAAAAAAGGTTTGTTAATGGAAAGTGTAAGGTGTTTTTACAGATGTTGATACTGTGGAAAAAACTTGCAAACCTTGGCATGGATGAGCATTTGTAGCCAACTTCAGTAATTTGCATAAATAAAGCTTTTGGAGGGGAAATTAAATTGGAAAAGGTTATGGAACAGGATTTGGAAAAACCCTGAGGCAGAGAGACATTGAAGAAGCTGCTGTCCAGTTGCAGAGCAGAAGGGACTCACATGCAGCACCTGTCAGGGCTGAGGACAGAAATGACAGCAGCAGTGCTGCTGCTGATCTGGTTGCTCTGTGACATGACATCTTGCTGACCTCATTGTCTGTCAATGGTTTGACATCTTACCTCACTAGTTGCCAGAAAGCTGCAAAATTTTCAATAGTGTGACAGTGACCTTCTATTCGATATATGGACATTTTTAAACACCTTTCTCTCCCAAAACTGGTGTACTTTTTGTAGGTTTGGTATTTATTTTCTTCATTGTCATAGAGCTGTCTGTCTTAAAGCGTACCACTGCGTAATGTGAAGGAGGGATTGCAAATTAGAAGGTTTGTTTATAGGCACTGGAAGAGATTACACTTGAGTTCTTCAATCCTCACTCATATAACAGTTATTAGAAACATCTGTTTTACTCTAAAGTAATGTCTTAAGAAGAGGAGTAAATCATTGCTTGACATTTTTTACAAAGTTTTGCTAATGTGTGTATATATATATATATTTCATAATATTGTGGTTCTGTGGTTCTCAACACTGAGGAAAAAATCCCCATAGTTTCTTTCAAAATCACAATATACACTTTAATTACTTATCACATTTTCCTTTGAGTAGCATCAGTGAATATCTTTAGCAAGTACACTTCAGTCACTGAAGTAGCTCGCTTTTTATTGCTGAAACTGAGAACAAATCCTTGACATTCTTGTAGTAACATAAGAATAACACTGTCACTGACATTAGATTCTTATACTAGTCTGCCTTTCTCAAACAGGTGTTTTGGAAGAGAAGTAAAAGAAGCACCAGAGATAAAAAAGAAGCTGTGGGGAAAAGAAAGGATAGTTGTCAACATGCCAATGAAAATACATTCACAAAATAAAGGCTAGAGCAAGTAACTTGTGAGTGATACTAGATGGAAATTGGAGAAGTGAACACAATGAGTCATAGGAATAAAAACATTCAATGGGATGTATTGCCATTTAATTTATGTGACCTTTACAGACTCCTAAGAATCAGTTTTACTTTCTGTTTGGAGCCATTGATCCATTGGATATTAATAAATTGGTGTAGGACCTGAAGTAACCTTCCTCCTATATTTGTCTAAAGTCCTAACTTTCTTGTAAATGCTTGCTTTAGGGTAAAGCAAGCTATAAATGAAAATACGAAATTTAAAATGCTCAGCATTGCTTCTTCCCATGCTGACACTAGCATTGGGTCAATGCATTTTTTTCTTGGCAGGTGCAACAAATGATGTTTGTAACAATATGATAGAGATCCAGTCTGACATAAACTTTTCAGAAGGGAGAAGCTGGATGCCACCCTGTAAAAATATCAAAGCAGATTGGATAAAATAGAAATGCTTTATCTAAAGAATTTAAGTCATGATATGCATTGAATGGAAATGGATTTGCTTCCCCTGGAGAGATTTTGATGGCAGATGGTCAACGTTTCCTATATTGACAATTCCTAGGATTTTGTTGTGCAGAAAGTGTCTGAATATACTGTAATATGTATACTCTTGTAGTACTCTTTATGGATTGATTTCTTAGCCAGCTTTTAGAAATTCGTATTAATAGAAGATGGGAGATTCAGATTTTTCTGATGACTTTGTAACCCAAGAATTGTAAGGAGAGTCTATCACATACAGACATGTCTATGAAGTTTTGTGATCTTCTATGACATTTTCCCCCCTGCAAGTGATTTGAAGAAATCTGCTGATAAAAATGCACAGATTATCTGGTTCTTGATATCCAAAAAGAGTAGCTTTATTGAAGATAACTTTCTGTGAGGAAAAAGGGATTTTGTGGATTAAATTTCATAGGCAGTAAGCATCACACAGCTGCTCTGTCATTCCCCCTCCTGTGGGATAAGGGTGAGAAAGGGAAGGATAAAAGTGAGAAAACTCATAAAGACAGTTTAATAGGGAAAGCAAAAGCTGCTCACACAAGCAAAGCAAATTAAGGTAATTAATTCACCATTTCCCATGGGCAGGCAGTTGTTCAGCCATTCCCAGGAAATCAGGGATCCATCACATGTGGCAGTGCTGATGTGGGAAGACAAACAATGCTGCTCCTGATGTCCCCCACTTCCTTCTTTTTCAGCCAGATGTATGAGTAAGCATGATGTCACATGATATGGGACATCCTCTGATTAGTCAGGGTGGCCTTTCCTGGTGGTGTCCCCTCCCATCTTCTTATGCACCCCCAGTCTACCCACTGGAGGAGTGGGGTAAGGACCAGAAAATGGCCTTGACACTGTGCAAGTGCTGCTTAGCTATAGGTAAAACATCCCTCTGGTATCCACATTGTTCCCAACAAAAATCTCAAACACAGCACAATAAAAGATGCTGTAAAGAAAATTACCTCTATCATAGACAAAATCAGTACAACGAGGAAATGAATTGAGGGGTTCTAGTATGTTATGCACCTAGAGGGATTAAGTGGTGAGATTTCTTTGCTTTTTGCCACAGCTGGATAAAATTTTAAAGTAAAATTATTTTACAGAAATACTTTGGGTTTGTTCAAAATATTACCTTACAGTGCCAAGAAACTATATGTAAAATATCTCAGATATATGCTGCATATATATATATATATATACATCTAGATATATCCAGAT
>VXBU01004197.1:49580-85106 GCA_013400315.1 Bombycilla garrulus
TAGGTATCTGGGCGGTATACACATCTTTTCATTTATGAGGCTGGGTTGGAAGTATATTTAGAACTGAACAGACACTTTGAGAACATTTTTGATTCTAAAAATTAGAATTAGAGAATTTATTTTTTTTCAGTCTTCTCGTGATTACTCATTTGTGATCTCTACAAGGGAGATTACACTTGTTCACTGTTGTTCTAGAGTTTTGGTAAATTTACAAAAGAATATTCTGTAGACAAAAAGTGTAGATACTGCCTAGGACAGCATCACTCGTTCAGAAATGATACAAAAATATTGCATATAATATAGTACAAGGTAGGAATAAGTCTTTGGAAAAAAAGTCATTGAAAGTCATTGTAAGACTTTAAAAAGTCTTTAACTTCAAAGATCAATATATCCTTAATCACTTGTAATTCCTTGCAGTTTAAGAAAAAGACTGTTGTTAAGAAAACCCCTGACGTTAAATCATTAGCTGTTCATACTTTAGTGAAACTGTCTCATGTTCTAAAAACAAAAACCTTAAAAAACCCAAAACTCAAAGACGAGATGGTAATTGACAGGCATAAATTATTCCTATATACTAAATTCCTTGTATTTCTCTTGTATAATTTTTATTCAGTCACATTAAATAGAAATAAACAGTATTTTTTTCATATTGAAATATGTTTTGAATTCTAATTGACTTCCAATTGCAATCAAACTACAAACATTTGATTTCCAATTATAATATTTTATTCGTCTTAGATCCAAAATAGAAAAAAAAAGAGAGAGAATTAGAAATTGTTTTAAATACTACATGCATCGGCTACTTATTTAAAACCACAGAATTCACAGTACATCAGGTATATTGCTATAAATCATTGAGTTTTATTGGGATAAATGTAATTCTACAAGAATCTTCTAGGAAAAATATTGATTTTCTGGCTAATTGTATTTGTGGAAATGTATCATTTTAATTAGGACTGTTTGTTGTTTAACAAATGAAATAATTGGATAAACCTATAAAGTATGAAACTATTTTCCATTTGACCCTGACAGTTACCTTGCTATTGCAATACAGTGTTCTTGAACTGTCAGGCAGTCTCTTGTGAGCTTGCTAGCTAAATGTGATGACATATGCACTGTCTGGATTTTCTTTTCTGGATTTTTGTGTTTATTGTAGGTGCAGTTGGAGAATCACTGGAGCAAGGTATCAAGACTTGTCACTTTAGCTATGGTGTGTACAAGCAAAGTCTCTGCCTAGCAGAGCCTCTTGCAGGTTTGAATTTTCAGTTTGGACTAAAAAGAGCTCTTAGGTGAAAAATAGTCTGGCTTGATGTTACAAGGGACATGCAGGGCTGGTCAGTATTGGTTGAACAGCTAATATTGGTTGCTACTTTATGAATGTCCAGTGGCCATGTAGAAGAAATCTGGTGTAAAAGAGGAAAAAAAAAAAAAAAAAGAAAGGAAGAAAGAAAAAAAATCCACAGAAAAATTAACTGAGTGGATCAGAGGGGACAGAAGTGAGTTTGCTTGAAACAAAATATTGAAAAGAATGAACAATAAAATAGAAATTAAAAGCAAAGCAAAGTCTTCCGTTTGTTAGTTTTTGCTTGGTTTCTCTTCAGAATATTATTTCTATCTCATATACTCTTCCTGTCAATATATACTTTGCTGAATAAGCATCCCTATAGCTGCAAAATTTATACATGCACACATACACAGAAATAAAACAAATAAGCAACTGTATCCAGAACTGGAAACTTTAAGCTTTATTAGCTATCCAACCACCTCTCAGATAGCACTTACAATAAAGTCTTTACTGTCTAAAGAGCTCCAATATCGTAATCCCAATTCCAAAGCCATTCATGGAATTACCTCACAGAATTCAGGTGAAAAAGAAACCAGCTAACACTAGAAATCTATCAAAAAGTCTAAATTTCTCTGTACTCTTTATTGTTTTTAATCTTGATATTCTGTTACTCCTAGTTCCTGATTATTTTAACAAATAATTACAGACCATTCGTTTGCTTGTATGACAGTGTACTTCATTTTCATCCAGACTTTAATTTTATCCAAAATCAGAATTTCTCCTTTCTCTTGGCTGAAGAGGATGAAAGCTCTCCATCTGATGCTCATTTGAAATAATACATCAATAGGCACTGTAGGTGCTGTATATTACCTGCCAATTGCCAGTTCACTCTATTCCAGCGTACCAACTTAGAAGACTGGTTGGACAAAAACTGTTATGTTTCAAAAAAAACCCAAGCAAAACAAAATGAAAAGAAAACAAAACCCAAAACACCAAAGCAAAAATAGTAGCAAGTTACTTTTTATTGTTGGTCTGTCATCTATACTCCTTCAGGAAATCTTTGCATACCACAAGAAAACATCTCAGATGAATGCCAAGGTCTGGGTAGTTTCCCAGGCATTCTCCCATTTTCTTCCCTTTACAGCTCTTTTAAGAAAAAGTTTATCTATAAATACATGGGATTATTCCAGACTTTCTTAAGTCAAATCACTGTGACCATTCCTTTTCAGTTGTTCTGGAAGATCTCTGTTTTCTGAGTTCAGACAAATACATACGCACACACGCCACTATGGGCTAATCATTCATTTTAATTTATACTGTGAGTCAGGCTGTTTTGCTTGCTACTTGGTCCCTCTCCTTGCAAAAGTCATTACTTTGGAATATCTTCTCTCCTTACACCATGGATGTTGCTATTTCATTACTTGCTGCTAAGCAGGTTCTGGGTGTAGGGAAGGAGATGCAGGGTGCTGATTCTCTACAGTTTGTTTTTGGTTTTTTTTTCTCACTCTCCACTTTGTCCTGTTTCTCGGTATGTGAACTGTTAAACTACTGATTCTCCAGACACTGAAACTGTGAAACTGATGCCTTGGGTTTTAGTTTTTACATTTTTCAGATTCTCTGCTGCTTGGTATGTAACTCAAACTTCATATTACATGTTAATAAGTTTTCTTCACAGGGTAGTTAGACAAAATAATTCCTTCTCAATTAGGGAATCAAGGACATCCATTACCCAAAAAAGGATAAACAACAGCAAGGAGAAGGGGGCAAGCCAGGGGGGTTGAGACTTCATAACCTGGAGCTGTAATTGGAAAATTGAACCCAACATGTAGATGAAACAAAACTTCTAAAAGTGTGTTGACTCAGGATTCATCTTGGATCCAATCTGGGTGTAGCCCTGGCTGGGCTCTTGTGCTGCCCAAGGTGTGTCCTTTTAAGGCCTTTCAATAAATACTTATTTTATTCTTTAACTGTCTAGAGTGTGTTCCAGATCAGCCTCTCTAGGCATCAAAAAAACCTTCAAGTTGCAACCCCTCATGCAGAAGTTACAAATGTCCTCCTGAGTTTGCCTAATTTCTCATATGTTTTATAAAAAAGGGCTGCTTATGCTTGACCACATAACTTCACTCGATACTCCATCTGACACATAGGTTTCTTCATTTGGTGTAGCAAAGCAGATATTTTCCCTATGGACTAAGAAGTTTCTGCTTGTTATTCCATTTTGTTGTTGCTCATTAGTCCACACTCAATTATGTCAACGTTCTATTACTTGAGTTATGCAGCTATAATAACTTCAGTGTATTTATAGCTCTCCAGAGCATAGCTTTATCCTACAGGTAAGAGCATACAATTGTTTTCTTGTCTACCACACGTCATCCTTACGGAGAAGGAAAATAATTTCACTTGACTAGTGACTATTGGTAGTCATATATTAATGACCTCATCAAGCAGGCTTGGAACAGGGTACACGAGTACAGGACACAGAATAAAAGCCTCTCAGAAAAAGATAAATGAAAGAGCACTCAGTATTGTATGCTGAGACTTCAAAAGGTGCAATTTGCCTTCTTGCCTGTCACATACTTTCTCTGCAATCTCAGGTGATCTAGAATGAAAGAATAATATTTTATTGTTGTGTTCTGTAGAGTCAATAGAAAAGAGTATATTCCTTTACTGGATCTTAGATGAAGCAGTAATGAATGCCATAAAGTTTGCTTGTATTGCTGGAACTGTAATGGTCCAAGATGTTATAGATGAGGTATAATTCTTTTAATAATGTCAATATTTTGCTAGCCTGTCTGGCTGTATTTGGAAAAAAGGAAACCATAATCCAAAATATTCTTTCAGGCATACAAACCCTTTCTATCTGAAAGAGAAAAAGTGGAGTTTATACAGAAGTTGTAGAAATTTCTCTGATTTTAATTAGATAGCTATCAATTGTATTAATTCTGCAAAGAAAATATGTATATACATATATATTTGCCACCAATGAAATAGACTGGTATGAAAATAGTGTTGTAGAGAATAACAAGAGATATTTAGCTCTCAGGGGAAAGAGACATCTAGTTCATTTATAACCTGCAGACATACAGAGGTTAAAAGCGAAGGGAGAGAGAATATGATGCACAGTAAAAACATAAACTCATTTGAGTTCACTGTTTTTGTCTCCTGGATGAGTTTTGAAGATCTGTTCTGGGTTTATCTTTAAAAGGTGTTTTGTTGGTTACCCTTTAAAATCAGGAGAGTAAAATCAGAGATGAAATAACTGTTTTGAATAAAACTTCTCTGGTGGGAGGTAGATGTAGCCCTTACCAATTACCCATGCAAGGTCATTTCCAGTGCAAAGTGATTGCTGATTTCCACTCATGTATTTCTCAGAAAAGCACACAGCAAAGAGTGTGAAATATGTTCTATTATGGGGAGGATGTGTTACATTATGGGGAGGGAAAAAAAATGAAAGTAGAATTCAATGATTTAGTTCTCCAGAGAAGCGTTCTTGCTGGGAAGAGTTTCTCTCACATTATTGAGGTGGATATTACAAGGTTTTTTTCAGCATATTGATTTTTTTCCTGGAATAAATCCTAATTATTTGTTTATTTCAGGAACTGTTCTATGTAGAGGATACCTGGACAGGAAAAAGTAGGCATGTCTTTATTTGGCTTTTATCACAAATTCAGTGGCTCTCTTCAGGCTATCTCTGCAATAGTCCAATATTATTACTGTTTCCTCAGATACTATGGTCAACATCAAAAAAATGACAACATGTAGAAGGCCAGCAAACCAACATATATATGTCTGTATAATCATCAAACATGAAAGATGTATCAAAAGATGTTGTACAATACAAGTATGTTCTTAAATGTCAACAGACTTGTCCAGTGAATATTTCTGAAATCCACAGGTTGAACTGACTTTTCCAGCTCAGCTTGATAGTCCAATAGAATCTATTGCATTGGCCTGACCTCTTGTACCTTGAAGGCTGAGACACAAACAGGGACTATGTAAAGCAAAGAACTGTACAGATACTGCAGAAGGCATTCAGAACACACTTGATCCAAGTGTGGAACCCAGGGTCAGACTATGCATAATTTAATTTATCTCATCAATGTCAACCTCTTTTCTCTTAGACAGCAGAGTTAGAATATGTATAAATTATGTTTTCTGAGCATGAAAGCCAGTGTAACTATAGTACATTTTTAGAGTACACAAAAACATTTTTAAGAGAAAATTTCATTGCCTCCAAAGGTTCTAATTGACCCATGTCCATTATCAGTTTATCATGCCCATGCTCATGTGCTACTTAAAAGCAGATATCCTTTTACAATACCAGCCAAAACACATCTTTTTCATTACTGAAATGTGTAAAATAACTTAGATTTTATTATACAATTTGTATGCTTTTGCAGTTAATCCTGCTGTAAAACTTATTTTGAAAAAATGTCAGATGCAGCCTGTTGTGTACTGTTTTAAAGCAAGAACCATTTGGGAAGAAGGAGCTCCTCTTGCATACCTCATACAACAGATAGGTTCACATTGCATAGGCAACAGATAATATTATATTGCCTAAATTGAAAACACTTCATCCTGCTGCAATGTACTGTTGATTGTCTAATGTCAGGCACAAAAGGCTACAGATTATTATACAGTATATATGTATCTGCTATATTCTTAAGCGATTTCTAGTCATGGTTTGACATTTGTAACAGCTTATGAACAAGCTTATAAAAGAGGATCTATAATTCTGACTCAGTGAAAGTGAAGAAATTACGATAATTTCATCCAACCACAGCAAACTATTATAATGTATACTAACACTCCCTACAATTTTTTTCTATAATGTCAGGTCATCCTCGTCCAAAAAACTGCAGTTACCCCATAAGGAGACTTTTACTTTGCTAGATAAATGGAGAACAATATAAAAAAGCCATAGAAGAATTTTAGTATGCTAAAAGAATTATAAAGTAATTGAGCACAAGGTGAAACTCCAGGCACTTTAAGAAATATTTATAGGAAAAAAAACTTCAAATGCATTTCAAATGTACTTTCTTGTCATTCAAGATTTTTTCCTTCCAAAGATCAGTTGTATTAAATTTGTCAATAATTGAATTTTGTAATATTTACACTTTTATTCAAATAAATGTGAGAAATAAAATCATATCTTTAACAAACTTTCTTAAAATTTGAACCTCTTATTAATTTTAACTGTGATTTTTTTTGTGAGAAATGGTTGCTTCCACTTCTTCCTGATGCTAAGAAAGAATGTTATCCTTCTGCTATCATCTAATTAGCAGGAATGTGGCTATCCATGCTGCAGGCACAGGCACTAACACAAGTTTGAGGAGCCACTGTGTAGACATGAATGAACACTTTATTAAATTACACAGTTTTCTAAGCAGGCACAGTCTCTCAATGCCCCAATTCTTTACGCTTTAGTGAACTGCCTCTGCTCTCTGAAGCTGTAAGGTTTCAGCCTGAGCTGAAGATATAAACTCCTGATGAGATTAGAGTGAGTTTTTAGATATTTGGCACGCTTCTTTGCTTATTCTATTTCCCTAATAAGGCTTAGAGTTTGCTTGCAGGTGAAAGCATTGGATAGCAAGGGCTAGGAGATTTAAAATTCCACCTGCCCTGAAGTAAAAAAATGTCTTTTTGTTAACTGTTCAGCATTATTCATTATAATTCACCTTGCTCAGGCAAACACTTCAGTATAGGGAGAAAAAAGAGTCACCAGGTTTAGATATTCAAAGATCTCTCAGGCTTTATTCATGGCAAAATTCATATGGAATTTTTCTAATATTTTTATTTCCAGAAAAGCCATGGTCTGTTAAAGATAAAGTGTAAGGAATAAGAAAAAAAATTGGGATAGGGATAGGGATAGGGATAGGGATAGGGATAGGGATAGGGATAGGGATAGGGATAGGGATAGGGATAGGGATAGGGATGGGATATGGGGAGAGGAGGGAGGGAGGGGGGAAAGAAGGGAAGCATCAAATACTAAAAAGCTATAACTGGGTTGGGATTTCAGTTAGGTTATCTCATGAAGTAGAGAATGACACTCTTGGAAAAAGAAGAAACTCTGCTCATCGTAAATATGAATGTTTTAAAAGACAGCATGGTTATAGGCTAAACAAAGAGGATAATCATTTCGGAAGGTATACATGGGATGATTTCATATTGGAGGGAAAGCATGTTTTGCTGGCTTTAAGTGTATTCTCTCTAAGCAAGAGAATTTCAGTTGCTTTCAACCCGCAAAGCAAATTTAATGCCACTTTTGAGATGAAATCAGATAAATGGAAAAGGATGTGATTGATCTGGAATGAACAATCCATTCTCATACAGGAAAATAGGGTGACCAGTGGTAGCAGTGGTACCAGTCATATAGAGATGTAATGAAAAGAAATAACGGCACGGAGAAAGAAGGGACAGAGTTCAATGGGATGGAGCTTGAAAACATCTTGAGAAATACTCTGGTCATACCAGCTGCAAGCAGCCCATTTTGGAAAACAGTTTACTCAGACTGTTCTTCCCATCCTTTAGTCACATCTCATTTCAGCTGCCAACTATCCCTGCAAATATATAGGAAGCTTTAGTTAATGCTTAACCTAAATCACCCATGGTTGTGAATGAAGTAAATTGCTTAGACTATCTGGGGTGTACATTAAGAATAATTTCCTAATTTCAAGAAGTGATTTTGAAAACTACAAACATAGCCCTTTCTTCCTCTTGTTTTCTTTCTGTACACTGGGTTACTAGGTTTAGTTGTTCTTTCCTCAAAAATAATACTTTTTTTTCCTAAATTTATTGTTGCTAGCCTGATGTCTAATAACTTACATGTTATAAATAATTAGATGTCTGCTCAAACCTAAACACTGAATTTACAGTGAGACTGAGTGGAGAGAAAGGGCTATTTCATACTTCTTAAGAATAATCCTGTCCACATATCTTCTTTCCCTTTTTCTTTTATTCTTTTTCTTTTATTCTTTTTCTTTTTCTTTTTCTTTTTCTTTTTCTTTTTCTTTTTCTTTTTCTTTTTCTTTTTCTTTTTCTTTTTCTTTTTCTTTTTCTTTTTCTTTTTTTTCTTCTTCTTCTCTTTCTTCTTCTTCTTCTTTTAAGATAAGTGATAAAAAATCTGCTATATTGAGATTGTTCATATTATACTTCTCCACTATTTTCTCCAGAACTGTGCCTAAGTAGTTGTTAAGAGGACAGGGTTAAAAGCAGAAAAATGACATGGCTGGGGAGGATGGTAGATTCTCTCAGGTGACCTTGCATGGGAATGACAAGGCCTGGAGAAAACCAGTGCAGGAAATTCCGTATATTACATCTACTGCTGTTTGTCCTCTGTCTGTTTTGTCAAGTAGAATTTCTGTATAGAGATTATGTAAGTGTTTTGAGAGATTGGAAGCTGTCTCACAGGTGTGCTTGAGCTCCCTGCTTTGGGAGAGGGATCAAAGCAAAGATCATAAAAAACACAGAGGAGATCAGAGCAAGGTGGTAAACTACATGTACACAGGCCTTGGACAAATGTGTGCAAACAGCAGGGCCCCTGTCCATCAAGACGGACTGAGCTTGCTGGTGCCTGCATTCCCTCTTGTCTCTCTCTGCCCAGTGTTGCTTCAGGATCCTCTGGTTAGAGACTAACAAAATAATTTTACTCTTTCTATTTCAGACATGGGATTGTGGATGTTCTGGCTGCCTGCCTGTGCCAACTCAACACAGTACTTTATTGTTATGTTGTGCAACCTGTTATGATGTTATGATCTTTCCACTTTTTTGCTATATCCTGCAAATTTCAGATAGTGTCTTTTTTTTTTTTATTTTTAATACTTCGATTTTTTTTTCTTTTAATTCAATTATGAGGGCTTATACACTCCAGAAATTTAACAAATTAACTCTATACTTTTTCATCCTTATCACGCAGAAAAATACTGGGTAGATACCCTGTGGAACTTTAACTCAGTATATATAATCAGATAGGAAAGAGTCATCTAGAAGAGGGAGAGCAGGGTGCCACATGTAGTAAAATGCTCTGGGTACCTCACAAGTTACAGAAATTATAAACATTCAAGTAATTTTTGTATGTTTACAAGTCACCTACCATTTTGTCACTGCTGCATGTATAACCTCATCCACAAAGACAGCGATAAATTTAACTATCTATGTAGAAAACTGCTATAATAGTATGGTACTCTCACTGTCCTGCTGTGAGAAAAGGTGTATCCACTGTTTGTAGAGAGCTAAGAATTATTGTTAGCTATCAAGGTAATCTAATTAACACCCCAAATCCTCATTAATAAACAATCAAAATTGTTATGCAGGATAGCTTACTAATATCTTCTGCCTTTTCTCTGGTCTTCTATTCGCCTTTTGAATGTCTCATTTTGTCTTAAGCCTGAGGGTTTCATTCTTCCTTAAGAAGACAAGGAAGAAATTTTGGTGAGGCATCCAGAGGATTTTTAGAGGGTGGAGGACTATATTCTTCACAGCAGGGGAACTGGGAGGAGTTTTGATACCTTTTTCTTCTTCAGTTTAACATCAGCTTGGAGTTATATTTTCCATGGTTTGGATTCCTGTTTGCTTAACTACAGTTGTGGATATAACAGAAAACACTTCTTTGAATGAAGTAATTTTGATGATTAGGAAATATTATTAGTATTACAAATTATAATGCAAATACCTAATTCCTGAAATGTTAATTGTTCAGTTTTTTAGTTTATTATTCAAGTATGTATATTCAACTCAGATTCCTAAGCATATTAATGGTTGCAGGACTTCATAAAGAAGAGTGAATTATAAAGTTCAAAGGTGTAACTGAGTACTTTGCAAATTCCTGTTATAATTTAAAAACTTGAAGTGTGTTCACTGTGGTGTGCAAGGCCTCTGTTGCAGTCTATGCAATAAGCAACTTATTGACAATTTACCAATTATGTTCTTAGTTCAGAATCAAGCAATTAAATTATGAATGAATTCAGTTGACTTCATTGGGATATAATACATAAAGTAATGAACACAAATCTATAATACAAAGAATGATGAGATTAGTATCAATTATGAATTGATCATTTGACTGACCTAATTTGTCTGTTTCAAATACTCTTAAAATTCTTCATAAAAATGTATTGTCTTCTTTTCCCTTAAGGGATATCTTACACCAATAGGTTTACACATACAGAGAGAAAGATTTGCTGTGTTTTGAGTTACAGGCTGGTGCAAAGCTGTGTTTTTAAAGTACTTGCTTCATCACACTATGCTCTAAAGCATTAGAACTTCTGAGTTTGATAGAAATGGCAAATAAATTCACACAACTAAATTATTTTATATGAAGGCTCTTCTGAGGTTCAGTGAAAATACAGCTTTTTCTGCACTTAGCTGTCCTACTACTTCTACTAGCTTGTTAAACAGTCCCTACTATTTTATAACCTAGCCAGAGGTTTGAATTTCATTTCTGACATCATAAGCCAGGAACCAGAGTTAGAATGAACAGAGGCACCTCAGTAAGTTGCCTAATTCAAGGAAGAACCAAAATTATGTCTCATGGTATTATGTCGCATGGCTGATGGCCACAGGAACTTTGGCTGCAGGCTGAAGGCTGTAAGAACTATGGTAGAAGATCTGCAGACTGTGGTGGTAACTCTATACCAGTGCCTGGAGAAGGTTCAAAAATTTAGAGAAGTCATACAGAAAGTAAGAAAAGTTTCTCACTGTGGCTGTATATAAGAGTAACACTATTGGCATCAGCTCTGCAGAGTAAGAATAAAACAGGAACAAAATGTGCTCTGCTTACTTCCAGTGTAATAAAATTAAATATTTTTCTCCTCATGAGATTCCAACACAGTTTAATCTAATTTTTCAGAAAGCATCTTCTGTTCCAAAAATATCTCTTTTTTGTGCAAACATAGCAAAAAGGATTGAAAGACAAGATTAGAGCTGTGAATGGATCCCATCTGAAAGAGCAATGAAGAAAACAGGACCAGCATTGCATAAATATCTTTCCTTAACCAAGCTTTTTGAAATGTCACACAATTAAAATTCACCTCAAGTTTGACCAAGGTCAAATACAGAACAAAATTCTTAAATGGCAGCTATCCCAAGTAAATTTTTTGTTGCTCAAATTTGCTCCTCACAAGAGAAATTAAATTTCTTTATTAGAAAAATTAAACAAGCACAGTCTTATGATCTGTATTAAAATTTCCATTTTAAATTTGATTCTGCTGAATTCCAAATCAACTATACATGAATACCAAAAAACAGACAAAAAGAGGACATAATTTAATATAGAAATAACATCCCTGGTTTAAAAGTTTTGTCTCCTGAGCTAGGAGGTTCAAAGTGGAACTTTGACACATGCATCAGTTAAAAGAATTCATACCCCATTTTATACAGATATTAAATCTTATGAGTTTCAAATGGCAGGAAGTATGGTTTAGTATTGGAGGAAGGGGTTGCATGAATGAGAAACAATATAAAGTACTTTTCAAATTTTGCTTGAAGTTGAAAATCACATTAATACATTTTGAGCAGCATTAAAACATTTTCTTCTAAGTTCTGAGAGATACAGAAGTGATCAGCCTGTGGAAAGTACTGCCTAATGGTTTTAAAACTGTTACCTAAAAGCTAATGGTGATTCAACAGCTTCAGTGATGATTGATCCATCTCTTGCATACTAGAAATTGTTCCAAGAAAACTCATTAAAAATAATACAAGTTAAAAACCTGTATAAACAAGAGCTCAGTTGGGGACAGTGTTCTTCTGTAGCATTTTTAATGTAATTTAGAAGGATATTACACAGAAATATTAGCATTATACAGGAGGATATTACACAGAAACGGTACATATCTGATAGATTTTAAAAAGCTTTATTTTTTTCCCTCCTTGTTTCTTTTCTATTGTGACAAAAATTCAAGAAGTGATCTTCTGGAAAAAGAGATAGAGATGAGATTAGAAAGATTGGTGAAATAGTTTCATGTAAAACTATTTAAAGCTATTTTAAACTCTTTAAAATCTTTTTAAAATAAATGCTTGAAGCCAGAAAAGCTATTTAAACTCTTCTGAGTTCTCAAAACCTCTCCTAAGATCTTTTTTTTTGCTGAAAGTTTGGCAGTTTTACAACTAGTTTTTCAGGGAGTTAAAAAGAAACAAAAAACAATCAAACAAACAACAAACAAAACTACCAAAACATCCCAAACATCAAAAAAAGCAAACAGATGAAAAATGTTCCTTCCTCCATTGCCTCTTCCAGCACACAATCCAGATATGCAATCTAATACAGAATTCAGATTTCTGTTTGCTTTCTGTAGTTATAGATTAAAAGGTTTACTTCATCTAATTATCTTCAAACTTTTCCATTATATAATTCTTTTTATTAGTTTAGTCTGGTTTTCCTTTTTTGCTAGCTCAATTTCAAAGGTAAATGTTATTTCTTTAGAGTAGACTACTATCAAACTCATCACATTTAAAGCAGGAAACCGAACTCTAGCAGGAGTCTCAAAGGAGAGAAAAGGCCTTGCTGGTAGGTACATCCATTAAGCAGCTGTGCTTGCCAAGTCCACATACATTAGCTACTTTTGTGAGTTTAACAAATTTCATCTGAGCTTTCATTCTGCTGACCTAATTTAACAAGAAAGAAATTCAATAACAACCCCTAATATTGAAGCATTATTTCCCAAGAGGCATTTAACAACACTTCTACATCAAATAATAATGTGCAGATAATGGAATATATATACTGAGGGCAACCAGAAAGTGAAAAAAGGAAAAAAAAAAAAAAAAAAGAAAGCACTCCCCCCATACACACACAAAAAGAGAGAGCGAGAGAAGAAAATTCTATATACCCTTTTCAAAAAAATCCAATAATTTTCCAAATTTTAGGGAAACAGAGATTTTCAACTTTGAATTTCTTTTGGTCTTTGAGAAGAAACATTTCTAATTATCTTAGAACAAATCTTAGCCCTTCTCTCTCACTTAATAAACCTTCGTTTCAAAAGAACACAAGTATAAGTTGTGATGAATAATTTCCAAGGTGGAGGACCACATCTGCAGTTTGTACATGCTGATATAATTCAGCATATGTAGCATATTCAGCATTAGTAGCTTATATTAGAACAGATTGTTCTGTATATCAATCAAAGTTCAACATTGAAGTAAATATCAAAATTTTAGGAGAAAGGGAAAAAGGATAAATGAAATGATACATAACTTGGTGTTTGTTTAGACCAATGGAAATGAGTATCCGTGAGTTACTGAGAATAGAGTTGGGGCCAAAATCCTTAATAGCAGCGGCTTTGAGAAGTTGTTTGGACTTCCAGATTCGGGGAGAGAGGGAAAAATGTTCTCCTGAGTGAATATAACTTGAAGACAATAACTGGTTCCTGAAAATAATCTGTTCCGGTATTAACGTGTTTGCACACATACATTTTTTAATCAACACAGACTTACTGGAAATAGCATGATTAACACATCAATATCAAATTGAAATACAGAAGAAATTTCTGAATACTTTACATTGATCTTCTTTGAAAAATAAAAATATTTAAGATGATAGTGTAATATAGTATAAAGTTATTGAAAGAAGAGCACATTACTTACCTATTAAAATCAACAAAGAGGAAAATAAAAACAACCCAAGCTTGTTACTCCTTGAGTTTCTTGTCGCATGTGAAGAATATTCAAAGAAATGCAACAACCATCCTTTTTTTTATGGGCATGCTAGGAAGAATAGCAGAACTACTCTGATTAAAGTTTGCAGAAATTACATGCTCTTAAGATGACAAAAAAAAGATTTTTGAGATTTACTGGAGGAAACAATTATCAAATGCTCTCACCAACAAAAACTGCTATTCTTTAAATGCTGGTATAGTAGTGAAGAGGACTAAGTTTCTCTTGCTAAAATAACATCTCATGGTTCTGTTAGAAGGAAGAAATGAAATAAAGCAAAAAAACAAAAGTGGAGACAAAAAAAAAGGTGAGTTGGAAGAGGCTTGCCTTCTCCCTGCAATATGATTTCCCACAATGAGATTAAATTCAGTATTTCAGGATACTTGGAAAACAGGCCCTCATATTTTTAAAAACGTTTCCTACATTTTAAGGCTGAGCTCACATCACTCTATATTGCAAGACCATTTCAAGAACTTTTTCTGTTTAAAAGTTTGCTTCTCGTCATGTTGTAGTTCTTCTGATGCATATGATATTCCCTTTTACCATTTAAAATACCCTGGAGAACTGATGTTTTACCATCTGTAATTTCTAAAACTACTTTATGTTAGAGTTTCATGTCTCTTGATACTAAGATTAATAAAACACTGGGATTCTTGTAAATGAAATTATGTGGAAAACATTTGAAGCAAAGGCAGCCATATTTAATGTGTAAGTTTCAGCAACATTACTCCTACAGACTAAATAAAGAACACTCTTAAAAGTTTCTAAATTAAGGGTTTTTTTTAAATGGCACTCTTACTATTTTTAAGGAAGTGTTCTTACATCAGATCTACCTATATATTCAGTGTTCTCTATATGGATAACCTCTATATATCTGACCAGGTTGCTTTCTATGACATTAAATTTTGTATATGAAGGGTACAGTAGCAGTGATGTTGGACACTAGGGAGTGAATGCATTTCAACTTGCATTGTCTCTTCTCTCTTTACTTTCAGGATTTGGTTACTGTATACAGTTCAGAGATGAGCTGCTGGAAACTGCCTGGCTGCATCAGAAACTAGGCACATAAAAGCAAGCCAAGAAAAACAAAACTTTACACTCCACTGCTGACTGGCTTGAAGAGCATCAGCAGTGGAGAACTATGACAATACAGCAAGTCCTCTTACTTCTGCTGCTCTGGATATGGCTGCCACATCCCTGCCATACAGAAATGCTCTTCAGAAGGACTCCTGATCTCAGACCCAAAAGCTTTGGAGGACGTGCTTTAGGAAATGATGGGAAAGCAATTCACCGCCAGAAGCGAGGCTGGATGTGGAACCAGTTTTTTCTTTTAGAGGAATACACAGGATCTGATTATCAGTATGTAGGCAAGGTAGGTTTCTCATAAGGTTTTCTGTATAATTTTCAAGTGTTCTTATCCTTCCACAGTCTTACTTGTTGTGTTTTATTCCAATGTGTAAAAAGCAGATTTCCAAGAAATAGATATGCTGTTTCTCCTACTAGAATCACTAACTTAAAGTTGCTAGTTAGACCTACTAAGAAATACTTGAAGGAAGCAAATTAAAATATATTTGACAGATTTGTTTGTTTCAGCATGCCATACCTACCAGCAACCCACTCATTATGTCTTCATTATCAAAGCATATTATTATATAAATAGTTATAAAATAATTTTCCAACTCTGTCTCTGAATATTTCATGTTTCATACAAGATACTGCATTCTTTGTCTATGTTCATGTTTGAGGAATGCAACCTATTTAGAAGAAAAAAATATTCTTCCTCTTTACTTCTCCCTGAAAATCAATTAACTGCAGGGAGTAAAGTTCATTTGCAAACCGTGTGATAGAAATCACGTGGTTAGGAAGTGAATTGCAGTAGAAGACAGCAGACTGGTATGTGTGGCTGTGTAGCTTACTAGAGGTATACATCAACAACACTGGAAGTGCCCTTTAAATTATTTTCTGTTGATGTTTAGGTTTCCCCATGTAATTCATTGAAAAATATACAATGTATGATGCCACAATAATATTCAAACATGTAAAAGATGTTAGTTTAAAATGGTAATTTTCTTGAAAATTAAATTTAATGTTAGCAGTAATGGGTACAGCTTAGCACCAATGGTTGGTTCTAAACAAAGAAATTCAATTTTCTGTAAAGCAGATTTTCAGTATTTTTGTGGTTTTGGACTTGAAAAATATCACAGTGAAATACTGTCTCTTTGAAAATCATGGAATCAAAGAGCAGCAAAGACTGTAAGGCATGTTTGGAAACCATCTAGTCCAAACCCCATGCTCAAAGCAGGGTAAGCTTGATCTTCCTCAGGACTATGTCCAGTCAGATTGTAAATAGCTTCCACAATCTCACTGGACCAACTATTCAAGTGTTTGACCACCCATTCCTATATTTAAAGGGAATTTCCTGTATATCTCATTGTGCCTATTGTCTTTTGTCATGCCACTAAGCACCACTGAAAATAAACTGGGCCTGTCTCCCTCACTTCTTCCCAAAAAAGTATTTATATACATTAATAACGTCTGTGCTGAGCCTTCTCTTCTCCAGGCTGAACAATCTCAGCTCTCTCAGTGTTGCCTCATATGAAAAATGTCCTAATTACTTACTCAACTTTCTGGCTATTTCCTGGACTCCCTCCAGAAGTTCTGTGGCTCTCCTCATGTGGGACTTGACACAGAAGTACAGTCATATCTCACTGAGGCAGAGGAGAGAGGAAGGATCATGTCCCTTGATCTCAGGTGATGCTCTTACAAATGGAGCCCAGGTGCTGATGACCCTTGCTGCAAGGGCACATTTCTGGCTCCTAATCAGCTTGCTGCTCAAAAGGACCTCAAGATCGTTCTGCAAAACTGCTGTCCAGCCACTTGGGCCCCAGCATGTACTGGTGTATTAGGAGTATTATATTATAAAACATTTCTTGGAAGAATTAAGGACGCTGGAGGATTTGTGAAAGGAAATGCTTATTAAAACTTATGAAATTTACACACTAAGTAAAAATTTAAGAGTGCAGGCTTATGAATGAGTAAGGCGTTTTTTATATGTTGCTTTGAGTCTGTATTTTAGCACTAGCATTTAAATAATGAAGACCTTCCCAAAGCATGTTGAGAGTTTTGTAAATGGTGCCTATATTTATTTCATATAGTTCTCAAGTGTAAAGTCATGACTCCCAAGTGTTCTGAAGTAAGCAGACCAGTTCCTCAGTCTGGGTCAGCTTGATAGTTTATGAAAATTGGCCTTTCCCACAAAATAAGAAGGGTCGCTGTATCAAGACATTATACTATTGTACTGAAAGTATATTGCTTACAGCAGTGCTTGGAAATAAATAGCTTCCCAGGACACACTGAACTTCATATTATTTAGGGACCTTCAAAAGCATACTGATTACTTTTTTCTGTATTGTATTATCTTTGAATAATTATGATTTCAAATCATGAAGTGGGAGTAATGTTACTTAAAAATTTTCTTCCAATCATAAGTAAGTGAAGGAAGACTCATTAGAGAGGAAAGAGTTACAATTTTTTAGACTAACTCACCTGCATTAGAAAAAGACAGCTGTCAATAAACATTGAACTACTTTATTCACTGTCTGGGTCATCTTGAGAATGTTCAGCTAGAATAATAGGGTGGAAATGGATTAAATGAGCTAATGGGATGCATAATCCCAAAAGAACTGAAGCATTCCTTCTTTAAGTCAACTATCCATGTGAAATGGTGGCAGAGTACACACTGACTGGTTATGGACATTCTCAGGTTTCTTTAGATCAGTATTTATTATTATCACAAGAAAGAGGATGGTTTTCCTTTCCTTCATGTAATACACAGCATCGTTAGAACAGAAATCAAAATTATGTAAGTGATTTTTGTATATGTAGAACCTCAAATAATAATTCCAACTGTATTTCCACTAAAGGTTGAAGTCATAAGGAAGACCCGTGTGGAAAACCAAACCTATGTATATATATATATATGTTATACAATTTGTTTTTGAGGTATCTTTGCAAAAATATACTAGAAGAAAATCTGTGTAAAATTTTCCTTCCAGTTTCAGCTGAACAATGCAGGAATGTTCTAAAAGAAATGTAAACCTCATGTCAGAAAACCAACTTTATTAATATTAAGGAAAGTTGATTCATAAATTTTATTTCTTTTCTCAGTATACAGTTTCAAGGCCCATTTATTATTCTTCAGATTAAATGCTGAAATTATAAAATACTATGCATTTGCAAACTTGTTCTGAAAAGCTTCAATCTCCTTTGAGTATATCCAGAAAAAAAAAAATTATTTTCTGGAAGTTGTCACCTAAAGCAGGCACTATTGTGTACCAACAATATCGTAGTACAGAGTCATTAAAAATAAATTTAAAAACAAATTCTTTTTCCACATTAAAGTTCATTTCCCCTCTTATTATCTCAAAAGATCTTGTAAATTGTTTATTTTTGCAGATATTTGTCCAACTTAGCTTTCTGAAATAGATATTGAGTCTTTCTAGCAATTTCCACTACAGTAGTTTTTTTGCATAAAGGATCAACTGACACAAATATTTCAGCACTTTGGGAGACTGAAGTTCTTAGTAACACTGCAGTGCTTTTTAGTATCTCAAGGGATAATTTATCATATATTTGCACATAAATGTATATAACATTTGTGTGTGTCATATTAGAGCTGTTACCAGAAAGGATTATCCTGGCAGTATTCACTATCACATGCTTGTAAGTGTAGTCATTATCTTTGATGGTGTAAAGAGCAGAACATATCAACCTCACTTAGTTCCTTTCACTTCGAGAATCCCAACACAGACGTGATTCTGAGGAAAAGACTTAGCAAGCTGTGCATGCGTGACACATTTTCAGGAACAGCAGTTACAGTTTAATTAACTGTCTATTGACACTGTGGATGATGTACCATGTAACAGTCATAAAGATGTAAGGCAGTGAAGCCTCAGATGTGTGTATTTTTCTTTCTGATGAAGCAACTACCAAAAGCACTGGTTTTGGAGAGGGCAGTACAAAAGGTCGTGTTTTGATTTCAAAGGATTCATCAGCAGGTGTGATGCATAAAATTAAAGGTCCCAATGAATTGATGCTATTGTAGTGGTAAGGTGAAAACTTACCAAACCCTTTTAAAAAAATCTCTGCATTTTGATTTCTGAAAAGGGTTTCTACCATAGTTATTCCTTTTGTAAAGACATTTGCTGCTATGAGACTAAAGAATAGGGTTTTGAACTGCAAGGGCTAATGTGCAGCCTTAATATTTGGTGTGAAGATCTCACTGAGAGATGTAAAATACCTTTTCTTTCAGGTGAAGGTAATCAGCTCTGTGGCACTGAAGTTCTGTAGAGGCTGAATTTTCAGCTAGAGCAGATTCTCTTACCAGAGATAATGGAAAAGGATGGAAGATATTCTGCAAACTGAATAAATGCATAGTGATCTGCCAAGGTGAAAGAGGGCAGCTAGTCCTTTAACAGTTTCCATGTGGAGTATTTTTGGTGTAACTCTACTGGAAGCAAAGCCCAAGTTATTCACAGCTGTGTATCTTTGAAAACCTTATCTTATTGAAGATACTGCAGTGTGGTAGAATTGACATTTGAGACACAACAACATTTAGAAATTTATTTCTTTTACAGCAAGACTTAAAACGTAGACTGAGAAAAGGTTTATTTAAGGCACCAATTCATTTCAAGCATATGAAAGATTGCTTTTGGGGTTACATGTGGCCTCCTAGATATTTAAGAGCAGGTCAACAGTGTCAGAGTAAAATATTGTTTTCCCATAACATCAGAGACATCAAAAGCTTCCTGTAGGATTGTCCTGAAGGCTGATTGATTTTCAGTGAGTTCTGAGAAAGATTCATTCTCAAAGTCTATTGGGGCTCAGCTTAGCAGGAAAGTTTATGACTATAACTTCTCAGATTCATCACTTGCTCTAAATTGTTAAGTGTGCAGAGGGTTGATATTTTCTGTTTGTAAAAGGACTATTCCTTTGGAAACCTCAGTGTATGCTGCAGGCTCTGATTTCTTGCTTCATGGAACAGCAGTAAAAGGTACTGGTGACAAAGAGCTAAGCAGGCTGAATACTAAGGTTTTATTCTCATAAATAATTAATTGTTTGTTAACTACTCTTCTGGATATACTTCAAGACATTGTGTTTTGATGGATGACAAAGAATGGAATTGACAGCTGAAGAATTCAAAGGCGTAGTAGTGTCCACAAGTCTTATAGTGATGATCAAAAGAGCTACAGTTGTGTGCCTGAATTTGAAGCTAGAGGGGTTAAGTCACTTTAGTAGGGCATACTCAGGGCACAGTTAACCCAAATGCTTAAGGGGATGATTCCCAGTGTCCACATTATCTGATGATATTTTTCCTCTGATATGCCCCACACTGTAAATGAAAGACCTAAGTGAATACTCCCACTTGCCTCTTAAGACTGATAAAATTTTGGAAAGCATGAGGAAGCACAGAAAGCTACAGTGAAACACCAGTGTTTCACAGTGAAATAGTATTGAATTAGATTGCTGTCATTTTAGATTTAATTTCATGTGTGCAGGCCACATCCAACAGAGCGGAGGGTAGATGTTCCAAAGCCATTTTGCCCTTCCTGGGGACTCCAGTGTCAATATTTATTCTCTCAGTGAGAAATGCTGGATGTGTTGAATGGCTCTCTACTTCAAATTTGTCCTTAAAGATCTAACAGGTAGATTACTTGCAGTTTGTTTTTCTCTAAAATGCTAAAGTCAATATGACTTTTTGCAACCAGAACCAGCTATTTCAAAGTTAGAATGGAAAGCACTAAAAAGTTGAAACAATAGGCTTACTAACACTTTATCTCTACCTGAGATTAAGGTATCATTTAATCTCTACTAGAGCAGAGAAGATTTGGTTTGACAGAACTGAAAGGCAGCATGTCCTATATTTTTATACTGTGTGACTAGAACACAAGGGAAAGATCTCAGAGCATGCCAATGCTGGTAGGGGTATTAATAGGAAAAAGATTTCTGGCTAACAGTGTTAATCTAGTTTTAATCAAATGGGTATGTCTTCTTTACCTAATGGTATCATGAGAAGAGGGAAGTTCTGTGGGCTCATGCTGCAGCTTCATCAAATCTGCACAGGCAATGATGTTTGTGCCAGTTTCAGGCTCACATCACATATCCATATATAGAGGTAATTGCCAGAGGACTCGTGTCACAGTTGTCACAAGCGATTAATTGGTAATTCAAGTAAACCATGGTCCCAAGATGTAAACCATGCTCTGAGATTCCAAGGCTCCTGTTATGATCCAATTATTGAAAAATATATTTGGTCAAATGAGGTGCAAAGAGACCATATGCCTAAGTCAACAGTATGGTTCTTATTTAACAATATAATGTGAGGTAGAAAGATATGATAAAATAGAAGAAGGAAGGGGAGAGGGAGAGGGCGAGGGCGAGGGAGAGGGAGAGGGAGAGGGAGAGGGAGAGATAAATCAAGAAGGTAGACACCACCCATGGATCCAGTGACAACTTCTTGGTCCTTCTTCACCCATAGCTTCTCCGTAGTGGGGTCCCAAGGTAATTTAAAACTTTTCAATATCTCTACATCTTAGCAAGCAAGAGAATTCATGGTCATTGGCAACACAGTTCTCTTTTTCTATTGCTTAAATGATTCCCTTGCTTCTGATGCTAATTCGTCCACTTGCTCAGACTTTACTTTCTTTTGAGCCAGTGAGATTTTGAGTTGGTGGGTCATGATCTCCCCCTGCCAGCATTACCTTTTACCCAGTCATAGCTGATTCAGCACAGTGGCTGCTTCGGCTTTCCTTGTAGACCATAAAATCTGTATTGTTTGTGTCCAATATCAATGATGTGTTCTTCTCCCTCAGTTTTTTTAACTTCCTCCTCCATCTGACGTAACACCCAGAAAATAGTACAACCTTTCTTATCTCAAGTTCCTGTTGTAGGGGTGTCTCTGACAGTCCAAGTTCTGGGTAACCATGCAAGAATGTTTGGGTGGGCCTAGGGTATTTATTGGTGGTCACAGATGTTATCTGTCCCATTACTTGGGGTGGTCTTTGTTTGAATGTTATAGGTGTACAAGCAGTTGCTTCGTTACACAGTTTGCCATAGGGACAATTTTTGTCTGGATGCATTAAACGAGATGAGCTAACCAGATCTCTGCAAGGTCTGGGATTCACACCATCCTGTTGCTCTATTCTTTGGTTGTCTCATGGCAAAGTCCTTCTGTGGCCTGGATGGTGTTCAAGACAGGCAACTGTGCTCTTTAATTCCCTGCAATTCCAAAAAAGAGAAGCAAGGCAAAATACATAGGAAAAGAACAGTAAGAGACTAAATTAGGTAGGCATATCTATATCTCAAGTAGACACACATAAATGTGTTATATAGGGAAGGACGAAATTAAACACTAAGTATAGTAGAGGACCTTTTCCACTTCTGTGGGTAGTTTTAGTCATACTTTGCATAATTTTAAAGGTCATGATAACTGAAGGAGTTGCAGTCAAAGAAATGGAATATCATGTGTAAAATTTTATTTGCTCAGCTGTCAAGTAAACACTAATCTTATAATCTGTTCTTATATCTCCTTGGCCTCCGTAGGACCACAGGAGATATACTGTGGTTTTACTTACCAAGTTTAACACTTTTAATGGTCTTTAATTTGAACCTGCAATAGATCTTTACAAAAATGAATTGGTTTTAACTTCTTGTTTCTCCATAAGGAAAACAAACTAAAACTGAATGTGGAGGTGCAAAGTCGAGGAAGATACTAATGGAGATTTTAAGTTCTGCTAAACAAAGTTATGAATCAATTGAAAATTAAATTAACTTAATCTTTCTTCCTGACTAAAATGACCCTTTGCAGACATTTTCAAGCTTTCTGTTTCAAACACAGCTCTTGCATACTAAAACTGGTATGTTGAATTTTTGAGGTAAAGCACTAAAAAGTTTTTCTTAATTGCTGTCATATGTCAGGAGCAGCATTTTGCCCTCCCTTGTCCAGGCTTTCCTGAGGGCTTCCGCCTTCCTGCCCGTGGATGAGGGTGGCAGCCCCAGCCCAGGGAATGCCCGGCAGAGTCCCCAGTGCTGCTGCTTCCACTACCCACTGCTCTATCTTTGATAACATGCTCAGCTCAGATATCTTAAAAAAACTTCTTAATATTTCCTAGTCCACATGTCAATAGTTCTCAGTACTGTAGAATTACATGTTATGTTCATACTTTATCTGCTATAAGTGCTTCACAAATACCACTTTCAAAACAGTGTGGGTGTTTCACTTCATGTATTTCCAAGTCCATCCATCTAATTGCTTTCATGTGTTTTACCCTTATGCAAATACTTTGCAAGTCTACTCATAAACTAACACAAATATGAGTAGGGACAAGTACCTGAATATTGTTTCATCTTCTGTCAAGTAAATGTCAGCTACATGTCTAATGGTATTGAGTGCTTCAAGGTAGCATGGTAAATGCAAAACACTGGGAGTGTATGAATCATAGAACCACAGAATCTCCTGAGCTGGGAAGGACTCACAAGGATTGAGTTCAACTGTTGGCCCTGCACAGAACAACCCCAAGAGTTACACCGTGTGCCTGAGAGCATTGTCCATTGCTTCTTGAATTCTGGCAGGCTAGCTTTACCTAAATAATTTAATGAAAACTATCTAGTTTTGATACAAGAGTGAATAATATTATTTGACTTCATTTTTCTTTTGCACATTGATACTTGGGGCCAAGCCATTTATCAATTTGATAAGAAGTGGTAAATGAGACTGAGGTGTCAATATGCTTCTGCTAGTCACGGAGGTAGGTTTCCTGCCACTGCATTTCTCAGTATCTGAGAAAACAATTTTTAAATGGTAGATTTAAAATTTTGTTCTAATAATCCCAGTAGCAGTAGTCTGCCATTTTGAAACTAATTTCTTAAAAATATCTGTATAAATTCAAAGTAAAATAACATCTATCAGTTGTCAGGAATATTTAGAAGGAAGATGGTTCTAAATTACGGGCATACTTTCAGCAGGTATAAAAGCTGGATTATCAACAGGATACATCTGCTGCCTTTATGAAGAACAGCTATAGCTCTCTTTGGTGGTTTTCATTGTAAGTTTGTATCTGATTATGCATTGTACTTAAAACAATATCGTGCTTCAAAATAGTATAAGAAACCAGAAAATAGTTTAATCTGAATTCTCCAGTTCCTTTCAGTTCAATTTATCTTTTGGTTTTAAAATTTTATGTGCTTAACAAAAAAAGATAGTCCAAAAAGGGAAGAACTGATAAAACTGAAATTATTTATATTTAAGCCACAACTCAGGAAAAGTAGAGTCCATTTTGTCACAGTACATTCATTCACTCAAGGAATTAAAAACATAAGATAAAAGAGAGCTTTACAAATGTTTGACCTATACCTTATTTGAAATCACAAATGTGTAAATAGCCAATAGTTACAGCAGCAATTCAAAGGCTGATTTTCCTTAGGGGCTTTTTTTTCTCCTTCCCTTGATTTTTTTTTTTTTTTAATTAAATCAGATGCAGATGACCTTTTAAATATTCTGCATACACAGATAGCAAGGAAGATCTGGGAGTAATACTGTAGAAAAATTGGTGACTTGCAACAAAACACCCATGAGGGAGAGAGTTCTAAGAAGTTAAAAGTTGATGTTTACCCTTTTAAAATGTCTTCCTGTTGGAATGTTTTTCTTACGTTTTTAAGAGTGGTTTTGTCTTTGAGGGTAATTAAAAGTAAGCTGAAGCAAAAGGACTGTAATGGTAAATTCTTCCAAAGTCTCTAATACCTTTTGTTCTGAGGCAGAAAGTATCTGATATCCTTGAAGACAGAGTAGGATTTGCTTGCAGATGTAAGCAAACATCATTGTCCAACTCATCGGTGTACTTTCTGTTTCCTGAGTTTTTTCAATAGCTGTTTACTTCAGAGCATTAAAGGAGGATAGGGCCACTGAGGAAAAAAAAATTATCCTTTAATTTTACAATATTTTGTTATGTAGCAATTTTAAATATATAACCCTAGAGGAGTTCCTAATCTCTTCAAGCCTAAGAAAAGATGTCTTGTTTTTGTTTCAAAGACTGAATTCACAGACCATCCAAATGCTTGAAAGGCAGGTGCAAAGGTACCTTACGCATCCAAATACGTTTAGGATCTTAGAAAAGTATTAATGAATAGTTAGGAGGCTTGATATACTAAAAGGGCATTTATTTTTAGTTTATGCTAAAAAGATTTATGCAAAGAGCTAGATGGAAAATATGCTCTAAACTAAGAAAGATAAGTTCTGGGATATTCACTGTATTGTAGTTTTTAAAACTAAGAAGTTGCAAAGATTGCTGCCTGCACTGTAGACTCAGGTGACTGGGCATGCAAAACATGAGTTGGAGAAGATTCTGCATACTTGCAAGAGCACGTAACAGCTGAAAAACAATCCTTGGTGCTCAACAGCAATTCTGTTCATCTCTTCTGTTCCCCTTTTCAAGGCTGTAGAAAAGCCTTGCTTCTTCATATTGGCTCTGCCTTTCTCCTGTTTCCTAGATCTGTGGTCTACAGTCCAGTTGTGCTATCTGGATTTAGAATTATTGTCTTACATACAATGCAGAGCTATACCAAATTAACTCTCCTGGTGACATTTTTATTTAGGCAGTAGTGTAGATGCTCTCCCTGCCTCTGAAATAGTATTCCTTCAATCCTGCCTTTCCTTTCAGCTTGCCTAGAGTATTTTATGTCAAAGCAGTTGGGGAGGAAGACATGAACAAATGAAGCTTACTCTTGGTGTAATGTTAGGAGTATTCACACTGTCCTTCACTGCCAACGTTTTGGTGATCTTGAGGGGTTTTTAGGTTCTGGTTGGAGTTGTTTTTTTTTGTTGAGAATGTTTGTCCTTTCTTAATAACTCTCAAGCAAATTACATTTATTAACACAACAGGAAACAGAGTTTGGACATAATGATTTGGAATATTTCTGGGTGAAACTGGTAGCAAAAAGAAGTAGAAAGACAAACAAACAAAAACACACAAAAAATCTATATTGTAGAAAACTTTGGAAGACTTCATGATACATTAAGATGATCATATGGGATACTTTGTCTCTTCCACACTCAAGAACAGCTGAGAAAAGATTCAACTAGTCTTTGCGACTATTTGGTTACAAAAGTGATTTTCTTGGTTTTATTCCTAAAATGTTTTAATAGTTTTCTTAGTAATTAAATGTAATTTAGAATTATATGTGTTAAAATATAGCGATTAATAGAATAAACTACACTTGATATGCAGAAACATGAAGTAGTAATACAGATTTCTTCTTTCTATATTGAGAACTCCGTCTTTTAATGACAGCATTTGCATATCCATTTTGATGTATGACATTTACTGTGAAGTATGCATAAATTCAAATTTCTGTGTCTCCACGCTGATAATTGTAAATTCTGCTGCAAATGGTATCTTTAGGAATTAGAAATATTGAAGAAATATTATTTTAGAGTGCATATAATAATTAACAACTATTACTACCTATGCAATCTTAGATAGAAATTATCTATCTTAGTACTAAATTATTAAAATTACATTGATATTTTAGGTTTTGGCAGTGAGAAGGTTGATTAATGCAACTCTGTGAGATGTGAAGTAAATGGGGAGGGAAAAAGAGAGTTCTATTTTTTTAAATTTTGTTTTAACGAGTGTGAATTTAAAGAATTGTCATGAAAAGCCATTCTGAGAAAGGACACAGGAAAGATAGATAGAGTTAGGCAGTGTTCCAAGCCATGTAACTAAAATTCAAGAAAAGTTTTAATGAAGTCAACGTACTGGTAAAAAGTGAATATAATGTGGTGAGTAGAATATATGAGCTTCAGGAGAAGCCGCTTATGTAGAGGCATACAGTAAATAAATACATCTATGAGGAGACAGAAAAAAACACTACTTTTTTTAATTTATATATTTTTAAAAATTTAAATCTTTTACAGAACACTCCATCCCTCTTGTACTTTTAAAATACCTGTCCCTTGTAAGAACTACTGTGCAGAAATACAGACACATTTTTAGACATTGTTGCTACTAGACTTAGAGGACTTGGAAATACCTCTAGCAATCAATCGGATGTCCTAGGTCATTCAAAAAGAATAATGAGACTGGAATATAAATAATACAGTCGGAATATAAGGAAACTGCTTAATTATCTATTTAGTTAGGTCAGGTTATGTGATAGACCATTCTCTATGTGTCAGGAGTGGCTTCTTTTCTACTAAAAGCCAAGTAAAATAAATGGAATAGCTAGAGGACTGCTGATGGCTGTGACACTGGAAAGAGTTGCACAATATTAATCAAGGCTTGTCATTTAAGAATAATGGAAGAGATTTCAGTAATACTGATGTATTTCCTGGGAAAGGATAATGACATGCTATAGAAAACAAAGTAATTAAAGGAATAAGGAATACTATACCAAGTGCCATGTAAAAGTCTATCACAAAAATGTATCACAAAAGAGAACTGGGAAGTTTTCTAGGAATAGTTTAGAATTCTTTTTACTATCAAAAGAAGAATGGAGGAGCAAATAATACAGAAGGCAAGAGCTAAAGCTTCATGGAAATGAACTAGTTCTGGGGAAAAAAAAAGACTGTAAAGGATTTCTTTTGTTCTGTATACAAAATATTAAACCCTACACAAAGAAAACGAAACATTAGCAGCATAACTAATATAGTGTACTTTACTGGTAATTAGGAAAAGGGAGATTAAGTAAAGGGTGCTTTTGATGTCTTACAAATGTCAGCAAATGTCACAGAAGCTTTATGGAGATACTGGCTGGGCCTATCAGATGATTACCAGAGTTCACATAAGAAATAATTTTTTATCACTGATGTTGTCCTCAGAACACATTTTTTTGAAACCAGCAATTAATATTGCAAGGGAGAATAATTACTATGGAATACAGTTCTTAATTTGCAACACAAGACTAGGATGGGTATTTTTGTCCCCAGTAAAAGTATTTGAGGAATAGAGTTCACTGGAGCTGATGTTGCTGTCTTTTTGTATGAACCATAGCATGCAATTCTCTGTATGATTTGTGCCAAGATTTATATCCAAATCTGGGTATTTGGGCATTTTGAACTATTGTGGACAGTGTAATAAAATATGCTGCTTTGGTAGGACAAGTTTAAGGTGTAATTATCGCTACGTACACAATATTAATAGAAACATTATTAAATTCAATTAAGTTTCATTATGTGATTGTAATTCCCTACGTAATTGAGATGCCTACAAGGTGTCTACAAGACACCATTGTGGATAAATCCCAAAACTGTCTCCAGGAACTTAACATTCCACTCTTAAATGCCTGTATAGTAAAGCATGAGGCGTGGGTAACAAACATAATGAGTTAAAGATCTGCATACAGCTGCAGTACTCTAATTTTTTGGGGATTATGGATATTTGTGGAATGATTTCGTTGACTGAAGTGCTGCAACGGAGGGGTACAGACTCTTTTGGAAGGATGAGAAGGGAAGACAAAGAGAGGGGATTGCCCTTTATGTGAGAGAGCAGCCTGAGTACATGGATCTCTGCTTGGGGATGGGAGAGGAGCCAATGGGGAGTTTATGGATTAAGATTAGAGGGAGGACAGGTAAAGGTGACATAATAATGGGTGCTTGCTATAGGCCACTTGACCAAGAAGAAGAGGTGGATGAGGCTCCCTAGAAACAGATAGAAGTGGCCTCACATTCAGAGCAGGCCAAGAGAGGAGATCCTTCCTCTCTGCTCAACACTGGTAAGGCCATGCCTGGAGTGCCATGTCCAGTTCTAGGCATCCCAGCACAAGAGATGGACACACTGGAGAGAGTACAGCAAAGAATGATTAAGGCACTGGAGCATCTCACATATAAGGAAAGGCTGAGAGAGATGCAGCTCCTTCCACCACAGGACAGGAGGCTAGGGGAGATCTTATCAACGTATGCAAACACCTAAGGGGATGCAAACAAACACGACAGAGCCAGGCTATTTTCTGAGATGCCCAGTGATAGTACCAGAGGCAATGGGCACAAACCTAAAAGCAATAGGTTCCTCTGAGTATCAGGAAACACTTTTGTTCTGTGAGGGTGACAGCACTGGCACAATCATTCTGCAATGTAATTTTATGTAATGATATAAATGACAAATTCTTTATTTAGTAACTCGCATATAGAAAGGATTTTTCTTGAGAATAATAGTCCCTAGAATAACAGATTTCATAATTTACTAAAAGAAGAGAAAAATTTGATGGAAAAATGAAAATATGAGTTGCATTTAAGAGTTTATAAATATTCCACCTCTCTTTTATCACTGATTCTCATTTAATGCCTGGATATATAGTCCCACTGATTTCACTATGATATAAATGAGGTCAGGATTGATACAGGACATCTTTATCACTCACAGTTTTAGTTGCTATGGTTGGATATAGTATCAATTCAGACTCATCAGAAGTCTCCTGAAATGTATGAAAAAAATACGTCAGCTCTCTCTTTCCCTCTCTTCCTTTCCTTGGGATTGAATTTAACACTACTGTATTATTGTGGATATCATTGTTTTGGAGATTATTAAAATGGTTTTTATTCCTTAATTCTGATATACAACCTCCACTTAAGTTGACATTTTCCACTTCCTGGGTTGACAGACATTGTCATTCATTTCTGTGTGATAAATACAGAGTATACATGAGGAGAAAAGGCACATATCACAAAGGTAGAAAATCTTCAAAGCCCTTACAAATTGACATGTTACAATGATTTCAGATGGAAACAAAGACAATCTTCTGTAACATGTTTCTAAATGGCCTCCAGCAGTAGGCAAAATAAGCCAACCATCAATATTTTAAATGTGTTCTGCTTTTGTTTTAAAAAATTCAGTGCTTTATATGTATAGTGCAAATTGTACATTAGGATATATAAAAACTGTTTTAATAGCTATTTTGTTAATAACTAGACTACTTTAGGAAAACTTGTATAAGCATATAAATATATATGATAAAATAATTCTTGTTTACATAAAAACCCTAAACCTACAATTGGTTCTTACAACCACTTTTTTGTGATTAATGCAGAAAGTATAGGAATAAGTGGTGACTTTTCCTTAAAGAAACCCCTCCAGCTCAACAGAAAAAAAACTCTAAGTTTTTAAATACATAAAGCTATTTTGAATTCAGTGAAAGAAAAGTATGTGCTGTTTCTAGGCTGTTCCTTGGTAGATTAGGGAGATTGTTCTGGAAACTAGCTAATGCTTTATACAATATTTAGTACAGATTTTTATTTTAGCCAAAAAGCAGCCAAAAACATAGCACATAAAAAACATGGATATTAAAAAAAACCTCGATCCAAGTCTGAGGAAAATCTTATCAGATATATTTTCATTCTGAGACCACGGGATAGTGTACAGAGACAACTCGTGGAAGTAGGAATGTGGGCTGGTGCTGTTTGGATTTCAGTAGGAGGAGAGCGAAACAATGTTTCGTTGTTCAGTTCAGCATTTTAATGAATGGGGACCTGAACGACTGTCATGGGTCAGGACTTTTTTTCTCTTTAACACAAAAATTCCCTTCTGCTTACTCATACCCAGACCTGTTTTGGAGGTGCCAGGAAGTAAGGGCACTTCAGGTATACTGGCACTTCTTTCTGTCTTTACCTTTACAGACTGTATTTATTACATGAGAATTGGAAGACAATATGCATATTGGTTTATGCAAGAACTTTTTGGTGTATGAAATTCAATTAGTCTCTCATCTTAGCTCAATGCTTTTGTGTCTTCTGGAGTGGAAGCTACAACAAACTAATGAAGCTGAAACTTTCTTGTTCTAACTCTCTGAACATCAGCTAAAGACCTTGGCTTGAGGAGGGAGATTGGGTGTTGGCACATTGACTTAGTGCATCTATAAAAGACCTTTATCTGCTGCTCATATGATGTGTCTTCAAAAAAAATCCTGCCTTTCCCACCTGAAATCCTAGAATATTTTGTCAGCGACAAGACCATTTACCTTCTCTGGACTGTGACTCTTCCCTTTAGAATAATCTGCAATAAGAGGAAAAAGATACAAATTTAGTGATGAAAACATCAATTTGTTGTATGGTTAGTTTCTGGAAACTGAGAATCTTCAAGATTGTATCAGTAGTGCAAATTGTAGGAAGCTGTGAAAATAATAATTCTATGTATGTGATAGATACTATTTCACTCAGAGATGTGAAAAGAAATGCTAAAAAAAGTATATTAATTTTAATTTATCTCACCATTTTAAAACATTGGTAAGAACAAACAAAGATTTTGAACATCAAGGAACTATTGCAATCTTTATCAATAAAAATGGTGGAAAATATTTTTATCTTTCTTTTTTATAATAAATCAAATTAAGCAAATACAATCTGAAAACAGTCTGCACTACAGAATGCAGTTTTTCATTTCTTGCAAAAGAATTTCAGAGTACCCCTCATCTTAAATTACTTGTGCTTCCACTTTAGTTTGCTGATCCCTTATCTTTCCCAGTCTCACAAAGCATTGTTTTTGAAATCTGTCTTTTTCCTTTCTGCCTGTCTCTTCTTAAATAATACACAATAGCACAGTCCTGGCAAACTTACAATATAATTGAGTGAGAAAATTTAATGTGTGACATGACTGAATAAAACTTAGTGCAAATTACAGAATCACTGAAAAGAGTTGCTTAAAGTGTTACCTTTTGGATAAATTTAAGTAAATGAACCTCTTTGGTGAGTAAAATGTGGCTTAAAGACATGACTATTAAATCTGTCAACTGTGCAAATACTTCACAGGATATGAGCTGGTCTGAAAATCTTTTACAGTAAGTGCAGGTAACGTTAAACAACTGCATCATTTCATAGTTCAGTCCATGGTGCATAAAATAAATATATCCATTGTGGGAATTCTATGTCAATTATTTTTTGCTGACTTCATGTCCAATCTGCTCACCGTTGTGATTATGTTTAGAAACACAATCATTGTTATTCAACTAAGTATCCAGTCAAGTTGCTAATACAAAATATGCCCTATAACACTAGAATGAAATGGCAAATGCTTCTATGTTGTATTTTGGCTTCACATTGCTAATATAATTACTTAGAAAAAAGCTAATAGGTTATAATTTGCCCTGAATTTTGTCCTCAGAATTAGGACACACTCAGGAACTATTTGTATAAAATCTAAAAGATAGAGTAATTCAAGAGTGCACTGAGGTCTCATTGTTGCTATGATACTATGATTAAATTGATATATTGACACATTGCAGAAGAAAGTAGAAAAAAAATGCTGCATAATACAATTAAAAATTACTACTGTAAAGTAAGAGAGTAAGAGTCCATTTAGTAAGTTACTATTAAAATAGTCTGTCATTTTGCAAAGACTGCAAAAAATTTAAACAATTTTGAAAAGTGTCCTATACATTATAGTATATTAAATTAAGATTAAAAATAATTTGAACTGTATTAAGGCCTACAGTAAGTTTTCTAACTAGAGGGAAGTTTCTTAATACAGTCATATCTAGTGTCTAGTTATCTGAATACCAATCACTGAAAAATCAGAGGGACTTCTGAATCTGAAATTCAGATAGAAATAGGTGTGACAAATCTTAAAGTCTTTATCTAGCATTGTCATAAATCATTTTGAATTCCAGAAGTAGCTTGTATGATAAAATAGACCTGACTAGCCCAATCTTCCCTCTACTGTTTTTCATAGTAGAGTCTTGTTGCTTTTTGGTGAAAATAGGATCAACACTTTGTGGGCTATTAGAAAAAAAAGTCCACCTACTTTATACTCATCATGGGAGATTTCAGAATTGAGTGGATTTCATGGGTGAAGGTGGGGAGAAATCCCAAAATCCTGAGTGGACAGGTTTTATTTGAATTACTGAATGTTAATTAATATGGATTTCCTGTGTTGTAATTTTTAAAGTAGAACCATTAGGTCGTCCAACTAAAGTCTTCTGAAAGTATTTTTATAAAGGTCTTTTACAGATCTAAAAAGTTATTGAGTTTAATTTGATTGGAGCATCTTCATGATATCATTTTATTTATGGTTGCATTTACCCTAAAGAAAGAGGTACTATGTTAATTCTGAGGTTTTTCCCAAAATTGAAGAAAAAGTAAGTCTGTCTTTTAAAACCTGTTTTTGTCTGTCTTGGATTGGTAATTCAGTTTCATTTTTAAGTAACACTCCATTTTTTGGCCCTCCGTAAATATTATCTTCTGTTTAACAAGATCTTCCTTTTTTATTTAGATGAAATACTTCTAGATTAAAAAAATTGTTCAACCAATTTAGATAGAAGACATGAAAAAATGTCTTTCATGGTAATTTGAATTACCATGTATGATGAAACAGGGTTATATAAAATAATAGCAACATTCTGATTTCCTATAAGGTGAGAAAAAATATGCATAAAATACATATACCAGTGCTGTTGAAAAGGGAAGTATTTCTGTGGAAGAACAGCAAGAAATTCACTGAAACAGGAGTTTGCAAAATATCAGTGACAGATATGAAAACAAAACCACATCTTCACAGCTGATCATTTTGTGCAATGAAATTGCTAAATGAAACAGATGTCTTTCCATTTCTCAGCTTGGCTGACATGAATCACAGATGCCCATTAGCTAAAATAACTATAGGAAACACTTCATACTAAAAGTAGCAGAGAAGTATTTCACAGAACATTTTTTTAGTACTCGAGTAAAATGAATAAAACTCTGCAGCACTGACTGACAAACTGCTCATGTGTTTCAGAATTGGGTAATGATTCATCATACAGTGCTTTGAAGCACCTTGGGCATTCTTTAGTCACCTTGATTCCTCTAGAAACATCTGGATTGAATTAAAAGCTAAAAAAAAAAATGGGAGGTATTCTCTTCTGTTGTTTATATATACTACACATTTTCACCCCTTGAATTAGGTCTGGAAGACTTGCTCATTTTATCTATAGCTTTGTGTTCCCTGATCACCCAAAAAGACCTGAAAGGTTATTCTGAATTTGAAGTTTTTTTCTACAGTNCTTTCCAGACTTTTGACTAATATATGTGTGGGGAAAAATAAACAAACAAAAAAAAAGTCCCCAAACCACACAAACAAAGAAACCCACACAAAGTAGAAGGCTTGCATTTGGCAAAGGTAATAGGTTAATAATTTTGTGGGCATAAAAAACATTTTCAAATCACTTTACTAAAATTTACACATAGCTACAGCAGAGACAATGTAAAATCATCAATAATGATAGTGCCTTATATATTAGACAAAAAAACTATGTTAAAAGATCTTTACATGCAAAGTTGGATCTAAATATAGTCGTTCATATTTTTTAGTGCAGGGATTTTCTTAGTTTTCTGATTTAGTTCTCTTCACCACACTGTTCAGGCTTCTAGTGTCAGGCCATTTTTTAAGGCACAAGAATACAATTATTGAAATTTCTAAATTATTTTACAAGGTCCTGGCATAGTTTTGCTAAATGTCACTCTCCAAAAAAATTTCCATGCATCATTTGTATGTTAGATTTGGCCAGACACTCTTGCTGGGAACTGTTTACATAAAGTTATGCTGTTCTGGAGATGATGTACTAGAATGGATTTTGCCAGGTTCCTTACTGGTTTCTGCGTCAGAGAACAGGCACTGCAGCACTGATACACTACCGTCAACTTTTGCGAGAATTAATAATACCAGACCTGGCTTTGGAAAGAATCTGAGAAAACTGCAATGTGCCCATTTAAAGATCCCTTTCAAACGGGACCATATTTTGTATTTCTGTCACAGATCTAAGGAAGAGCAGCCTCTTTTCATGCTCTTCATCATTCTGCTGTGAAAGTATTTCATAGAGTGGTCATAGACCAGCAGTGAGTTTGTAGGACCAAAATGTTTTTGAAGTGAAATTGTATTCTAGGAAGACATGGAGAAGAAAATACTCAAGGACTACTTACACTAAATGACATTTTAAAATGGAACACAGCTTGGAAGATACTGTTGATTCCCTTAAAAAGGGTGAAAGGGTTAATTGGAGGTGTGAAAGGTCACAATTTTTGTGGGCTGTCAAGGGAGGAGCATGAGGGACTAAAGTTCACTTTAAAAATTCATTTTTCAAAAGAGTTGTGAGAATGGCTTAAAACCTTCAGCTGGAAATCATCAAGAGAAACAGAAGAAAAAAAAGAAAAATATTCATTTGCAAAGGATTTTTCTTAACATCTACCTTCCTACTCTTTATGTATGGTGGAGATTCCTATTTTTTCATTTATTATAGAATGAAAATAAACAGTAAGAAAATCCTCACTTTGTAAAGTGAGTACGCGCGTGTAGTGTAAGCAAAGTTTAAAAGGTCTAAATACTTTTACGTAGAAAATTAAAGTTCAGAACATGATGATAGCATCCAAATTTCTACCATGAAGGCTTTGTTCCAAGATGCCTGGTGAGTTCTGTCTGTTCCACATACATAAAGTCTGTGGGATATATTAAGTGTTTGAAAATTTTTTGTAACATAGAAGTTTACCGTTTGACTTTGGCTTATCCCATCAGTCCACTCTATATTTGGTTTCAGTAAAAAAGACAAGGAAAGACACACTCAAAACCATAATAATTAAATAT
>VXBU01004201.1:16846-33993 GCA_013400315.1 Bombycilla garrulus
GGGGATAGGGCAGGACAGGGCCGGGTGAGAGCGGGGAAGGGGACGGAGCGGGATCAGCCCGGTGAGGCGCGGGATCGGGGCGGGATCGGGCCCCGTGAGCGCGGGGATGGGAACGGGCCCTGCCCGGTGAAGCGCGGGGTCCCGGGCCGCCCTTGCAGAGCTCTCCCCGCCGCTGCTGAGCTCGCCCCGCCGCTCTCCTCTCTCGCCCAGGGTCGCCGCGCTGCCGGTGGCGTTCGGAGCCGCCGCACTCACGGCCGCGCTGCTGCTGTTCCCCCGGGAGGGCGAGAGCCCGGCCCCGACCGGCGCCGAGGAGGTGAGCCCGGGCGGGAGGGACCGTACCCGCGGTGTGCCCCGAGCCACGGGATGGGCCTGGATGGCAAAGCACGGTCCCGGGCTGGGCCTTTCCCCTGGGAATGGCCCCGGACGGGTCTTTGGCCCAGGGATGGGCCCCAGCGGCCAGCCCGAACCCTGGGAATGGTTCTTTACCGCGGGGATGGCCCGAAAGGATGCCCTGAGGCGCCGGGAGTGGGATTTACCTGAGACAGCCCCGGTACCTCCCAGGAGATTGCCCCGTGCTGCCGCCCTGATCTGCGGCTCCTCCTCCTCTTGTCCCGCTGGCACGGGCTGTGAGCTCCTGGAGCCGGTAGCTATTAATTTCTCTGACTAAATTGCTGATTTACACTGATCCACCTGACCCGTGAGGTTTGGCTCCCCGCCTCCCATCCCCAGGAGCTCTGTGCAGGGATTGCACTCCTGCTTTCGTCCCTCCCAGGTCAGGCAGCCTCTGCTCCCTCTCTGCCACTCCCTTTCCTTATCGTTTTCCTTCCAATTCTGCGGCCTTTCACTTCTCCCTCAGCTCTGTTTTCTGATTAAAGCCCAATAACAGCTCTTTAGCAGGTTCTTGCTGTGCTCGAGCATGAAGCCATCCGTGTTGTCAGGCACAGGGATCTCCCCCAATTTTTGGATCAGGCTGTCTGAGCTGCCACCTTGAGCTCTCCCAGAGCTCTCTGGGCTTTGAGTACACAAAGTTTTGTGGCCTTTCAGGTGCCGTTTCCTCTCTTCTATTATTAATGCCTGTTAATTATTGCACTTCTGGTTCTTGTTCTGTGTAAATCCCTACTAAAAGGTACTTGTAATGTTCTTTTCTTCCCTCTGTGTCACAGCTGACCTGCTCGTGTGAAGGTTAGCAGTGAGATGAAGGGCAGCCCGGTGCGTGTTTGTTGCCTGGGAGGCAAATGGAATTGGAAAGCTTATTTTTTTACAGATCTTCAATTGGACTGGACCTGCCCTGCCTATCAATAATACATGACCTGGGCTTTCTGCACCAAAATTCTGCTAATTGGCTAATTAAAAAGTGAAACGTGCAGAAGGAGCCGGCGCTTTGCTCACCAGAGACTCTCTGCAGGAGCACCAGGGCTGAGCTAATGTGATGGATAAAGCTGAGCTGGGGCTGAGCAGAGCTCTGGGGGGTCTGGGGAGCAGAGAGGGGATTTCATAAACAGCCTCCTAGCCGTGGGCTTCTCTTTGTCTTGCCTAGCTACCACAGCTTTTCTTTTTTTTAATTGTTTTTTTTTTTCTATTCTCACTGTCTCCCTTCTGAAAGGGAATCAGGGCTGGAGGATTGTGACTGGGGAGAACTGCTTCAGGGCTTGACTGCTGTCTCTCCCCTGTGCTCAGTACTGTGCTGCTCCACATTAACATTCCCAGTAGCTTTTTGCAGGATTCTTATTCTCATTTGTCACACGTTGTGCATCCCAGAGAGTGCCCTGCCAGGGATCAAACACAAGGAGAGAAATCTGGGGGAGCTCAGAGGTTCTTTCTCCCAGGATGTTGTGCTCCCTCCAGGCTCCTGGAGCAGGCTGGGGCTGTGACCTGCTGGGATCTTTGTGTTTCTCTTCCCTGCAGATCGTGGACACCTTCCTCATCGGCCGCTTCATCCTCCTGGCTGTGATGAGCCTGGTGTTCCTTGGGTGCCTGTTCCTGTTCCTGATTTACCACCTCATGGAGCCCGTGTATGCCAAGACTCTCCACAGCAGCTAGAGACAGCAATCTCTGCAAAGAGGACATCCTGATTTCATGGGGATAAACCAGAAAGAGACACCAGGAGACTGTTCTGGTGGTGACCATGATGATCTTTCTGAGCTCAGAAAGAGCCAGCAAAGCAAGTGAAGTCTTTGCTTCATCTTAAAAAGCAAAGTTTGGGCTGAGCACGAGCCCCTTCCTGCCCAGGGGGTGCAAGCCTCTGCACCTGAAAAGGTGTGTGAACCTCTGAACCCTGCTCTCATTTGCAGGAGAGCTGAGAGCCAGGCACATGATGCTGCTCCTGATCCAGTGCATTGAACTGAACTAAGATGGTTTGTTACTGTTACCCACAAGAGATGATTTGTTACTGCTCCTTTTTCACTGTGGTTTAATAAAAAATCTTTGCGAAATCCCTGAGTCAGGCTTTATTAATTCCACAAGAATGTCACATTTGGCCACGCTGTGGTGACAGTGTCCATGAGAACTGCCTTTTTCTGGGGCAGATATGGGGGTTTGAGGAAAAACAAACAAACAAACATGAGTGTGTGGCTGTGGATTGTTTGGGAGGGTCCCTTGCACTGGAAATCAGGGGCTTTGGAGTGGGGAGTGGATTCATGCAGAGTGATGCCAGAACAGCAGAGGGAAAGCTCCCAGCAAATGGAAAGCTCCTCACCCAGGGCTGAGGGAAAAGCTGTGTCTGACCCCTGTGCTGAGCAGTCCTGCCAGCCATGGAACAGCCCCTGCCTCAGACCTGAGTGTTCCCTGCCTCTGAAGGCCCTGAGGGGTCAATGCTGGTGCTGCCAAAGGCTCCTGGTTGCTGCTACCCTAAAGCTTCAAACCATTGCTCAGTTCTAGCACAGATCCTGCTGAAGCTGCTGCTCAATCCAACACCTTCCCTGTCCCTCTTGGGGAAAAATAAAAACCTACTCTCTACATTTTGCAGGAGCAGCAATGGGGTCATTTTTGACCCCAAAAATCCCATTTTGGTCTCTTTTTTTGGGGGGAAGCCAGGGGAGCAGTGCTGCTGCAGCAGAGCCAAGCAGGCCTGTGCTGAAATGAACCTGTGGGCAGCAGAGCACAGGTTTGCTGTCTGCACAGCCACTGCTGCTCTGTGCAGTTTGTTTTCTTGCATGAAATCTCAAAAGGCTTTTAAATTGCTGGAGAAAAGCAATTTTTGGTGGGCAGGAGCAACCTGTGAGTGTTTTGTAACAGGGGAGAAGCCTTTGCCCCTCCCTGCTGCTCTGGGGAGAGGTTCCCACAGGTGCCCAGGTCATGGGGAGAGCTGGGATTTGTTATGGCTCATATTCTCCAGCCCCATAGGGATGGAGCTGCTCAGCCTTCCATGGTTGAGCAGGCAGTGAGTATTGCAGTGAGGTCAGAGCCAGTGGTCAGGCTCAATACAGGCAAAAACTTCAGGGCAGAAACTCAGATTTTTCATTTTCTTCCCATTATTAGAGATTTCTTTCTTTTATTTTTCATTTTGAACTGAAGACACTAAATTAAAGAACTGACTGCCTTTTTCCAGCTCTGTCCTGACAGCTGTCAGTCACCAAGCAGGGCTTTCAGGACATGAAAGATTGATAAGGCAGAGCCAGTGGACGTGGAGGTTTTGCTTCCCCGGCAGAAAACGCCCCAGCACCCCAGAGCACTGACTCAATCAGCTAAAAAATGTAAGTACAGTCCCAAAAAAAGCTGAGAAGAGGCATCTCTGCTTCCCAAACTGCAGCCACGCTCAATCCCTTCCTGCCCTGAGCCTGTCCAAGGGAGCTGAACGAGCGTGTTGAGGAAATGCTGAGCATTTATGCAACACAAGCATATTGGGGTCTCTCGGTGGTTTTGATGTTACGCCTGAAACAAAGTTCATATTTAATTCATTGTCTTAATAACATTGATGAACGTGGAGTTTGTCTGGCAGCTCTGGCTCTGTGCCTGTCCCTGTGTTTGTGGGATGATTTGGGGAGCCTCAGTGAGGCTTTCACCACCACTTCAGTCCAACAAATGGGAGGGAAACCACAGCAAAAGCAGCTGAGGCACCAAAAACCCAATCCTAAAAGCAGAAATGTGAATCCTTTCCCCATTTTGAGCTGGAATTAAACCCAAATAAGGCTTTTTTCTGTTCCCTGAAACTGTTTGTGACTAAAATCAGTCGAAAGGTTGATAGTGCAGCAGGTATTTTTCGGGAAAGCAGAAAGAGAGCTGCAAGAGAGACACGGCAGCTCCTGCTCAAGGAGGCCATTTCAGCATTTTCCCAAAACCCCCATTAACTGGGGAAAGAGCCTCACGTGCTCTCACCCTCACCGAGACATTTTGAGCTTCATCCTCATCCTTCACAGCCCTTGGCAGTGGGGAGCAACCAGCTGGATGAACTCAACCCGGGCTCTCTGTGTATTTATTTATTCTAAGGAGTTCTGCTCCTCCCCACAAAGGGGCTTTCCAAACGCTTCCTGCTTATTTTTGGAAAAGGAAAGGCCACGTCAAGGAATTGGTATGAGCCAAAGCTGCTTCCCAACCAGCCCCAAATGGGAATTTTTTGCTTCCATCCCCATCCCAAAGCCCCAACCCCTGCAGGATAACTCTTGCTGGCACATTTGCCTCCATCTAGCAGCCTGATCTTTTACTTTGGAATTAATGTCCCACAGTGGGGTAGGTTTGTCTTAAACCCCACCTCTCAGTTGCTGGTGAGGACTTTGGGACCTCGGGGGATGTTATAGCCAAGGAGCCCTGCTCCAGCCCAAACTGACCCAGCCTTCCTCTGGCAGGATGAGAACCAGGTCTGCCCTGTCCTGAGGTGAAAGCCCCATGCAGGCCAAAAATCAGGCTGAGTCTCAGCACAAGAAAGCTGCTAAAAGATCCCACGTGTGCCAGGATGAGGGCAGGCTGGCTGCTTTCAGGTCAGGGGGAAACCCAGCCCTTTTTCTCCCTAAATTCTCTTCCTGGCTCGTTAGAAGTGAGCAGGGATGCCCCTGCACCTGGATGCCGGTGCCCAGGTAGTGCCAGGCTCGCCAGCCTGAGGGCAGCTGCTCCCTCCTGCCTGAGGAGGAGGACAGGGAGCAGTGCCAGAGCAGAGATGGAAGGAGCAGCAGTGTCTGCGGGGGAAACTCCTCTCCTTGATTTAAGGTCCTTGAATGACGGCAATTCCTCATGTCTCATGCTGCTCTCTGCTGGCACTTAATTACCCTCACTGGAAAAACTGCCCTCAGATTTCCACCTTGACTTTGCTGACTTCAGCTTCCCCGCTGTTGGATCCTGATTTGCCTTTGGTTGCTAATTAAAAAGCCCTTCAGCCTTTGCCAGCTGCTCCTTGCATAGGTAATTACAGGCCGTGTCCCAGCCACCTCTCCAGCTCCCAGCAGACCAGAGGCATTCCTCCAGAATCCGTGCAGCCTCTTCCCAATCTGCCTCCTGGTGACTGGCACTGCTGTGTGGGGGCACCCACAGAAAAACCCAAACCTAAAGAACCCGTTTGAGGTGGGATTTGTCCCATCACAGCACAGAGCTGGACACGTTTCCACGCTCTCAGGGCTTGCAGTGCCAAAGGAAAAGCAGAGGAAAAGCAGCAGCCCCTTCTTACCCAGCAGAGGAGGAACAGGGCAAATTGTCTTCCACACTCCTCCCAGAGGAGCTCAGCTCCATTTAAACAGTTTTTTTGGCTAAGGCAAACCCAGGGGATCCCCTCTCTACCTTCCCGCTCACCATTCAATTCCAAAGCTCTGTGAGATCTGGAGTTTTCTTTGGCATTCGGCTCTTTTTATTTTAAGTTTTAAACTGCCATGGGCTGTGTGCCCTTTCTCCTCGCTCCTGGCAGCAGAGCCAAGGCTGTAAGGCTGTTCAGACTTTCCAAACATAAGTGGGACATGGCCCAGGCCTAAATTTGTCCCGGAAAAATTGTAAGCAGCTGAAAGAACAAACAGGAGGGGGGAAAAAAAAAAAAAAAAAAAAAGAAGAAGGAAGAAAGAGGGGGAGAAATCCCCAACCAACTTGCTGTTGCAATAAGGCCCCATGTGTGTCGGGACTTACGGGATTTTTTGCTTGAAAATGCATTTTGAGCCCCTCCCCTCCAGAAGAAGACGGTCATTAAGCATCACACCTGCACTGCCAGAGCCATTCTCAGCACAGCTCATGGATCTCTGCCAGCAGCAAGGTCCTGCTGCCACAGAGGCCACAGGAGCCACGAGTCAGTGGCCTGGGGACGCTGCAGGATCAGCCCAGCAGCTCTGCTGAGGACAGAGCCTGTTGTGACACCTCTCCTCACCACGGTTTAGCCCAGCGGGATTGATGTATCCCTGGGGAAAAAGGCAACTGGGGATTTTGTTTTTCTCTGCCTGCTCCATCATTTTCTCTGCTTTTTTCTCCCAAGGCCCACTGAACAGCACTGGTCAGAGGGGAGGGGATCAAAGGCCATCACTGTTTGGCCACCTCAAACCTGCAGCTGCCATTCTCCAGGCTGCCTGTTCCCCTGGGCCACTCCATCACCCTCAGAGGTTCACAGCGAGCTGGTCCAACTGGCCAGTAAGTTTCCTCCTTTCCCCCCACCACCCTTTTTTCCCCTTTGCTGATGAAATCAACACTTAATAAAATCACATCAGGCCCAGATGTTTTCTCCTCGGGTCAAGATCCAAGGAGGCGAAGTCAATTAGAGCCGCAATTTATCCCAGGCATTCACAGAGCCCTGGCACTGGGCTGAGAGCCAGAGCCTGCCAAGGCATGAACCCGGCTGTCGAGGGGATGCAAACACATCCCAGGGGATGCAGACACATCCCAGGGGATGCAAGAACATCTCAAGGGATGCAAGAACATCTCAAGGGATGCAAGAACATCCCAGGGGATGCAAAAACATCCCAGAGGATGCAAACACATCTCAGGGGATGCAAAGACATCCCAGGGGATGCAAGAACATCCCAGGGGATGTAACCACATCCTGTGGCTTCCAAGTGCCTCGATTCTATGCACATCAAAGTCAGGCCCTCCCCGGAGCACACAGCTGGCTGCACAGCTGGCCCTGGCTTCAGTCAGCTGACACCGTGGGGGTTCTGAGCCCCATCCCCTGTCCCTGGCAGCCAGAGGCAACACCTTTGCCTCCTGAGGCCCCTCCTATTTAGGAAGCGTCTAATGAAGAGCAGCCAGTGTGTGGGCAGTTCACCGTGGTGTGGGGGTGGATGTATGTTCCTCTTTTGCAAAATGGTATGATTTTGGAATATTAATAATCAGGAAAAACACTGGGTTTAGTCTTTCTTTGCAGTGGGATGAGTCAAGGAGTAAATCCAGCTTAATTTGCGCTCAGCCCAGGGATGTTCCCTGTGTGGAATATGCAGCACTTTGTTGGGGAGGCAGTGCCAAAGTGATTTGGCATCATCCTCCTGATCCAGATCCTGGAATACCAAGCATCTGGATGGGGCAGGCTCACAAATAAGAGAGGAGGAAAGCGAGAAGAGGGGTGTGATCACCGCCCCCAAGTATTCACAGACTTGCCTGAGCCCCATCAGGACATGGCACGGAGTGGCCACACAAGGTTTTGCACGTTTTTATTAATAAAACGGCCGATGGTGAAGAATTGACCCGAAAAACCGTTTGGCCAGGGCCCTTTGACCACTCCTCGCCCCTGCCTCCGTTGGAAGCAAACCCGTGGTGGCAGTGAGCCCGCGGGCCGTGCCCGAGGCTGGGCTGCAGCTCGGCGAGACGCCCGCGCTCCCGGTGTGCCCCCGCCTCTCCTCTCCTCCCTCTGGGCTTGGGGCGGCTCGCAGGTGTCGTGTCAAAACTCCTTAAACCTGCGGGGAGAGAAGCGAGCGGCTGAGGGCATCGCCCCGCAGGTGCTGGGATCCACGGTGGACGCTGCGATGCTGCCAGAGACGAAAGGGAAAAAAACAGCTCTGCCGGGAAAGCCCAGCCCCATCCGCACCACGAGGAGGAGAAGCAGGCGCAGCGAGGAGATCCAGGCACTGTTTTGTCTCCGGCCAAAGCTGGAATATCCCCAAAAATGCTACAGCGTTTGTGCCTCTTGGCTGCAAGCTGCTCCAGAGACACTCCCCAAAGCCCTCAGAGCCCTGCAGTATTGCCACAAACTGAGCCAGCTGCTTCCCCAGCAGAAACCAGCCGGTATTGGAGCAGAAACCAATCGGTATTGGAGCAGAAACCAGTCGGTATTGGAGCAGAAACCAGTCAGTATTCGGTGCAAACACGGATGCTGTCAACCCCCAGGACAGGCATCACCCTAACCAGCCCCAGCACAAGAGAGCAGAGCCTGGCAGGCCTCCACCAGGGCTGGAGAAGGAGATTCGGGCCGCACTTACCACAGCACGAGGCCCAGACTATTGGTCTTTCACCTGCAAACACAAGACATAAGGGACGGAATGTTCGCAGGGGGTTGGGGTCTGGAGGCCCCACTGCCAGGAGCAGCTGTGGCGCCTCGCTCGAGGTGTCACACGGGGGTGTGGGTGGCAATCAGAGCCAGGCCAGTGCTGATTTGGAGATTATTTGCACACTCGCTGCAGTGATTGGGCTGCAGATTTGATTAGCGAGCCCTGGCTGCGTGTAATCAAGCTCAGTAGCACAGGTGAGCAAAGCCTATAAATTCAGTTGTTTCAAGTGCATGAATCAATCCCAATCGATTGGGCACCTGGGCCAATACCTCCTAAATCAGCTGGAGACAAGGATGTGCTGTGCAGCTACATCCCCTTCTCCCACTTCCTCCCAGCCCCTCCCACCATTCCACTCTTCCCTGGCCATTGCAATTTGATCTTTTGATTCCCAAACCTTGATCTCTGTCCTAAATGATTGGGGGAGTGGCTATTTCTAGGCTGAGCCTGCAAAGTGAAACTCAGAATCAGAACGGATCAGGCTTGCGTTTGCATTTAATCCTCAGGGCTCAAGTGGAGATACTTACACCGAGCTACTTCCCATCCATCACTGACTCTGTTAGCTGCACACTAGAGCTACAAAGACACAAGGTCTGTGTTTAGCACCCCAAGTGTTTTCTGAGGTGCAGATGGCTAAAATCCCCCAGGTGCTGCCGTGGCTCGAGGTGGAAATGTCTCAGTGGCCACAGGAGCGGGACATCGGGCGGCCGGCCTCGCGATGCCCGCGCGAAGATGCAGCAGCGACAGCAAGGGGTAACAAACATCCTTCTGGAGCAGCACCGACACCGTGTTCGGGCACTGTGGGACTGGAGGCTGCCCCAGGGTGGTAACTACGTACCCTCTCTGCCTCGCCATGGGGCCACACCAGCCACGAGCCTCTTTGACCATCACACGAGCAAGGAGCTGCAAGAGGAAGGGGGGAGGATGGCCGCAAGGCTGGTGGCACCGCAGCCTCCAGCCTCGCCTTGAGTATTTCCATGAGCAGATCAATTCTACAGCCCTTCCTAGCAAAGATAAATGAACTAAATCTGTGCAAGGAGGAGGTTGCTGGGAAAAGCCAAGTCAAAGCAGAGGCTTGGAGTCAATACAGGCCTGTGCAGTTTGCCCTGTGCCCGGATGTCTTCTGAGAACCCTCTGTGCCCTGCACCAGTGAGCGGGCAGCTAAAAGAGAGCCTGTGACTCCCCAGGGCAGAGAAAGGAGTCCTGCCAAGGAGACACCTACCAGACAAGCCAGGACGTCGGCTGCTATCAGCATGTAAAAGACGTTGTTCCAACCCGTGGGAGAGATGAGCCCCGCAAGCAGCGGCCCCAGCGCGGCACCTGCGGGGCCACACGAGCCACGTCAGCCCCTGTCACACAGGAGGGGACAGGACACCCAGCACCCCCTGGCCATACACACCAATGGATCCCGTGCCATCGATGATGGCTGTGACAGTCGAAAGGGCTCTGGCATTTCCTTTGAGAGATTCATGGGTGCCCTGTGAAGATGGAGGAATGAAACATAAGGAGCAAAAGCAGTTTTGGGGTGCAAGGCTTGCATATCCCAGAGTGAGGCCGATGTCCCGGGCAGCACTTTCCATGTGTCAGACCCAGGCATGGATGGGAAGACCAAATTCAAATGAGTGCCTGCAGCCAAACCATGGCACAACCTGGATTGGTGGGGATTTGCCACCATCTGCTTGTGCTCAGAGGGAGATGCAGCAAAGCTGAACCACAGTCATGTAGCCAAGGTGAAAAAGCAACAGGAAAAACCCCTGTGTTTAAGGGAGGGTGAGGAGCACAGCACCAGGTGTAACAGCTCTGCCCTTCTCCCCTGGGCTTCAGAGGCATTGGAAAACAAAGGTAAAGTGCAAAAATCCCAACAAAACATCCCTCTGGGAAAGAGGGAACAGCCTCTGTGTGTGCGAGGGCAGCATGGTGGGGTGTGAGGTGCACCTCTTACCAAATCTGCTGACACCGCTGTCGTGATGAGCGCGTAGGGCCCATTCACCAGAGCACCACAGATGATCAGCATCGCTGCAGAGGTACCCGGGGAGAGATTAAATCTTTAGGTGCAGGGAGCAGCAGGACATTGGATCCATCATCCCCAGCCCGTGTGTGGACATTGCTGTCCCACGCATCCACCTCCTGTGCATCTCCATTTTCCCACTAAGATCCCACCCAGCAGGCAGTGAACACTGATCCAATATCTCCCTCCCCCAAATTCAGCCTGGCTCAAGAGGGGGAATAAAGGCAGGTGAATCCACAGTGTCTTCCACTGCCTCTTCAGTGACAGGAGCTGGCTGCACCGTGGAGCTCCTTACCTATAGATGTGCCAATGCCGTTCTGACCCACATGGTTGTACAGGAACAGCTGGAAAAGAGACACAGGGTGATTCACTTACGGCTACTCCAGCTGTTCTACCAGAGTTTTTCCCTGCAGCAGAACCCTGGGGATGGGATGGAGAATGTGGGGACTTGAATTACTGCTCATGCCAAGCACCAGCTGGGGTGGGGGGCTGAGCGCACCCCTGACCTCTGCATCCCACTGGCATGATGAAATGCCTGGCAGCTGGCAAACAGAAGTGCTGCCACAATTGATGGCCAGTGAGGCTCTGGCACCTCCCAGGGCTGCAGACAGACATAGTTTGCCCCAGCCGTGCTCTCGGGGCCGCGGATGTGACGCAGCCCCTCTGCTTCCCAGCGTGATCCAGCTCCTTCGGCGGGAGAGGCTCCATCCCAGAGCCAGCCAGGATTGGATTACAGCTAATTACCACGTTGTGGAAGCAAAGCCAAATGAGCTCCGTGCAGGTGCTTGGGAAGGACGTCCAGGCCAAGCTCCAGCAGAGCATGAGGCCATCGGAATGGGAGCTTTTGGGATGAAAATCAAAGGGATAAAAGCTGCACCGGCTCAGTGGGATCCCCAAGGCTTTGAGCAGAGTTATGGCAGGATGGAAAAACCTACAGGGTTTTTTTTAGTTGTCAAGGTCTCTGCCATCCCTTCCCAGCCCCTAGAGCTGGACATCCTTCCCAGGAACATGTGGGCACGTGAATCAATCCCAGCTCTCATCTCAGCCGAGCGCATGACCAGCTGATCCCGGGCGCTTGGGAAGAGGAAGGCAGCTGTGACTCAAAGGAGCCGGAGCACAGGAAAGCTCGTGATGGGGTTTGAGCCCGCGTGACAGCTCACCATGGGAGCAGCGACGACCAGCATCACACAGCACGTGGTGGCTCTGCCTCCTGTGTAGTCAGAGATGAGCCCAGCGAAGATCCCCCCTACAAGGAAGAGTGGCAGGTGTCACTCACACCACCCCAAAGGCAAAGCTGTGCCCTGGCTCAGCCCAAAATCCAACGTGATGCTCTTTGGTCTTCTGACCAAGGTTAAACATAATAATATCAGTGTGAACAGCTTTGATTTATCCCTCCCACTTCCTAGCTGCAGGTGGTTTCTCAGCGCTTCCTTGCTGCTCTGGTCTCTTCCATGCTTGCAAACTGCAGGAAAATGAGTGCCTGAGCAAGCGAGACCTGAGGAAAGAGGTCTCACCATGTGGCCGAGGTGAAAAAGCAACAGGAAAAACCCCTGTGTTTAAGGGAGGGTGCAGAGCACAGCACCAGGTGTAACAGCTCTGCCCTTCTCCCCTGGGCTTCAGAGGCATTGGAAAACAAAGGTAAAGTGCAAAAATCCCAACAAAACATCCCTCTGGGAAAGAGCGAAAGATTGTCATCAAAACAAATGAATGCCAAAAGGAATCGAGGGGCGTTTGCTGCCTGCTGAGTGCTGCAAACACTGAATAAACCTCTGAGGGAAAAGAGATGGTGTTGCCTGTGGGAGGGACCAGCCAAGACTGGTCAAGGCCAGGATTGTCCCTAAATAATTCCTGATCCACCCTCTCCACCCCGGTATTTTGACGAACCTAAAATACCCCCGGCATCAAAGAGGGTCGACAGGTTCCCGGCTTCCTTGGCACCGAAATGAGCTGTGAGGGAGAGGAGAGGGGTGAGGAGATGCTTCCCTTGCAAGGCTGGCTCCCGCCTCCCCGTCCCCAAAACTCACCCACATTGACAATGTAGAGGGGCAGCCAGTACAGGAAGGTGTAGCTCACCAGCTTGGCAAAGAGCAGGCACAGGGAGAACTCCACCACGCCCTGGAGGAGAGGAGGGCACATCAGAGGAGCCTCCTTCCCCCAGCCTCCTCTGGATGGTGGGGTTTTGCCATTTTCTGCCCTGTGGATGCTCTGAGCTGCTCTGGCTTTGCTCTTTCCTCCATGCCAGCACTCACAGGTATCCGAAGTGCCCCGAGGAAGCTGATGGCTTCGGGCTCCTCAGCTGGTTCCTTGGTGCTGGTGGAGTGATCCACGCTGCTCTGGCGTGAGAGGCCGAGTGGGTCCTCGTTGGAGGTGACTGATTCAGGATCCTTCTCACTGATGGTCACACCTCCAGGATCCTCATCAGAGCCCGTCTAAAATTAATCCAAAAGCAGCAGATGTGGCTCTCATGGCTGGAGGAGGCTGAAACTCTGGCTCTGCTGCCGGGGCATGACCCAAGGATGCTCCCAGTGGAAGAGAACAGCCATCCCCTGTGACAGCTGAGCATTGCTCCAATTCCTGCCCTACAAATTGATGACCCGGTTGTTTCACAGTGCCCTGAGTGCCACCAGCCCAGGACAGGCCCGCTGGGACTCACGTGATGCAGAGGTGGATTGCAGTCAACATCCTCAGGATCTGCAGGGAGAAAGAACACCCTGTGAGCAGAGCCTGGACCAACCCCACAGCACCTGCTCTCCCTCCCGCATCTCACAGGGGCTGGGAACCCTCAGGTCTAGGCTGCATCTCTGGGTACCCTCTTCCCAGGTAAAAAACCAAAGGACTTCGCTGGTGTTTTCTAGAAAGACAGGCTCAGAGGAGTGGCTGTGCTGCCTGGACAACCCCAGTGAGGCTGAGCATCCCCATGGTGGTCAGATCCACATCCCTGCTAGCCACAGGTCAGAAATATGTATTTGGGATTGCCAAAAATGCTTAGAGATGGGCAAGGTGGAAAATTGTATATATTACACTGGCTGCCTGCCCAGATCACAACACTCACACTCCACGAGGAAGAAGAAGCAGATGATGCCCATGGCAGCGATGATGATGCCGGGCACAATAAAGGACAGGCCCCAGGCAGAGGTGACCCAGATACCAGCGATGAGTGACCCCAAGATGTTGCCAACCGAGGTGTGTGAGTTCCAGATGCCCATGATCAAACCTCTCCTGGTGGGGACACAGCCGGGTCAGTGGCACTGGGGCAGCTGCCAGGGTCAACACGGACCAGGACTGGCACGGGACATGTAGGAGAAAAACTCACTTTCCTTTGCCAAACCAGTTCCCAACACACGCCACGACAGAAGGCCAGCCGGTTGTCTGCACCAGCCCATTGCAGACCTGGCAAGAGATGGAGAGCATCACCCAGCAAGCACCGACCACACCACGCAGCCCCTGCAGCATTTTGGGCAACTGGGCTCAAAAATCACAGAATCACTAAGTTGGAAGAGACCTTCAAGATCATCAAAGGTCTCTTCCAACCTAGTGATTCTGTGATTAGCCGTCCCTATTCCAAAGCTGTTAAGAAAACACTCGATTTGTTTGGTTTTCTCCCTGCTGGGGCAATCCTGGATCGCTCCCATGGCTAAACTGGGAGTGGCTGGTGTTGCCAAACCAGCTGCCCGCACTGCTCGGGGACGGGCACGCCCGGCGGTTTCGACGCCCACGCCACGCACAGCCAGGTTTTGCGGGGAGTGGAATTGCTCGGTGCTCCCCTGCTCAGAAACTGGGCCACCCCAATCCCTGATGGCCACTGAGAAACTGGGATGAGGCCACAGTGATAAAGCCTGGGCATCCTCCAGCACAACACACCTGCACGATGATGAAGTACCAGAGGGCGTGGATGTCCCAGAAGTAGCCGAGGCCGAAAAGGGCTGTGAAGAGCCCGCTCAGCACCATTCCCCCTGACAGGTAATAGCGCAGAGGGAGGCGCTCCCCAAAAATGCCGCTGCAGAGAGAGGGAAGAGATGACAGAAGCTGTCACGGGTGATGCCAGCAATGGGCATCACCACACCGAGCCAGTGCCCGAATCTTGAACGGATCCTTGGCTGCTTTCCTGTTGGCATCACCCCCTCCCAATGGAACCCAGCTTCCACCAACTGTGCCAGCTGGTGAGGGGAGGGAAAGGCCCTGGGTACCTGATAAACATCCCGATGGCGTAGGCCACCAGGAAGGCATTATCCAGTGCCCCAAAAAGTTCGTTGTAGTTGTCCCCATCTGGAAAACAAGCATTAGGGCTACCTCAGCATGGCCCATATGTCTCGTGTCCCCTCCCAGTGGCTGCTGGCTCGGTCTTGTCCCCCATTCCCAAAAGCCTGGTCTCCATGGGGGCTTCTGGGGGCACGGCTGGGTGCCAGCAGCACTGCTCCTGTCCTGTCCTGGATTTCACCACCCGCTGCTGCCCTTTGGCCCAGGGGCACGGGACAGACATTCATCACTTAATTACCTCCGGGTGCCTAACGAGCAGCCAGCCCCCTGCCAAACCCCGGCCACGACCTGGTTTTAGGGAATGGGGGGAGCCCAGCTCGGCTGCCACATGGGTTTTGGGGTGCCTGGGGGGCTCAGCCTTACCAAAGGGGGCCCAGCTGCACCACGTGGTGCTGTTGGAGTCATTGCGGGGGTTCGGGCCCAAGGCTGAGCAGTTGGGGTGCAGCTGGCTCTGCAGGGAGAGAGAGGGGTGAAATCGAGATGGTGTCAGCACTCCCCTCCCCATGTGCCCTCTCCAGGTTCCCTGTCCCCACTGTAGTGCTGAGGCTGGAGCTCACCTTGACGATGCTGATGGGTTTTCGGGAGAGGTGGTAGCTGGTGTAGGAGAGGAAAGTCAGCACCAGAGTCAGCCCCCGATAGCTGTGGGTGGGAGGAAGGAAGCAGAGAGGTCAGGGTTTGTGGGACAGGCATGGGTGGCCTCAGCACCCAATGGGACTCTTCTACTGGATTGGTGACCTGAACCAGCTCAGCTGAGCTGGTCAGGAAATGAACAGACCCCCAAAAAAGCCCAGGATGTGACTTTAAAAGATCAGCTGAGTTCTGTGGGGAGCATCAAGCAGTATTTCCACCTCCTCAAGCAGCTACATCCCACCAAAACACGGGGTGAGGAAGTGCCTTCCTGCTGTCATGAGTGGAAACTTCACTGATTCATCATCACTCCCAGGGTTAATTAAAGATAAGCTGGAAAAAAAAAACAGGGGGCAATACCAGATGCCCTTCCTCCACCAAAGAGCCATTTCATGCTCTTTGCTTTGATTAAATGGAGGGAAATGGGGGAGTCTGGGCTCAGGAAATGGGGATGCTGCACCCATAAAAGCTGGCAGATAATGCCTGGAGAATCCAAAGTAGGATCTAGTACCCTCTGGAGCAAGATGAGTATCTCTTAAGGAGCTATCCTGCCTTCAGGAAGAGTTTTACAGCAGCACAGAGGATGCAAGTGGTCAGGGGCAGCTGCAGCACACAGACATGTCACGGGATTGCCCCAAGTTTAGAAAAAAAAACCAACCTTTCTTTTGGTGGTTTTGGCCCATCCTGCTTCTCTTTGCAGTTTCACTTCTCCCTGGAGCTGCAACAATGACGGCTGCCCTGCAAATCCAGGGCAATTCCCTGCACTGTGCTGCTGGCTCCAAGGCTGCACTGTGGCTGAGAAACTGCTGCTTCCCACCCCAAAAAATGAATAAACCATCCAAAATCACTGCTAGTGACTGCTGCGACCTCTGATCCAAGAGGAGCAGAGAGGTCACGGTAGAGAAGGGAAGATAAACTTCATATGCAGTGCACCCCTGGTCCAGACACTTGAGTGTCAGGTTTTTCTTTTTACCCTCCGTGTTCTGGCAGGGAAAATTCCAGCAGATGGAAAAGCAGGGGGTTTGTCTGGTAATGGGCTTCCAAAATATCCAGATATTAATTGAAATTAAATGGGCAGCAGTCCCATCACCCCGTCAAAAGAGGAGGCAGCAGGCGAGGTCTCTGCATTGGCCACATCCCACTGAATTTTGAGTGGGAGGGCCTGAGACATCTGGAGGCAGGCGGGTGCTGCTGCCTAGCTCGAGCTTCCCCTTCCCCATGCAGTCCAAGCCCTGAGCTGCAGTCGCTGTGGGCTGATCCCATCTCACAGCGGGTCCAGCGCCTGAGGGCGATGCTGGGCCCTGGGGGAGTGACCCCTAATCCATGTCCCCACCCCTAATCCATGTCCCCACCCCATGTCTCGTCTCTGTCCCGGTGTCAGCCCCCAGACAAGCGGTCTCCAGTCGGGCACTGGTCCCAGTGCGGGTCCCCATGCTGGTGCCGGTCCGTCGGTCCGGGCTCAGTCTCCATCCCAGTGCCAGTCCCTGTGCCCAGGGCCAGTCTCTATCCCGGTTCCAGTGGTCGCCAGTCCCCAGTGGAATGATACCCCCTCCTCCCTAACCCAGGGCTGATCCCTGCGCCGGTTCCGGTCCCCACCCTGGTGTCGGCTCCTGTGTCCAGGGCCAGTCTCCGTTTCAGTGCTGGTCCACGAAAGAGTGAGCCCCGTTCCAGAGACTGTCCCTGTCCCGATATCCTCCCTGCCCGATGTCAGTCCCCATGCAGGTGACAGTCCCGATCCCGGTCCCTCTGTGCAGAGCCAGTCCCGATCCCGGTGCCGTCCCCCCATCCCGCCCCCCGACCCCGCTCACCGGCTGTCCCGGGGGACGGCGCGGAGCAGCCGAACCCCGGGGGCGAGCGCTGCCCTCATGGCGGGCGGCGGC
>VXBU01004209.1:8633-33760 GCA_013400315.1 Bombycilla garrulus
GGGGGGGGGGAAGTTGTAAACTTCAGTTGTAAATTTGGACTTCAATAAACGAATTATCTGCACTTAGATTGTGTGTTTGTGGGGGATTTTGTGCGTTCTGAGGGTGATCCAGGCTGAATGCGATGCGGGCTGAGGGGCATCGCTGTCGATCTGAGGGAGGTCCCGCCTGAGGGCGATCTCGGCTGAGGGCGATCCTGCCCTGGGTGAGGGGGATTTTTGCCTGATTTGGGGCGATCTCAGCTGAGGGCAATCCCGCCCGGCCGAGAGGGATCCTCCCTGCCCGACTTGGGTCAAGAGGGGAATCCATCCCTGCCTGCCTTGCGGCGATGCCCGCCGCAGCTCTGAGGGCAATCCCTCCCTGCCCGCTTTGGGGCGATGCTCGCCACAGCTCTGATTAGAATCCCTCCCTGCCCGCTGTGGGGCGATGCCCGCCCCGGCTGAGGGTGATCCCGCCCGGTCCGAGCGCGGTCCCGCCCCGTCCCCTCGGCCCCGCCCGGCGCGGCCCTTCCCGCGCGCCGTACGCGGCGCTGTCCAACATGGCGGCCAAGGTGAGTGTCCGCCCGCCCTCAGGCCGGCGCTGCCCCGGCCCCGCGGCTCCGCTGCTCCTCAGGCTCCGCTCCTGCTCTTCCGCGGGCTCGGGGCAGCCGGGCCGGCTCCGTGCGGCCCCTCGGCAGCGCCCTGCCCGCCCGCAGCTCCGCCGGTGCTGCGAGGAAGGAGCCCCCGGTGCCGCGGAAGCCGGGGTCAGGAGGAGGAGTGGGGCAGTGAGAGGTCTCTGTGGTGTGTGGGACTTCAGGGGGAAAGAGCTGCTTTGAGAGGTGGTTAAATTGTGCAACAGGGAATCAAAGCAGTGTTTCTCTTCTGTTTCTTCTCTATGTAGTCTCAGCCCCCGAAAACACTTTCAACTCCAGGAATATCGAGATGATAGTTTGCTAGCAACATGATAAAGTGCTAGTGGTACTGTACATCACCAAAACAAGGCTGTTAAAATCATTTTGTTACGAGCTAACAGGGTTACAAGTTTCTGAAATATCTCTGGTTGTAGGAATAATACAGTGTCTTTAAAGAGAAAAAGTGCATGTAAAGATCTAAGCTTTCTCACAAATATTTAGACAGGTTTTCCAGTGTTTGCAATCAAATTGATGAGTAAGTTGCTCTCACATAAATCTTCATATTTTCTTTTTTAAAAGCAATTAAAATGTGTATATATCTGCAGAGAAAATCATGATGCCAACGAGGACAGAGAAGTTGAAATAAAGCATTTTACTTGAGTTTGTTACAGCAAAAGAAACTGGTTTTTGCTTTGCTGTCTGGCTGGGGGATCTTGAGGTAGTTTGGCTCAGTACATAAATCTGAATGATTCAGTACCTTTAGAGAAGTGGTGTAATCTTATGTGTGTTCTTTATTATTTGCTATGAAAGGTTTATGAATAAGAGTTTTACTCTTCTTAAGATGTCACTCTCTATGGGTCACCATCTGGCAGACCAAGATTAAAACCAAATCCATGGAGTATCAGTGAGCTGAGGTGAAGTGGAAGGATCTGTTCAACTTGTGGGGGGGTTTTGCTGGTTGTCATCAGAGATTTGTAAATACATACCTGAATTAGGATACTGGGTTTGGCCTACAAGCTTCTGGCAATCGTCATGTCTCCTGTAACTTCTGGGAAAAATAAACCAAAAGGATGTGAGACAGTTTTGAGATCCACCTCAAGACATCTGAGTGGTAGGAGAAAGTCATAAACCTATGACTATTTTTTAATTAACATTTTTTTCATGGAAAGTATTCTATGAGGTAACTGCTAAATTTTAATCTTATTTTAACCTGGCTACTAGATTCCCATTTTGTCATAGAGAACTCATCTACTTTTTAATATAAATCCATGCATCAGATTTTTGCATATACTCCACTCCTTTGATTCCACTTGTTTTGAGGCAGTTCCTGCCTTCTGGGCAAGTTTCTTGTGCTCCAATTCTTGAAGCAAGCACACAGAATTTGCACTTTCAGTGGGAAACAATGTCTTGGAGATTAGCATAAATTAACTATATGGTTTTATTGTCGTTTAGCTTGTATTTTGGATCTTTGAGTGGAAGACAGTGAGTTCTTTGTAGTGATGTAGCTTTTTTTTTTGTTTTGTAGAATCGGTATTTTTGATCGTTGATAAGATTCTAACACTTAGAAGCAGATTGGTTGAAATGCAAAGACTTAAAGCCAAAATGATCCAGGTACATTTGAGAGTTTTCTCATTATATTTTGGTTGGTTTTACTCCAGTTCTGCCATGAAGAGGCATAGCTGTAACAATTTTCTGCTAGAGAGCATATAATGCATTTCTTCAGCAAATAATTGCAGCTCAGGCTTCTCATCAGAAATGTGGCCATGTCTGTCTTTGGTGTGCTGGGGAAAAAGAATCCTTCAGGTTTTCAGTGTTGCAGGTCAGGAGCTTGGCAGTGGTGGTACAGGGAATATTTTGACCTGCAGGGAATATTGACCTTTCCTTGTGGTGCTGTTTAGCTCTGTGTCTGTGCAGAATTCATCTCCAGAAATGTCCCCTGGCTTCGTGGCTTTTGTAGCTGCAGCAATTTCCCGGATTCCTCTGAAAGATTTTTATTTCTAAGCCAGTTACCAGCTGATGTTCTGGAGTCATTGATAGCTGAACATGTAATTCCAGAGTGGTTCACAGCTCCAGCTTGGTGCAGTTTGTTTTTTTTTCCCTGTGTTTTTCTCTTGTGTTTGATATAACAATATGATCCTGCCATTTCTTAATGCTCTGTAACTTCTATAGAAGTTTTCACAGGTAAAATACTTTTTTGTTTCTTTAGCTAAGCAATAGATGATTTTCCTTGTTCAATACATAATGCCTCGTAAGTAACTTCTAATAAAATAATTCCAGTAAATTAATACTAGAAACAAATTAGCTAATTAAGGTCTTTTTAGTGCACCTCAAGGTAAACAGCTCCATGCAGTGAAGCCTCTTTAGTGTAGTCAAGGTGATGTTGCTTTTTCTTTCACTCTGGTTCTTTGTTATTTCAGTGGAAAAGAGTGAAGCCCTCTTGGGATATCTGTGCCAGTGTAAATGTTAGCCAGTACAGCTGTTTCCTTGGATCTTTAAACATTTATGTGTTTGTCTGCAGGCACCCAAAAGTAAAACAATTACTATCAGTCAGGAGCTGGACCACTTTGATCATTCCCTGTAAAGCTTTCCCTTTTATATTGAGCACAGAATCCATTGTGACTTTTAAAAATATGTAATTTTTTTAAAGTGAAGAATACAACTTCTTCATGCTGTTTCACTTTCAAATTCGATTTCCTTCTAGTGTCTACTGCAGATTGGTGTCTTGTTGTGGTAGCATGCTGTATGGAAATAAACAGTCTGAATTATGATAGGTTTAAAATAGTTTTTCTTCAATAATTCTTCAAAAATTGAGTTTTCCTGCTTGCTGAGTAAATTCCAGCTGAATTTACCCTAACAGGTGATGGAAGCATCAGCGTGGCTTTGAACAAAAGTTCTTCCTGGTATTTTAGACATAAAACTGTTGTCAGGGATCTTTAACCTTTTCTTTACCCTTATAATTTGAGAAAATCTTTGTATAAGTCAGAAGACATTTCTAAAAGGTGTAATGCTTAAAAAAGGTTTTAAAAGTGACTTGTTTAGTCCCATATTTGATCAATCCCAAGGGAAATTTTAATTTCAGCATTAAGACTCCCTTTTTGTCATCTCTCTGTCTCAGGTGGCAAAGCTGGCAGCTGTTTCTTCTGGGCTGCCTCTTGTATGTATTACTGTACATGCAGCAACAGGAAAGGAATCAAAAAGGGAGCTGGTGAAGCCAGACAAGGTATGAATCCTCCTCTGTTTTGGTCTTTAAAATAATACTAGAAAAATCTGCAGAATAGCAGCTCTGTCCATTGCATTATATTACCCAGTAACTAAAATACGTAGCAAAGTAACACATGATGATAAATAACTGTCCACTGTGGCTCAGCTCAAACTCCAAGTGTTACAATACTAAATTAGTAAAATTTTATCTCATTTTCATGATTACAGTACTCCAAAAATGAAGTCAGAAAAGGTGAAAATAGAATATTTACTGATGAGTCCTTTTCTAATGTGCCATTTCTAGTAATACACACATCCATCTTCTAATTATTCTTGGTAATTCTACTTCGTAGAACCCATACAGTTGTTTCAGTTCTCATTTCTAAAAGGTGAAGTCCCACTTGAGCAGAGTCTAAAAGTTCCCAATTCCACGTAGAGGCTTTGTTTGCCGTAATGGGAGCACTGAGGGTTTGACAAAGCCCCTTCAGATGCAGGAGCTGGTGAGAACAGAGCAGAGCTCTCTCTCTCTTTCTCGCCGTGCTCAGCCGTGCCTTTGTTCGCAGCTGCCCATTTACAGCGCCCCGCCTCTGCAGTCCCGCTACGAGGAGGAGCAGCCCGGGCTCGTGCAGCAGCAGCTCTCGGCGCTGCGAAGGACGACCGGCCGCTACTTTGGGTGGTGCCAGGTAAGGGCTGCACCCAACACCTCCTGCAGTTCCCTCAGCACTCCACTGAGCCACTGAAAAAACAGCTTGTTTCCCCCTGGAGGGGTTTTCTGGCAGCTCCTTGTCTTAGCATGATTTTGGATGGAGTAATGAGCCCTCCTTCTACAGCAGGACTTATGTCAGTAAATTCTTGCTGGCAGAACTTGAGGGTGTTTTGGAGTCTGAAATTCCAGGTGAAGTCCATGGAGAAGGAGCTGCTTCCAAAGGGCAGTACCTGACAAAGAGGACAGACAGAATGCATGGCATGTGTCTGTTGCAGCAGGCTGCTCCTCACGAATCCCCAGAAACACCTCCCAGCTCTGTCACTGCAGGTTCCAGGTGGAGAGAGAACTGTGGTGCTTGTCACTGCTTTTGTACCTGCTGGGAAACAGCAGCTTCACCCTGCCTCTTGACAGGAGGAAATTTTGTGCTTGTGTTTTGCTTTTGTAAAAAAATGTAGACTCTAATAGTTAAAAAAAATTAAAATGTCTTCAAAATGTATTTTCTGTAAATATTGATTCCATTGGTCTGTGCAAATGTTGTCAGTGACTGCATGACTGAAGTACTCTTGTTATAAGTCTGTACCAAACTTTTTCATGCCATTAATCCTTGTGAGTTCCCGACGCTGAGTAGCAGTGACCTCTGGTGGTACAAATTCGGTGCTGCTCTTTCAGTTTTCCTGGGAAAGTCTCTAGGAGAGAAGATTGTATTTTATAACTGAATTTTCTTAGACAGTTGGCATCCAGGTGTTTTCCTGCTCTACAGTTCCTGAGATGTCAGTTTTGAAAGTCAGCTTACATTACAGAGATTTTTCTTTTAAATTGTCAATGTAAGTTCCAAAAACATAAATATGTTTGTCACAAAGAGGGTAGATCTCTGCCCAGCCTTTCTCGAGGGTCACTGCTTTGGGTTTTTTTAAGTTACACTGTATTTCTTTGTCTCATTATGCTGAGATATATGTGAACAACTACTTTTGCAGAGATTTTACTTTCTGGTTTTGTTTTTTCTTTCCTTGTAGAGTGTCTACGTCTTTGTTAAAAATGGAATAATGGATTCAATTCAGTTTGGAAAAGGTAGGCAAGTCACATATCTGTCTCATTTCATCTATATAAACTCTCAGTAAAATTGAAATCTTCACCTTAATTTCTAAAGTAAGCAATAAAATGAAATGACTGATACTGAATTGCCCTGCTTCTTTTTTGTCTTTTTTTTTCCCATTTCTTAGATGCTTATGTTTACCTGAACAACCCTCCCCCAGAATTTTTCCCCAGAGCTGCTGTAATTACAGTGTCAGGTCTGGTTGGTGTAGTGCTGGCAAGAAAAGGTAGGGTTTGCTTGTTTCATTATTATTCTGTGGGCTATGTGGAGCATGTCACAGTTCTCGTGGTCAGAATGCTCTTCTGAAGCATTGGCAAAAGCCTGTGGAAACAAAAAATCCTTCCTGGTAAATTGAAGGGACATTGCTGATTTCTGGCAGGAGCTGACAGAACAGGACTGGACACACCAATGATATAATTCTTCTTCTCATTCTTCTTAATACTGGAAAACCTAGTTTGGGATTAATTCTCTTTAAAAATGTCTGTGTCTCCTGCATTTAATTGCTACAACTACTTAGTTTGCATTTCATTTTTCTCTAATTATTCAAAATATTTGGCTTTGTACAGGTTCTAGATTTAAGAAAATTATTTATCCATTGGGACTTACTACTGCAGGATATTCTGTTTGTTACCCAGCTCAGTCAGTGGTCATTGCTAAGGTGAGTTTCTGGTTTTATTTGGGGTCATTTCCAATGTAGTGGGACAAGTTTGGATCCTTTAACCTTGTGCTCCATCAGTTGTGCCAACATTGCCAGCACACTGTTTGCTGACCAGGGTTTGATTTGGAGTAGATGGATTTAGCATGGAAATCTTTCCTGTGGATTACCAATACAAATTTAAACATTATTTGCAGTTTGTTTGATGTAGGGGAAATATGCACTAGATCTTGAGAAGCAGATGCCTTACTATGGGGTCAAGCATGTTCTCATGCAAACATGATTCATTTCATTTGAATAGTCTGTCTTTGTATTTTAAAAGCTGTTGTTAAATTCTGTTTTTCTAAAAAAATAGGTAACAGGGAAAAAGTTACTTTGTGCAAGTCATCAGACCTATGAGGCTGTGAGGTCGCTGTGGGCAGACAAGGAAACTGGCACCAAGGTAGGACTTGGGAACTGATGGTAGCTCACTCCCACACTGAGAGGGAGCTTAGAATGTTGTGGCCTCTCCTGCTGATGCTGTTCAAAGTTTACTGATGGTGTTAAGCAAGGCACAAACCCCAGTCTCATCTTTTTTGTTACTTCAGTGTTGAATTGTTTTTACACCTTTCACATCAGAAGATATTGAGATCCCACAGTGCATGCAGGGTGCACAAGAGAAGAATGAGTTCTCTTAGAGCTCCTTTTTTATCTTGCCATAAGGGATCCATTTTGATTCAAGCTTTGGTCTTAAGCAGCCTCTGAATTTAAACTAAAGATTAAAGACACTCAGGATTACAGTAGGTATGACTGGCTAACTCTTCTGCAACCTTCAGGAAGTCTGGTTTATTTACCCTGTGATATGAATTGTCTGTGTCTGATTTATTTCTTCTCCTTGGCCTGTCCTCATTGCAGCCATAGTGAATAAATGGCCAGGAGCCTCTTTGTATTCACCTACTACATATGGAAAAGTTATCAGGGCTTTGGACATTCTCTTCCCCACTATGACCTTCTCTTTCAAAGCAGGCTTTCTATCTCTGACACAATTCTTGTTGTCCTCAGAATTTCCTCTAGTTTCTCTGCTTTTTCTGTTTATAGGAGATTTTTATGTGGTTTGTGTTGTTTGTGGGTTTTTTAGTAAGGTGGTCAAAACAGGGCATAGTAAACAGCTGAGGCATTGCTAGAAGAGTGTAGAGGCAATATGAACTTTCTGTAAATTACATATGGAATTTGGGTTAGTAATTCCAGAATTAAATGTGGGTTTTATCCAGCCCAAAAGGGTTTTTTCTCAAGTGGAAATTTATAAAACCGTGACAAAAGTAGCAGTTCCCAAGTAAAACTGCAGCCTTGCACAGTAATTTTTCATCTTTTCAAAGAAAATTTCGGTTTCTCGGTTACATTAACATGTAGAAGTATTTTGCTTTAAATTTACAGTGCTGACTGGCTTGCAGTCCTCACCTTTTATTTCCTCTGAGAAGCACAAATGGAATTCTGAGTTTTGAAAATGAGATTCTGATAACTGTCATTAAACTGATAGCAAAACAAGAACCGATGTGGTACAGACACTTTTATTAACTTCATTTTTTCCCCTGAGCAAAGCCTCTTCCCAAGACATATTACTTCTCATTACTAGGATGTAGTCATGATTTATCTTTCCATCTTCAGCTGACAAGGGGTAGGAAGTTCTGTAAACACTCAGGGCTGTTTCAGTCTTGTGTCAGGCTAAAGGCTCCTGACCTGGAAGTGAACTTGTGAAGTTCTTGGAGGGTCTCAGGTAAAACCACAGCTTCAGTCCTGAGTATATATTCATGACAAATTCCCTTCTACATGAATTTATTCTCTCTGATCTGTGGGGTTTCCTACGTTTTACTTTTTCCAGCTGTGTCCCCTGTGTGCAGCTGACTAGTTGAATATCATTGCATCATGTCATATCTGAAAATAATTTCATAAAAGATAAGCTCCCAGACTTAAAAGCTTTATTTTGCAATAATGTATTAAGCACATACCCACACGCTTTCTTTTATTAATGTTTGGTTCACAGCTGCAGCAAGAGTCAAAACCAATTATGCAAGAAGATAAGAAAAAGAAGGGAATTTCTAGTACTAAACCTGAGTCTGCTGTTGAGTCAAGATCACTTAGCAGAACAGAATCTTCTCCAGTAGAGTCTTGCAGTAATGAAGATCCAGTGCCTTCATCAGGTGAATTAAACATTTCAAGAGTAATCTCAGGGCAACTTACAAATCCAATTAGTTGACTTAATTTTGCACTTACTCTTGCTCTAAACTGGAGCAGGCTGTCAGTGCATATTATTCTTGAGAGCATATTTTACATGCTGTCATTTAATACATTTTTCAGAGCCTCAGGGAGGTGATAATTTTCTCACTGTGGACCCTGTTACAGTATCAGAATTATATATTTGCTGCTCTCTCTCAGTAATGTCAGAGAACCAATATTAGTGTAAACCAGGTTCTTTCATAGGCCTGAATAAGGAATAATCCAAATGCAAGACACACAAAAAGGTTTTAATTTGGATTGTAATTAAAAAATTGAAGTCTCAAATGGATTTCATTACTTTTAGCCTCTGCTAACAATACAGAGTTGATCCATAGTAGAACGAAAGGGGAGTGTGTAATTGAGAAATGAAACATTGGATTTTATTTTGCTGGGTTTTCTGCAGTGGTTTCTTGTACATCTTAAGTGGTTGAGATAACCAACCAGATCACATAACAGCCTATTTAACAGACAAAAGGTTGGTAGTCCAATTTTTAAGAGAAAAGTAGATTTTACCTATTAAAGGAGAAGTAAATTTGTTTTAAAATATTGTTACCTTTTGTAAGGGCAACTTCTGAATTTTATTGGTTAAAAGGAAATCACTTGGAAGGAAGGAATTGTTACCAGAGATTTTTTTTTTCCTGGAAAGCAAGCAGCAGAATGTACTTGGATGAGGGTTTTAAAATTTTTTTCCTTTATTTTCACCGTAGTATGCATTCACATCTTTGCTCTGCACCTGATTTTTTTCTGATTTAGTTTGTGGAATGCTTTGATCTGTTTTTACACTTGCTCCAGGCCTATTAGGTTTGTGTATATAGGTCTGTCTTTGCTGTCATAGGTGGAATTAGTTCATGTCCCTAATACAGCCAAAAATATCCATGCCCTACCTAAATGAATCTGTGTTGCCAGAGAAGTTTATTTTCTCAGACCAAATGGGGCAAAGCTTTCAGGAGAATGTAACCCCCTTTGTTAGACTGAGTGATGCAATTGGAAAAGAAGCAGATCAGGAGCAGGAGACGCAGCCCCAGAAAAGCTGCCTTTATATTCCCCCAGATCCTCTGAATTCCTGTGACATTACATTTGTCAGCCTGTGCACTGTCCTCCAGTGAGTGCGAGGGCTCTGTTTTATCTAAACTCAGTTCATGGCTTTTGGAAGTCATCAAGTGAAACTAGGTGAAAGCGTTTGTCTCCATCTGGAACTCCTGCCATCTGGCAGCAGCTTCAGGGAGATCTGGCAGGGTTGGTTCTGGGAGCCAGCTCTGCTCCTGGGAGCACTGGCAAGAAGCACAGATTTTTTTCCATGCCTCAAACTTTCCCTGCCTTTCCATGTGTTGGGCAAAGCATCCCAATTTCTTTTCTCACTCTGCTGGGTTAGGAAGTGGTGTTGGAGAGTGACAGGAGGTCCTGCTCTCCATCCATTGTTGTGCTCAGCATTCCAACATGCCCTCATCCTCCTCTATCACTTCTTAACACACTTGGAACTAGAACAGACAGATTTTGATCTTTTCTAAGTTTTTGGTAATACAGAAATTCTCCAAATGTATCACTAGGCTTTTTTTCCTTACTGCTCAAGTATCTGCATACTTTTAAACCATATTTCTTTACTATCTCTAACAGGAACACTGAAGACATCAAAATTTAAGCCTGATCCAAAACTTATGGACCATGGTCAGTCCAGCCCAGAAGATGGGGACATGTACAGCACCAGGAGCTAAGCCACACCTCCTTTACAAACTGCAAAATGTTACAGATAAGGGGGAGGGAAGAAGGGAAGGAATGATCTTTACAATACATACTCTTTGAGGTATCATTTAATCAGATATTTTCTTATCTTCAATTTTTATTGTTGACTTACATGATTCTATTTAGTGCTTATTTTGTTCCTGACTTCATATAAGCAGTGGGAATTCACTCAGTGTCAATAATGAGACACTGAGAAAACAAGATTTGTCAGTGTCTTCTCCCAGTGAGGTTTCTCTGTGCCAAACTTGCTAATAAATGTCACTTCACAAAGGATATTTGAAGATGCAAACGTATCTCTGCTTTGGCTCAGGTGTTCATTGATCTGAATGAAGAATGTGAGCGATAGGGTTTGCAGAGGCTTCTTTGTCTTTTATCTTTCAGCTCTGGAATGAAGTGCAAGTTCCTGCTGGTCTGAGTATCCTTAAAATCTCCGTGGTTGTATCATGTGAACAGCATTGGCTTTAAGGCTTGTGTAAAAGAGTCACTTCTTTTCCTTACAAAATAATTTGGTACTGTTTGCCTCTTTGACAAAGGTGAATGGAAACAACTGCTTGTCCTGCACACCTCTGCTGTGTTCAGATGTCTCTGAAGCTGGGCAAAAACACACAACTGATCTCTAAACATCCTTTCTAGACTATGCATCAGCTTTCATCTCCTTCTAATATTTGGAAGAACTGTGTTTGAATTGCTTAATCCAAGAAACTGATGCTGAATTTATATAAAATCCATTAGAAGCGTTTAGGAAGTTGGAAATCAGGATAGTAAAATTCAGAAGTAGTAGGAAGCCAACTCTTCCATCCCACAAGTTTGTATGCAATATGTCATTGATTTTGGTGGCATTTCTGTGAAATTCTGTGTTTTTCCATAAGAATGATATTAGAAATTAAGTTTCCTAGGATGAAGCTTTCAGACACTGCTTTTATCATGGTGCATATCCCTGTACTTCTATTCATCCTCCACTTCTCTTCATTCTGTTACCTTTCAGTTAAGGAAAATATGGGCTTTGCTGTAAAATTGAGGGGGAGGCGAGAGAAACCATATGAACAAATAGTGTAGATGAAATGCTGCTCTTCTCAGCACTGGGATGTGGTGGGATATTTGCTTCTGCTCTCCAGAAAAAGAAATTTCTCAACCTGAGTCCTCCAAGGCTGCTAATGCAAAGGCAAACGAGCAGGGAAATACAGGCAGGATTCCTGGTGTCCCATGAGATCAGCAAAGTTGTGAGGAGATGCTGCTGGATGGAATATGCAGAAGGCACAAATGGTGAAGGAGCAAAAGAAGAAAAGCCTTTAGGATGGGTCAGAAACAAATTGATATTTTAAAATCCAAATTTCAGGTGAAGTGTTGGTCTTTGTTATACAGAGTGCAGCACAAGGTGAAGTCAGAAAATGTGAAGTTTAAAAGAAGAATTCTATTAGTTAAACTTGCCTGGGACAGCTGACAGGATTTAATGTGTTTTGTTTCTGTAATCATCTCTTAAAGACCCAGGCAACTGTCAGAATTCAGGCAGCAATCCGAGGATATTAAATCAATCTTCAAAGAGCTCCTGGACATGACACATTTAATGTTTCATCACAGAGACAGGAGTAGAAAAATTAGATGTCTGGGCTTCATATACCATTTTTAGGGAAACCAATGAAGACATATGAGAAAATTGTGAAGAAATTATCATTTTCAAGTGCATGACTGGATGCCAGAAATTGCATTATCTGTCTCCCTTTGATAACATTCTGGATAAAAAACATAAGGGAAAAGCCATCTGCTCTACTCCTAAACTGTTAAATTCTAACTTTGAGTGATGTGCTACCACAGCAAGTCAAGGAAAGGTAAGATGATGCAGATTTGCTTGGATTTTTCAGGAGTTTAGTGCGGTGATGAAAGCTCTGCCCAGGAATTGATCTCATGGGAGCAGGGAGAGGAGCTGTCTTGGGTTGCTTTATGGAAGCAGCACATCCCCCTCCCCAGGAGAGCAGGCCTTGGACCTTGCCTGTTCCCTGGTGCCAGGAGCTGCCCTGGCCCTTCCAGCCTTTGAGGGCATTTCCTCTCAGCGCTGGTGAGGCACGCAGGGCTGGCTGCTCTGCCAATGCCCCTTGGCTCTGTGCTTGGGCAGGAAGGCTCAGGTGTTCCACTGCAGATCCTGTTCATGCTGTGCATGGCCCTGGTACACAGAGCTGGCCTGGGGCTGGAGTTCAGTCTCAAATTACTCCTTAGGGCAACGCTGGGGGAGAACTAAAGCTCAGAGTTAAACACCTTCTGGGACATAACTTGAAAATGACTGTTCCTGCCCGCTGGGATGAACAAACAGCATGAGGGATGAGTTCTGGAGCTCACAGAATGGAGTCCCTGTGCTGTGTCAGGTTTTGGTAGGTGAGAGGAGTGAGCAGCACAGGATTATTCCAGCTCAGGAAGTGTCCAGGGCCAGGCTGGACGGGGCTTGGAGCACCCTGGGATAGGGGAAGGTGTTGCTGCCATAGCAGGGCTGGAAGAAAATGGGCTGTAGGATCCCTTGCAGCCCACACCAGTCCATGGTGATGCTGCTGCTGATGTTATTGTCACTTATTAATTTAGATTTTTTCATCAGCTGAGAGTTCTCTTTCTCCTCAAGGCAGGGTAATTTTCTGTTTGTTTCATTTGTATCACCAGTTTTTGTTTACTGTTCCCACACAGTGGGGTTAAATTAGAAGGTTTTGGTTGCGAAACAGGTACAGCTAAAATCTCTTCCCTAACTGCAGCCAAAGAAAGTGGGAGAAAAGTATGGAAAGTTTTGTGTTCTGGCTGGGTGTGTTCTCTGCTTTCAGTTCAGACACCTGAACCTCCAGGGGTTATATAATACCTTACAGCTGACTGCAAGGAGCTGTAGCCACATCTGTATTAGTAATTTCTAGTAAAGGTGCTATGCAATGGCTTTAAAAAAGCAAATTCAGTTCTACGTGATGCCATGCTTGTGAGTCCTGGGTAACCATGTGCCTGACTTGGGCTCTTGAAGATTTCAGACCCAACAGACATGTCTGTTACAGTGAAAAATTAACATAAAACATGGGAAAAGTTCTATTGTGAGACGTGGTTTTATTAATTTATAGTGAAACACTTTGAAATGCCTCTCAAATGTGTCCTTAGGAGTCACCTAAGTTTATTTCACAATGCAATAATACAGTGACATCATAAAAGTAAGAATGTATATTGTAATTTTTATATGTTATATATTTGTTAAAAATTCAATGTCTTAAAGAATGGGGTCACATGGTATTTTATAATACAGAAATAGCTTTAATTTAATGCACGTTTTTTTATTTATGGTTGATTGTATTCAATAGAGAGAGATTTGGAACTTGTTGCTATTAATTTTTTATTTACATAAAACTGATTATGATACTTTATTTTGTCATATCGCTGTGAAGCACCTGGAAATAAAGGGTGATAAGATACTTTTTAAAAAGTAAGTTTAATTTTTGTCTGTTTTCATCTGTAAGAAATCTGTCAATTCCTTCCCATTCAGGTACTTTGTAAGAGTTCATTTCTAGTGACTAAGTCACACTTGGTTTATTGACATTGGGGGAAAAACTTCAGCCCTGAAGTACTGAAACACTTCTGGAAGAAATCCCTGAAGCAGCAGGACAGATCAGTGCTCAGTGGCCTAAATTTTGAGAAGAACTTTCATTTTCTCTCTTGGTACTTTTTTCTAAAGAATTGTGTAGTTCAGGATTTGGAAAAACTAAAGCTTTTATCCATGCTGGAGGAGTGACACTGTTCAAGAAGAAAGCAGGTGGTAAATGTGTTTGTCTCAGTGTGACTGTGCCAGTCTTCCAGACAAAGTTATTTGCCAAGCAGTGGTCATAAATTATGTAATCCATGGTGTAACCTAAACAGTGAATTACTCGAAAGGAGGGAAATTGTGTGAATGAGCAGTGGGGCTGTTTTAATGGCACATTGCCACTGTGGTTCTTCAGCAGCTTGGGAAATACTGGAAAAGTATTGGAACGCAGCAGTGTTGGTACCTTGTACTGAAAGTTTGGAGTATTTCAGTGAAATGCTGAAAACATATTTTTTAATCCAAGAAGAAAGTGGGGTCCTACAAAACCAGCAGTTTTTAAAAAGCACAATCAGTAGGCACTGGATTGTGTGTGGTCTTTATTTTAAAGTGCAGGATTCCCTGAAGCCAAGCTCATCTGTGTGCTGGTGGCAAGCTGCAGCCAGGAAAAGCTGTGACTGAAGCCATTCTAGGGCTCAGTGTCTCTGTGTTCCTGTCCCTGATGTGCTTTTGTTGTGGACCAGAGCCAGAGAACAAACCCCAGTGAAACCCTGGGTTCAACACCCTTGTTCAAGGTGCAGTTAGTCCTTTGTCCTTTCGTTTACAGACTTAGGAGATGGATTTTCCTGCAACACTTGAAAGAAATTCCATTGCTGTGGCCAGGGAATAGGTGTAATCTGAGCATTTCAAACCTTGGTAACCTTTTCTGGGCTCTATTTGTAGCAGTCGTGATACCAGTGTTTGGGGAATCCATAGCTGGAGAAGAAACTGGTCTCCACAGCCTTCTTGAACCAGATCTGAAGTGAATTAAGATTAAAGATCACGAGCAGTTCCGTCTTCCACCATTAATTTTGGTCAGTAACTTTGGTTAACTTATATGTCTGTCTTTGAAAGATTTAAATGAGCCTGGATGTTGTTATGGAATGCACAACTTGGCACTTGATTCTGCTGAGTTCCAGAAACTGAGACAGTAAGAGGAGGAGATGGGTGTGCTGTGGAATACAAAGCTCTCAGCTGTTCAGCTTTGCTGGCACTGGGTTTATTTGCTGTTACCCAGGTGGTCACTGAAACCAGAAATCAACTCTCAGCCCCTGCAGCCCTTCCTGAGGCCAGCTCCAAACCCACTGCATCCAATAAATGCAACTGATGTAGCCAGGTCAAGAGTCTGGGCTTTGTAACTGCCTCATGAAAACATCTCACTCGAGGAAAACGTGCCCACTGCAGTTGTGCATCCTTGAATCAAATGTGACAGCCGCAGGTAAAGGTGTTTAAAGCCAACCTGAGGCTCCCACCAAGCAGCTGGGACTGGAGCCAGAGGGGAATTCCCTGTCAGCCTCAAGAATGGAGCATCTGCAGGAACTGCTTTTCACACTTCTGCCTTACATCTGAAGAAGGATCATGCAATTTCTTTCACTGAGGTAAATATTAATTTCTTTGTTGTGGTCTGCTGTAAAGCAATCTTCTGGCAGGACTGAGAATCTCTTACCTACTGCTGTAATTATTAAGTGCTGTTGGGCTTTAGCAAAAGCAGTATTCTTTCAAGAATTTGCTAGGGATTGATTTTTAGAGATCATTATTTATCCTTTGAAAAGCAAAGGTTAAAGTTTACCTTTTGCTGTTAATGTAACTGTGGTTGGCATGTTTGCGTAAGCAGCCAGCTCCTGTCAAATTAGGAAATCCATGTTGGAATTTTATTAGTTATGGATTAATTTGGAAAGCACTGTGCTAAGAACAATGCTTGTGCTAACTTCAGCTTCAGTGCAGTTAAACTCCACAAACTTTGGGTGTAACCTGGGTAGTGTTTGGGGTGACCACAGAGTCAGGATCTTCTTGTGCAGTGAGTGTTGAGAATTTTTAAGGACTCTTTAGATAATAAAGGAGCAAGATGACAGGGGTTGTGTCAAGGTGTGAGTTTGTTGTCACTCATCCTTGCCAGATTTTCTATTCTTTTCTCTGAAAAAATGAAAAATTAATTGACAAAACTTAATGGTAGATGCATCCAATTATAGGATTCCCTCCTTCCCATCTCATCCCTCTTAGATGGCTTCAGGAGCATGACTTTGTCTTTAAAAACAATGTCTGCTCCAGGAAGTTGTCTGCAAATGCAAGTCCAGGTTTGTTATCTGTAAAAGGAAAAGAGATAAATGCTCCTGGCAGATACCTTAGTGTGTTGAAATTTAGGTTGTTAAATGAATACCTCACATCTGATTTCAGAAATTCAGAAACAGAAAGATTAATGTGACATTTTTATGGAACTACCTGATTTTACGAAGGAAAATATGCTGGTAAGTTATCAGGAAGTTGTATCAGTGTTAAGTTAATTAGTAATTCTTTATAGAGAAGGATGCTGTAAAACAAGCTCAAAATCCACACTCCATAGCAGCAGAAAGGGAAGCTCATTCTGCTGCTGGCAAAGTCTGGAAGAAAAGGTCTTTTTCCCCGGTTGGCTGCAGGATGTCCTTTCTGAAAGTCCTGCTGTGTGTCCTGGTCCTGGCCAGCCCCTTGCTGAGCGAAGCTTCACAACGTAAGATCTGGAATCGTGCTTTGTGCCTTGTCAGAGCAGGGATGTGGCCATGTCCCCTCTGCTGGGAGTGCTGCTGGGGCAGGGCAGTCCCTCTGGGGGATTGCTGATGGGGAATTCTCCTCAGCCTTTAGGCTGGGTTTATTTTACATAGCAGCAAAGCAGAGCAAATGTGAAAATCTTGGTGAGACAGCTGCTGTCCTGTGTTCGGGTGTCACAGGGAAAAGGTTACAGCCATAAGAATTACACCTGAAACTCAATATCCTGGTGGCTCAGAATCATTTTGAGTCAGTCTCTGAATTTCAGAAGGGTATTTTTAAATTAGTGAAATGGTTTGGTTCTTTTTCAATGGGAAAAAAACTGCATGGTATATGGGTTAAAAACATCATACACTTTTTTATAGCAAGTGTTCTTAGACTTTTTTGATACTAACAGAGAGAAATTCATCAATAATTAAGAGCATGACAACCAGAATGCACTGATAGAAAAATTATTTTAAGTGAAAAGCTAAGTAACCGAATTGTCACTGGTTCTGTTAGACAGTATTGGCCTGCAATTATTTTATGGGAAGATTTCCCACATATTTTATTGATATATTTATTTATTTTATAATCATTATTCTGATAGCTACCAGTTACTTGTAGATGGGTATCCCTAAGCCAATAGTGGTGTAAACCAGCTGCAGTTATTATTTTTCTAGTAAGAATTTTGTCTTGTGATCTGAGGAATTGTTTTATGCTACTATAACCTTTCACATGCAAAAAAAAGTTACCATTTGAAGGCTAACTTGGCATTTATGTAGACCACAGTATTCTGAAGGGCTCAGCAGTGAGTTCCTTTATCCCATGGAATATTAGAGCATTAATAGCAAAGGGCACACAGTCCCTTTCCCAGCAGAATCACAACTGGTGATTTTCTACTGCCTTAGTTTTTGTGTCACTGCTAAAAGAATTGTAATTGTGTCACTGATCAGAGGGGTAGCTAAAAACATCCCTATCTCCTAGATGAACCATGCCAAATGCTACCTGGGATTTTTCATTGTCTGTATATAGAACAATGACAGTTGTTCTTTATAGCCATAACACATGACCTGTATTTAGGTTTTCTTGGAGAGTGTCTCAGTGCTGATGCCCTCTTGGGAGGAGAGCATGCAGTGTATGTAAATGGATGGGTACTTGGTCACTGCAATCATTTAGATTTATATCTGATAAGCAGCAAATGTTGGATTAGATGGACTTGGACAGTGGAAAGGAAGGAGGCTTCCATGTCCTTTTGAAATGCAGGCTGCTCCCAGCACAGTTTCTCTGGCTAATGATGCATCAGTGAGGGGTTTGTTCTGGTGGGAAGTCCCTCTGACAATGGCAGTGACATTAAAGCTGCTCCAGCAGCCTGCTGGGCTCGGAAGGGTCTGCTCAGAGATCCTCCATTCTGACTCTGGCTCCATTCCAAACGTGGATCCTCTCCCTGGGAGCAGTTGTGCACAGTTCTGTTTGGCTCTCTTGGCAGTTTGGGAGCTTTTTTCAGTGTTCAGGTTGTGCCTGGCGTTGAGTGAGTCCTGAGCAGGAGAGGAGCAGGTAGCAAAGGATGCAGGGTGGAAGTGCCAGAGGTGCTGGTGTTTGGTGGCTGATTCAGGCTGCTGAGGGAGTTATTTTTAGCCAGCCAAATACCTGTGCAACACTGTAAACACTCAGGTTCTGGAACACGACTTACAGCCCAGTGTTTACACAGCAAAAGAGACAGAGAACCAACATTAATGCACACCAGATCCTTTTGTAAGCTAAACCAAGGAAAAATCCCAATGCAAAACACACAAAAAGGTTCTAATTTGGATTATACTTGGAAGGTTGGAATCTCTAATGAATCTCATGACTTTTAGTCTTTGCCAACAATCCAGAGATGATATATAGTGGAATTCAGACACAACCACACTTAAAATGATGAGATAAAAATCACAACAACACAAGCCATATACACATTCAGGGTAAAGTAATTTAAGCAGGTAAATTTTCATTTCTCAAATAGCTTCAAAACTTTCAGGGGACAAGTCACTGGAAAGTAAGATTTAGTATCATCTACAGAGCACATATGAAGCCTAAATTTCTGGTGTAATTAACAACACAGCCCACTGACAGTATGTTCCTGTATAATTTCAATAAATACTTGTTTTGTTTTAATTCACAGCCAACTGCACTGGAGTTGAAGACTTTAAGGCTTGTGAGGGTGATACAGAAGGATTCTGTCCTACAGATTTCCCTTGTCAATGTAAAAGTCAAGAACCTTTTTGCAGGTAGTGTGTGGGCTCAGTTTGTTTGTTTAAATACACGCCATGTAAATGTCAAATATTCATTCTAAATGATGAACTAAATTTAGACACTGCAAAGTGATCCATGAAAATAAATGTTGATCTTCATTCACAAACTGCATAAGTTTATAACTCTGGTATAAAGCATCAAATCTGGGATCTGGGCATAGTGTTTCCTTTTTAAAAATATGTGTGGGCCACGTCATTCCTAATGTTAGTAATCACTGTAATCCTTAATTTTTACATGCTCCCCGTTCTCTCAACTATTTTACTTCGGAACTGAATTAGCTGTATAATTGCAAGTTCATTTTTTTCTCTGGTAGATCAAATTTTCTTGTGAGTTAAAAAAAATAGATATCTTAATGTTCTGTTCTCCATTATGTAGTTGGGTTTTTTTTTTTTACCTTTTTAAAAATCAATATCATAATGACAGCCAGAAATGTGAGGTTTCACTTCCACTCAGCAGCTTTGCCATGCTGACAGCAGATAAAGAGACCTTTGACCTGAGCCAGGCCATGACTTGGGTACTGCACCCTGTTCCCATCAAAGCTTCTTATCTTGGACTCCTGAAATGCCAACTTGGACTTGGTCACTCAGAGCCTGGCAAAGTACTTTTGCATCAAATCTGAAAACAGATGGGTGTGACTAAGATAAAAAACACCTTTAAACAAACAGGAAAAATAGAGAATCTTTTGGCCCCTGCAGTGTTGAATAATAAATAATTATATAGCAAAATACTATACTTTTTTTGGTATTGCTTACTTTTGAATTAAAATGCTGTTGCTAAAAGTGAATATTTTTATTTGCAGATGTGCTTACTTCAGAATAGGCTGGATGGAGTACTGGTACATGGGTCCCAAATGTAACCAGCTTTGGAACACTCTGTATTTCATTTTAGTGGCTACTCTTCCTGCAGTGGTACTGGTTATCATAGTGATTGTAATATTTTCTGTCTACTGCTTGACAAAGGAAGAAGCTGGGTAGGTGACTCTGGGGACACTTACAAGGAGTTTTGTTCTCAAAATGGAAGTACAGCAAAAGGAGTGTGATATTCTGATTAATTTTTAACCTCTGAATGTTTAAAAGCATAAAGTTGCCATACTGCCAAAATACTATGTATACAATTTAAAACTAAATCAAAACATCTTATCTGAGCTCTCAGCACATAGTCAGCATTTTACCACTGCATGCAGAACTTTACTCTCAGTCACTGCTTTTCTTTAGGGCTCACCAGGCAAGCTTTAAAGATTGATCATACATTTACTACTTAAATTCAACACTACCAAATAAGTATTTTTGCTCTTAGGGATTGGCTTTTTTTCTACAAGTTAAAAAAAAGGGGGGAGTAAGACCAATAGCTATTGACAAGAGGCTTGGTATTTAAACACAATTCCTCCCTCTCTTGGGTCTCAGATATTGGCAATTTGAGCTTCTTTTTGCTTTCAACACTTTTTCCCAGTGACACCCCTCCCAATACACAGACAATATGGGTTTTTTCTTTTGTCACTGAGCCCAAGTAGTGTGTCACTGGTACTTGATCTGACATACAAAAGCTGGAATAATACCCAGCTCTTGTACAGCCATTGCCACAGGACATCGACAGCCCTGACATGGCTGTTGAACCAATCTGCAGCACAAAAAACATCTGTCAAGACCCTCTCCATTGCTAATGTTCTAAATTCCCATTGTTCCCCCCAGGAAGCAGCCAAGGCCTCCATTCAGTGGAGTCCAGCAGAACCCTGCATTCAGTGCTGACACAGCTGCAGGCCTGGGGTACAGGCACCATCAGCCACCCGGGGTAAGAGGTGCCAGAGGGGGGCACAGCACAGCCCCCAGGCCTTGGTGATTCAGCACAATGGTCTGGGAATAGCCAAAAAAAAAAAAAAAAACCAACAAGGAATTTGGGTTTAAAGTCTCCCTAGCATTTGATTTCCGAGATCAGATGAATACACATGAGAAGTGAAACTCGTCATCATAAAGTGAAGCTACTTTGCATAGAAGAACGCAAAGAACTGGGGATTGTTTTTACAGGATGTTCAAGTATTTCCATTTTTGGCCAGTTAGAAGACCAGCTTTAAAAGGAGATCATGCTCTGCTGTGCCACTTTTCTTCATTAGGCAAGATGTAGTAGAGATCATAGCTTAACTAGTGGGTATCAAGAGAGGAGATGGATAAATATCATTAAAAACCAATAAGAAATACAAAGAATCACTGAAAGGGAATATTTGTGTATGTTCATTTCTCATTTGGTATTTCAAGGGACTATTTTACATGTTAAGGAACACACAGTGTGTGAGAAGGAGACATTAAAGGCTGTCTGAGAAAAGGGAGAAAATAATCTAGTCTGATACATTATTTTCTGCTAAATCCATCTGTAGAGTATCAATAGCTTGGCACTGCAGCAGGTCTGAGCCTGCCTTTACCAGGAGATGGTGCTGTTCAATTTTAACTAATTCAGAATTTAGTCCTTCTGATGCTGTTGTTCCCAAGGAATGAATCAGACCCAGTTCTGCAGTTTGGTAGGGAAGAAAACCCTTTGTAAAAGGAATCTTTTTGGCTCAGCGCTGCAGGATTTAGGGCTTTCTCACAACCCAGACTGAGAGTTGGAGCCCAGACAAGAGAAAAACTGGTTTATACCTTCTAACATACTGTAGCTGGAGAGCTGGTTATTCTAATTTGTTGTCATTTTGCTCTTTGTAACCACCTGATCCCCTACACACAGGATGCATGGTTTGGACAAATTCCAAAAGTTGTACTGAAAATAGAAGATTTTAATGATGCCTCAATCCCAGATGAAAGGCAGAGTTACAGGTATGCTGGTATTCTTTTGTCTTTTGTGCTCATTTTCACTTTACACCCCGGTTTGGAGACTCAGAATTACTTTGCAGCTTTGCCAGCACCACAGCAAGCAACAAAGGTCCAGTAAATGGCAAAGCTTTTGACTGGATTATTCACATACAATTCCTAAAATACTGCTTTATCCAGAGCATTCTCTGCTTTTCCTTTAATCCCAGAGGCATTAATTTCATTACTCTTTAGAAACACAGTTCCCTGCTTGTCCTTCCTCACTTGAATCCCCCTCAGCACTCGGCCAACTGCTGCAGCTCTTACTGCAACTTCTGCAGAGAACTCATTTGCCAGGGTGCAGCTCAGTGAGAGCACAAGTCTCCTCACATGTAGCAGGGTTCTGCTGCAGAAACAGGCTGGAGCTTGCTGATGTTTCAGTCCCTCAAGGAGGCCTGGTTTTTTTTTTCAGTATAAATGTAGAAAATGTTGAAGGTGAATTTAAAACGTTTTGAAAATAATTGTAGGAATATAGAAAATTAGGTAGTGTGGCACTGTTTGTTGTGAAAAGAAAATAAAAGCTTAAGGAGAATGTTGCTTCTATAAATTCAGTCTTCTGTGTTTGCAGGATGAGGGTTTAACAGGGAATGAATTTAAAGGACCTTTTAGATGTTACTGCCTCAGGGCCATGCATGCAGTAGTGAGCTTTAATATTCTTATATTTCAGTTTAAACTAACCTTCTGTGCAATTTGCAGTATATTATAAGGTTCTAATAGCCTTTTTCTCTTTTGCATAGTCCCATGTACGCTCAGCCTCCAAGGACACCAGATCCAGCATCAGATTATTTCCCTCAGTCCCGAGCCCAGTGGGATGAGTTTGGCTATCCCAGGAAGGATTTGCCTTATCCAGTTTATCCAGAGGCCAGACAGTACCGGGTACGTGTCAATTACACCTCTCTGCATGTTAATTACATGCTCTGCATATTAATTACATAGTCTGCATATTAATTATATCATCCATGCTGGTACTGAATACAAATCATCACTAAATTGATAGTGTTTGTCACTAAGTAGAGATGTGAGCTAACAGAAAGCCTACAGCCACCTTTCACTGTGCAGGTGTTTTCTTCAGGAATGTTACAGACCCTGCTGAAATGTTTTTAAATATTTCCAAAGCTGTTTCAGTTTGTGTGCACACAGTGGTAATGCTTGCAGTTATTTGCATGAAAATCATCTTCCAAAGCTCTTGGTGAGTGCACACTCAGAAGCAGCACATACTAAGAAAAGAAATCTATAAAAATGTAGTTTGATTAGATACAGATTATTTTAATAGTAAGCATACTGGGGAGTGTGTGTCATGCTACTGATTTAATTCTAATCTCTTTACAGAGATACTAAGAACAAGTGCTTCCTGTATCAGAAATATCTTTGAATGCTGCATGATCACTGGACAATTCAGGTGCTGAGAGAGCAGTGCGACCCTGTGGGACACGGAGGAAATTGCCATCCTTATTAGAGAGCACTAAGTTATTGCAAAGAGAAGGTATAGAGGATAATTGTAAGAGAAAACCTGGTATGACATGACATTAACATCTGATTTATTTACTGTGTAATTGGTGACAGCTTCGTGTGAATCCCTGGTACCGCAGTGCACAAGGGTCTGGCCCTGGCAGAGTGGTAAAAACACAGCCAAACTTGGCCTCTCTCTGTCCCAAGATTTATCAAACACCTACAGACCCACCCCCTTATCTCTTGTCTTTTTTCCTTTGTCTTCCTTCTGTGTTGATCCCAACAGCTGGAATGGTTTGCCGTTAAAACTGCCCTGGCTTGCTTTTAAGTTTTTTGTAAATGAGGAAAATAAATGAAGCTTTGGAAGATTGACTACCTTGCCACTAAGGAACAAATTAAAGAGACTGAAGACTGGGATTTATTTTCCAAAAAGTCTGAAGAACATTATATTGCGATTTATGTTAAATTATTTTCCCTAGTATTAGGTAATATGTGAAACTATATGACAAAACTAGAATCTTAAGGATTTTAGAAAGGTTTTTTTGATATTTGGTTTTCCCTCAATGTAACAAAAATGCAAAATGGGCAAATTTCCCTGGGTTTACTTCTACTGGAGCAAATTCCGACCGAAATCAAAGACGTGAGTCTGGTTCCCTCTCCTGTGTTCAGAAACACACCAAAAAGATGTTAGCACATCTCTTTAGAGCCCAGACCATTGGTTTAAACCATTCTGACCTCAGAAATTCAGATCCAGGTGTCAGAGAATTGTGTCAGTGAATCGCTTTTTTCTGTCACTTCTCAGCCTCAATTTTACAGCCTGTGGTGGTTGTTGACCTCAATCCAGCTCTGTTGTACCAGCCTCAGAGTGACCACAGAATGTGAGTGTTCAATTTGATATTCCACCACTGCTCCAAAAAGGAGTAGGAGGAACAGAGAAGGCAGTGCTGTCAACATCCATGGTGCTGGCAAGAGCAGAGTTGGCTAAACTGAGTCTCACCGTTTCCCCCAGTGTTCAGTTTTGTCATTACCTTTTCCAGATATTTTCCCCTTCATTCCTTAATTGCATTGGGCAGTTTGAAATTGTCATAAGAATGTTCATCTCTTGCTAGAGCTAGACAAAATTACTGGAATGTCCTTCCTACTAAATTTACTTTGGTGTATGCTTATGTGTTATGTGGCTTTACTCTTTAAAACGAAAGGGGAGGAGGGTCAAATGTAAGTTTCCAAGATCCCTCCCAAGGAGGTGAATCTTTTGAGAATTATAGAAGCTCCATGTCTCTCCTGTCCCGAGTAGCCCAGAATGGGACACAGCTGTGGTCAGTAGGGTCACCTGGGGCTGCCCCATCTCAGGATATCCACCTTGGACCACCCACCCTGTCCTGTGCTGGCCCATCTCCCAGCTCCCAGGTGGCTCTGCCCTTTAAACCCCCAGACTGCGGCACCCCTGCACCCCCTCAGGCAGCTCTGAGCAATCCCCTCTCAGCATCTGAGGGGTTTGGGCCACATTTCCCAGGAATCCACTTCTCCCTTTACACTTTACTTGGAAACACAGCTCTGGCTTTGGATTCCTCTAAGGAACAGAGGACATGGAACAGGCACCAACCATTGCCTAAGATTTGTACAGCACGCTCTTAATCTTGTGCCAAAGAGTAATGCAAAGTTTCCAAAGCAAGTTGCTATGCTTGTTATGAGAAGGTTCATGTCTGTATCCTAACTACTTTTATATGTTACAACACCGGTTCAACTTTGTATTTACTTGTCGCGTTTAATCAGCTACGTCGGGTTTTCACGCTGCTAAGAGACCCACAGAAATGAAACCGTTGCCCGAGGTATTTAAATGTTGAGTGTTTTATTCACTAGGTGATTCCACTGCCATCATGGGGACAGGTGTGTGGGAGAGCTCTGTTTATTGTTCCTAATGGTACCCCGGGCGGGAGCGGGATCCCCCCACCGTCCTCTAACGGGGCCCGGGGTTGGAGCGGGTTCTCCCCGCGATCCTCTGACGGT
>VXBU01004209.1:34315-58612 GCA_013400315.1 Bombycilla garrulus
GGGCGCGCCCGCGCCGGGCACGCGCGGGAGGGAGGGAGCGAAGGAGGGAGGGAAGCGCCGGGAGCCGCCGGGAAGCGCCGGGAGCCGCCGGGAAGCGCCGGGAGCCGCTGGCGCCAGCGGGCACCGGCAACCCCTGCCCTTGAGCACCGCCGGCCGGCTCTGCCCGTGCCTTTTGCTACGGGAAGTTTTATTGGTGCAGCGCGTAGATGTAAAATTTTTCCATTTTATTATTTATTATTTTGTCTTAGGAGCCTTTAGCGCGTTTCAGGCGGCGAGACAAAAATCTCGTTCCCTGGTTTTGTCTGTGGCGTTTTACATGGATTTAGAGTGTAAGTTGTCGTGGTGCTTTCTAGGTGGACACAATAAAGGACTTTAAAATGGATATGCTGGTTTTTCATACCCAGTCTGTTCTCTGCCAATGATCTGTGTTAATCTGCACGTTATTTTATTAATTGGGGTTTTCTAATTAAGATTTTTGCATGAGTTTCTCATTGCATTTCTGTCAGTTGCTGCATTAAAATTGGGGGTGGAAAAAATGAAAACCGTGTCACCAGGCGAGGATAATTTTTTGTTCTTTAACTTGAATGTTAAGAAATTAAATGGTTACACAGCTTCTGGTTTGTATTTTTCAACAGTGTAGAAGTTTATTTATTGTTCCATTGCTCCATGTCTGAGCCTGATCCTTTTGGTTTAATGCAAATCTTACATTCAGCTTGTGAATATCCAAAACACCAGCAGTGCATGATGTTGTTTTCCTTTGGAGCATGTAAACAAGATGTAAATTATTTAGAATAAATCCCCTATTTTAATGGAGAGATTAAGGGCTGACCATGCAATTAGGCTTCATGTGAAAATACACCACCTGAACCTACTGGGAATAAAGGTGTGTGTAAATTGGGAAGATGCTTAACATTTGCAGGACCACACAAAATGCATTCCTAAAGCTACATAAATAAAGAGCAGGTATTTAAACTGTAATTGACATGTTGTAATTGGCATTCTGTAGAAATGTTGTTTATGTTCTACACATTTGAAATATGGCAACAATGCCTGGAAGCCAGCACAGGGATTGGGAGTTTCCTTGTCCCTCAGGGAACACCAATGATGCCCTGTTTTTTGTGGGAGGGTAGAAGTGCTGAAGCATTGGTTGTTATCCCTCCTCCTTCAAATGCTATGCTGAAGATATTTGCATTTGAAGTGTTTTCTTAAACTCTCTCTAAAATGAAAATATTGCTGGTTATTTTGTGATATTTTCTTTAGGGAGAGTAAGCTAAGAATAGATCAGTGTGTATCCTGGGAACTTCCCCCAGTTTTTCAGCTGAGCGTTGCTGTTACGTGTCCTTAGGTCATTCCAGACTGCCAGCCATTACCCTTGATTTTTAAAAAAATGCCATGTGCAGAAGTAATTTACAGTTGTAGTCAGAGAGGTCAGACATCCCTTCTTCTACTCTAAAATTCATTGCTTGTCTCAGCTGAGCTCCATCTAAGGAAGAGCTTTGGCATAAAGAGCTGAAATAGATTGAAATGAACCTCAGGCTCATTAGAAAGAGAGCTGTTATTTTTCAGGAAAGCAAAACCATTCCAGATACAGACATATTTTAAAAATTTAGCCTTGAGACATTGCTCTGGGAGTCTCAGTGTAGGTTGCATGAAATACTTCATTTTGGGATGTGATGTTAATGTGCTCTTTCCTGAGCCAAGATAGCATGCTGTAATTAAAAAAAAAAATCAATGAAAAAATTAATGGAATACTGTAAAGCGAATATTTTATTGGCTGATGCTAATAAAACGTTTTCACTGTCTTTAAATACCCAGAGGAGAAGGGGGATTGAGAGGAAAAACTTGAGATGTTACAAGTTAGAGAGGAACGGCTAAGTTTGGGATTGTGACAGGGTGTGGAATTGTGGCTTTCTGCCTGATTTCTCCCTTTCCAAAGCCCTGATTGGATGTGTCTGTGGTGGTGTGGGTGTGTTACACAGTGTACTACAGGAGGAAGCTGAGAAGAGCCACAGTTAATCACTGTACTGCATTTTTTTGCTGTTCCAAATAACAAGATTTGCCTGCATCTGTGACATGTGAAGCTGCATCGTCTGCACTGCTGCAACCTGTGAGCAGAGCCACTCGCTTTGGGGACAGCCCTGGGCCTCACCCGGGGTTAATTCTTCCAGCACTAACAGGAAGGGCTTTTCCTGCTGCCACTGCATTCCTTTAAGATCCCAAAGTTGATATAAAAAATAAATTTGTGACTGTGTGGTTGTTTCAAGTCAGTCCTTGGTCTGCAGTGAGGGTTTACAAGAACATTCTTCGTAGGGTTGGTTCAGTTTCAGCAGGGCTGTTGCCTGTGTCATCATCCATCTCTGATTTTAGGGGAAGTTTCAAGGATTGGTGCCATCCCATAACTTTGGTTCTTTTTCTAGTCCTGTTATCTACCAGGAAAGTACTCTTTTAGTGATAATTTGCTTTCCCTGCAGAAATTTAAATTCAAATCACAGTCCTACTTTGTATTAAATTTTTCTATGTGCAACAATAGTTAATATACCTGTCCATCTAATTATTTAATCTGAAAATAAGTTGCTTATTGAGAAGAAAAAAAAAAAAAGTCTGACATATTCTTCCTGTAATCTCAGACTGATATAAATTAAGATAATTTTTCATATCCATTTACTCTGAAAGAAGAATTCTCTGAAGGTAAAGGCTGTGGTCAGCAAATGTTAGATATTGGCCTAATTCTGAAATAGTTAAATGAGTTATTTATGCTATTTTGTACTAGCAAGGATTCATTAGCAACATAGAGAATTTTGGATGGCTGTGGTGATAATTTGGGGGTGGTGGAGCATTGCATTGAGGTTCTGGACCTGCTCTGTGATCCTTACAATGCGGAAAGAGTTTGATTTTGAAGTGGAATTGAGTTAGTAAAATCCTTGCCACCTTTCCTCATAGATAATGTTTGACTTTTTTCATGTTCTTGAATTCAAACCTCCTTGGGGTGGATCAGTGGCTTTTCCTTGCAATTTATGTCATCAGGCACCTTTGCTGGGGAGCTCAGGAGTTGTGGGACATCCTGGCTCTTCCTGGACCCCTTGGTTCTGCCTTTGAGGTTTCAGATTTTGGGCACTTGTTCCTTGGCTTGGCTTCACCTTGGCTCTGTTGGCTCTTGAGGTAGAACTCACTGCAGTGGAGTTGTCAAGTGTGTTCTACCACAAAGTAATTGGTTGGATTTTGGTAAGATATAATAAATCCTTGTGGTGAGGTACTGGTGATTTCTTTTATGACATCTAGGAGAGCAAAAACAAGGTTGGTGCTGCAAGAGGAAAGCAGCATATTTTGGAGACTTAGCCTTGAAAGGTTTGTGCTCCCTGCTCCTCTCTGCCCCACCCACGTCACACAGTTCTGAGCTCTGACTCTGCATTCACTTCTCACAACTCCTAAAACTTATTTGCTCTGTGATTCTGTCACTTTTTCTGATTTTTGGATAAGAGAGGGCAGGAAAGTACAAGATTTTAGTCTTGTGCAGCAGAGATTTTTTAGGCTTGAGATTTTTCACCTGTGAAAGATTTGAGCTCTTTCTGATCCTGTGGGTGCTTCTGTGGAGTCACTTTGTCTGCGTTGAGAACTTGTGTAAAGTCTTTTGGATTGCAGCAAATTGTAAAATAATTCAGAACCCCCACACTTCAGTGTTTGGCTGGAATGCTGATTTTATCCTTCTCTTGTGTTTTTTGGGGACACTGTCATATGATCCATGCTGTCTCCTGCTCTGGGAGTGACTTTGTGTAGCTGTATCTTATCACAGAGATTCAGCACACCCAATTAAATTCACATGTTAAAATTTGCTTTGAAGTGTCTCATATATCCAAATTTTGAAAGAATTGGAAAAATTGATACTCCCAATACTTTCTTCATTGTAGCTCCACACGTCCAGAATCATCAGTCTTGATAATTAGTTAATGAATTTGTACAGACAGGGGCAGAGCAGAGGCTGCTTTGTGCACAATTGCTATTATTTACTGTTTTGCTAAGGTCAAAAAATATAAACCAAAATAGTGAAGTGAATTGTGTGAAGTGCTGCTTATGGTTTTCTTGAATTTTTGGGTAAATACTTCTTCTCTGTGTTTACCATTGTAACACACCAATCCAATAAAGCTGATCAATACAAGAACACCGTTAAACATAAATTCTCATTTTTGTTTTATTGCAGTTATTTGTGAATGAATTTGGCTGAATATGGATCCAGGTGGCGGAAGTCTTGGATTGCAAACACAGGAATCCAAAATGCCTCACACTATGATCATGCAAGATTTTGGTAAACATTTTAACTATTAAACATAATGAGTAAAATCCAGGAGATGATCTTCTCAGGTATTGGGAAGGACCATGCTTATACTAAGATATTTGCATTTGAATTATAACACTGAATAATGTTAATTATTTTTTTAATTCTGATAAGAACCATTTTCTTCCGTGTTTCCAAGATTAAAACTGCTGTTTGTGTGTTAAAATAGCTCACCGTGCATTTTTTTGTTATGTCTAGAAAAGCAGTCTGCAAAATTTGACTGGCTAGTCCAGTCTGGTAGTGAAAACCAAGTTTCTGCCTCCAGCCAGTCTTTGTGATGTGGCAAGCTGTTGGAAATTTTACTGTAAATATTGCATAAAGCTGAGTGTTTATTTTTAATAAGGCCCTTGCAGTCCAAAGGATGAGTGCTTTTATTGTAACAGCAATTAATGGTTTGTTACCACACTTCCAGTGTCACGCAAGAATTCTGTGAAGGTTCACGTTGCTGCTGCAATGAAACGTTTTCTAATTGGGAATTAAAAAAAAAGAGACTGCAGTGTGAACTGGCCTTTTGTTTTTAACAGATCCTAAATTTGGGACAAACTCCATATTCTGTCTTGAAATGGTGTGTTTTGTTTTTCTTAACTTGTACAGAACAGGCTGCTTTTATCAGGTGAAATGCAAAACGTGGATGTGGAGAAGTAACAGATTTTCACATCTGTGTTTACTTTATCCGTGTGATAACTCCATTCCTTGGCTAAACCAGCTGCAGGTGCAGTAATTGTAACATCTTTCTCCCGGTTGGTGGTTGTTCCCTAGTGGCTGGGATGGCCGGCACCGCTCACATCGATGGAGACCACATCGTCGTGTCGGTCCCCGAGGCCGTGCTGGTGTCCGACGTGGTGACGGACGATGGGATAGCCCTGGATCACGGCCTGGCCGCCGAGGTGGTGCAGGGCCCCGACATCATCGCGGAAACCGACGTCGTCACCGAGGGCGTCATCGTCCCCGACTCTGTCCTGGAGGCCGACGTGGCCATCGAGGAGGCTCTGGACCCCGGTGACCACGTGCTGACTTCCGACCTGATCGCGGAAACCGTGCGGGTCCCCGAGCAGGTGTTTGTGGCTGACCTGGTCACGGGCCCCGAGGGACACCTGGAGCACGTGGTGCAGGACGCGGTGGCCGGCGCCCACTCGCCCGCCATGGTGTCGGAGGAGGTGCTGGTGACCAACTCGGATTCGGAAGCCGTCATCCAGGCGGCTGCCGCCGTCCCCGGCTCCACCGTCACCATCAAAACCGAGGACGACGACGACGGCAAGAGCACCTCTGAAGACTACCTGATGATATCCTGTAAGTGCACAGAGGTAGACGCAGGCAGGAGGGAGCTGAGCTGGAAGTGCTCTGGTGGGGAGAAGTTGTGTAACTGGACTCTTGGAACGCTCGGGGAATAGTGCCCGGGTCATTCCTGGTGTCTGCATTTGGGGGTTTTGATGCAAAATCACGGATACAACAAGAAGTAGAAGGACGTTGGTGCTACTGAGTGAGTGGGTGTGTATGTTTGTGTTTCTGAAATTATATATTCCAGGAAATTGAAAAAAACACTATGGAAAGCTAAACATTCAGTTTATTTTGAATATACAACTTTTTTTCCTAAAAAACACCACAGGTATATTACAATGCTATGTAGATTCATGTAAAAATAACATTGGGAACAATTCTCTAAGGAGAATCCACTAAGAAATGGTTTTTTTAAGATCTCTAACTCAGAGTTTTTTCAATGTGGTTTGTTTAGTGTATTAAAAATGATAATAGGCATTTCATTGTCTGTTGTGCTGTTCTGGGCTGAACTTGGAAATAAGGGGTCGTGTTCATTAATGATTGGCTCATTAACACATTCCAGTTCCCACACAGCATCCAACTCCACATGGTCCTGTTGACAGGTAGCTGAAGTTGGCCTCTGAAAGAACCTTGGGTACTTTGTGTTTCTTCATTATACCCAAGGTAGCAGTTGTTGCTGCTACACAAATTTGATAAAATATATGCCAAATTATTTTATTTTGTTTTTACTTCTTCCAATCACTTATTGAAATGTGAGTAGGTCAAAACAGATTTTATTTAGTCAGAAGCAATATGGTTAAAAAAAAAGTCAATGCCAAGTGTGTCAAAGTGTCAGTCTGTTCACAACAAGCTGCATTTATTAAAAATTTCATGACAGAGGACACCACTGATTCATAATTATAATGATTTTCCTCTCTTATAACATTTATGTCCCTTACGCAAAATAGATTTCGATTTTTGTTTTTGTTCAGTATAGGATGAGCAGCAATGATTTTTAAAACTTTCTATCATTACTATGTCACTAACAGAAGTCAAAAAGGATTTTTTGAAAAAGGAACTTCGAAAATGAGTCTATAAAGCAAATTAGACCTGAAACAAAAATAACCCTCTGTGGTTTTGTTACAAAAGGAGCACCATTTTTACAGCCAGTTGTTTCACTGAACAAATTCCTCCTTTCTGACGGAGTACTTAGGATGAGTTTATTCTGTAACTGGCTATTTCCCTTGTCTTGTAAGTCAGTCATCTTTGGGATTCCTTCTTAGAGAGATGAGTGTGATTGATGCTGATGATCCTGCACTTAGACCAGAGCATCTGAAGCTTTCAGTTATCTGATGGCCCCACGTGTGCCTGACACATTCCTGGTTTTGTCAGGTGTTCTCAGGCTTGGCTTTCGCAATGTTTCAAAGCCATTTTGAGACCTAGTTTTCAGCAAATTAAATTTTTATATGTGTATAATCGTGATGTGCCTGAATAGTCACAGTTGGAAGCTACATTATTCATCTAGGATTTTGTTTTAAGTAATCATTTAGATAAATTAAGGCAGTCATAGAATCGTTTAGGCTGGGAAAGAGCTGTAGGATTATTGGCTTTAATTGTTCTCCCAGCGCTGCCAGGGCCACCACTGACCATGTCCCCAAGGGCCACATGCACATGGCTTTTAAATCCCACAGGGCTGGGGATTCCAGCACTGCCCTGGGCAGCTCTGCCAGGACAACCTTCCCATGAGGAATTTTCCTCAATATCCACCCTGAGCCTCCCCTGGCCCAGCCTGAGGCCGTTCCCTCTACTCTTGTCCCTGTTCCCTGGAGCACAGCCCGATCCCCCCGGCTGTCCCCTCCTGTCAGGGAGTTGTGCAGAGCCACAGGGTCCCCCCTGAGCTCCTTTTCTCCAGGCTGAGCCCCTTCCCAGCTCCCTCAGCCCCTCCTGGTGCCCCAGCCCCTTCCCAGCTCTGTTCCTTTCCCTGGACGCTCTCCAGCCCCTCAATGTCCCTCCTGTCCTGAGGGGCCCCGAGCTGTCCCCAGGGCTGGAGGTGCCCCAGCAGTGCCAGCACAGGGGACAGCCCTGCCCTGCTCCCCTGGACACCATTCCTGATCCCAGCCAGGTGCCTCTGGCCTCTTGCCCACCTGGGCACCCCCGGGCTCGTGTCCAGCTGCTGCACTTGGGCCTTTCCCACCTTGCCAGCCCCTCCGCCCCAGCCTGGAGCTTTCCATGGGGTTGTTGTGACCCCAGGGCAGGACCTGGCACCTGTGAACCCCCACAGTTGGCCTCAGCCCATGGATGCAGCCTGTCCAGACTCCTCTGCAGAGCTTCCCACCTGCACCATCAACACTTCCCCAGCTCAGGGAAGTGGTATTTTTCGTCATCTGCAAAGCTGATCCCTTCATCTGCATCATTGATAAAGATCTTTGAGCTCTGTTTCCTAAGTTTTGAGCCCATGTTGTGCTGGGGGTGCCAGCCTGACCCCACAAAGTATCTGCTGTTGTGTTTTTGTCAGCAGTAATGAATCATTCTTTTACAGTTTTAAATTTTTTATTGTTTAAATATTGCACTTGAATTTGTTTTGTTTGTGGAGATAATGTGTTGTGCAGAATAGATAAAGGCCTCAATTTATTAAGCAGGTCAAAACTTTTTATTTATTTATATATATTCAATTGTCAAATGCTGTCAATACTGTAGAAAGTGAATTTTATAGTATTTAATTTGGGGTGTATATATAGGACTGTTGAACTGTTTTTATAATGTAAATCACACCAAAGTGATACTTCTAAAGAATTTTAAAATACTTAGTGGTCTTTTAATGAAATTTAGCATCTAAAAAGGGGAGACCTTACATAAAATGCCAGATATGCCCTCAGGGAACACCATGAGTTGTTCTGTGGAACACATTTGGGAACTACAAAAATATGTCATTCTAGGGTATGGAACTGATTCTGGAGTTTTAATTTCCCTTTCACTTGTTGGGAGTCACAGCTTAAATGGCAGAACCACAGAAACAGATTGGGTTGGAAGGGACTTTACTGAAAGGTGATTTTTCACCATTTTGAGGTGACATTCCCATGTAGATACTTTATACACTTCTGGTAATTACATTTCCTGTGTAAATGCTATTTGGACAGTAGTAAGTTGTCTTGATAGTCGAGTGACTAGAAATTGTCATTGGAAGATTATCACCACTCTGCAGATAAATTCAGCTTTTTCAAACCACAGGACTTAAAAAATCTATTTTTGATCCGTTTACAACACAAATACCACAAGGTGTTCACGATTCTTTGCTTTAACCCATGGGAACACCTTGATAAGAAGGAGTTGAACCCAAAAGCAGTGGTGGGCCCCTGACCCCCGCCCTCGGCAGTGAGGTGGAGCTGGTGAGCAGCTGATGCCGTGCTGCAGGGGCAGCGGGCAGTGCAGCTGAAGCCTCCCCTTTTTGTTTTTCAGGTTTGCGATATTCAGACCCACAGCGGGTTGCCAGCCCCCGCTCCGCGTGCCGGCCCCATGCACTATTCTGGTGACCTCAAAGCCACCACTGACCCACACTGGAGCTGGCCCGGGGGTAAGGTACTGTGCCACCAACACCTCCTTTGTAGTGTCTTACACTGTTGCCTCGTTTGCTAAACATTTTAGGATTCCTACTCCTCTATTTGAACCTATGGGACTTAAGTAGATCAGACATTAGAAAAACCCGGAGAATTGTCCGAGCGTGGGACTTAGCTTGCCCTCGTGTTGCTCCTCTGGTGGCTGTGGTATCACCAGCATAGTGCATGTGAGGATCACATGGATTGGGAGCTGGCAATCCACGGTGAATCTGGACATCACACACCTGAAAACAGCCCAGCCAGGTAAGTTTAACACTGGGAGTGTGCTGAGTTTTCCTTTAAAGCTTGTTCACTCAGGAGGATTCAGCATCTATTTATGGAGGTTCTCTGTTGTGTTTTTTTCAGTTTATTTTAAGGGACCAGATAATAATATGTAGTGCTTCTGGTGGGTGAGTCAGAGCTGGAAGACACTTTGATATTCCATTGACAGAAAGCAAGCAAACATTCCCTGTTCCCCTGAGTTCTCTCTGGGAAAACAGCAGAGAATTTAGCACTGATGAGTTAGCTGTGATTGAAGGCATCTTACTTAGAGAACAGAATATTTTCATGAGCTGTTCTAAAAAACTATAATATTTTGGCAATGCTTACTTGTCCTGCTGTGTTGTTTTTCTCTTACCCAAAGCTGTTTAAAAGGTAGATGGAATCCATGAGATTTACTTCAGCTGAGACAGGACTTTAGGCAAAAGCAGTTGCCAGTTCAGTGTGTTTTGTTGTGTTTGAAACAGAAAGCAACATCTTACAGATAACAGTCCATATAGATAGCATTTTCTCAGCCCAGATGATATTTTCCGAGTTTTGTTGTATTACACATTTGCTTTTTTAGAACAGTTTTTTCCCAGGGGCCCTGGGTACACAGACTTCTGGATAGTTTTCCATTTTCTTGGCTTAAATTGTAGACTGAATTTTTTGGAGAATACACAGTATGATTAATGGTGTAGAAGTAACCACAAAAGTTAAAAATACTGTTCTAAGTTTGCCCCTCTAAAACAGGACTCACTAGTTTTAAAGGATATTGAAGATTTGGGGGCTTTTCAGGCAATATTAAAACACTCACTGTATGTGAGTGTACGTGCTGTATTCATGCTTTGGGGTTTTCTTTGCTGCAAACATTCTTACAAAAACTGAAAAATACCTCATTTTTTTCCTTCATGTAATGTTTATTGCATTGCAGTTGATGTCCTGATAACTATCTAAAACTGTGGGATTTTTTCCTTACATTATTTCACCAGCCCCATGTTGGTGGGTAGTTACTGTCACATAATATTTATTAAATAGTTGGAAATTTTTGCATAAGGAAAACTTCCTGTCACACATTTGGTAACTCCCCTGTTCAGCAGGAAGTTGCTATTGTTGAATAACTTCCTAGGACAGAAATACTTATTTCTGTTTAACTGGTAATGTGTTACGTTCATTAAAAAGGTGAGTTTAGAAAAAAATGGGTGTTGCTGGAGTTGCACATTTGAAAAGAGCTTTATTACCACCTCCCAGTTCTAAACTGGCAGGGTTTGTAAGCTTTAAAATACTCTTTTTGGCAGTCATAGAGCTGGTATATAACCCCTCCTCATACTGGGAATTACCTCCAGTCCTTCCAACACTCACACAAGCAGTGGGAATGGTCATTGAATTAAATTAAACTTATATTTATCATTTTCCAGAACATGCATAAGAAACTGTGATAAATGTTAAAAGCCTTGCAGAGAAGGAAAAAAAAAAGTCTTTAATAGATTCATGCTTAGTAAATGTATGGAAATACTTACTCCAAGATAAGGGAATTTCAACATCTTCACTTTTCTCTCTTCTGACAACCCCGTTCTGGCAGCATAAAAATGTCAATTAGCAGGTGCAGTAACACTCCCACAGGGGATATAAAGGGGTTTAGTGACCTGGTGCTGGGAAAGTGGAGTGTCAGAGGAATATTGCAGCTTCTGTGTTGTGGCTCTCGCAGTATTTGTGCCCTGACTGCTCCCAGTGTCCTGCCAGGTCACACAAACCCGGCAGCGTGTGTCAGACTCTCACTCATTAAGGTGTTGATGTACCTGGCATTGATTTCAGTAGAGATTTAGAAAGTTTTTTAATTAAAAATCAAAAACTCTCTTCCTGAGGAAATATTTTTTCCTGATCCATGTTTGATAATTTTTCAGTAATGGAATTAATCCACTGGTTACAAAAAAAAAAACAACCAAAACAACCAAATCCCATCAAACAGCTAAACCAGCTTTTTTAAAATGTTTTCCATAGATGTTTCAGGTTCTAGAGCCTGGTGCTGATAACAGCAAGGTTATGAGATCAATCCCCATACAGATCATTCACTTAAGAGTTGCACTTGATGATCCTTGTGGGTCCCTTCCAACTCGGGGTGTTAATTTTCATCAAAGTATAGACTTCACAGAGGTTCTAAAATGAAACCAGGTATTTGCTTGTACTTACCTACATTCCATCCATTTGTGTCCTCAATGCAGAAGTTACTGGTGCAGTCCAAGATTTGTGAATAGAAATGAGGTTTCCCAGTGCTGTGAGCTGGGTGGGGTCTGTGGAATCCTGTCCATGAGTGGGAAGGATTTAATTTGGGATTGCTGGGGTGGGTTCCCACTCCCTGCTGCAGGAGAGGCACCTTCTCCTTCCCCCCTCCAGTGACTGCCCCGAGCATTACAGGCTTCAAGGGACTCCAGCTGAGCCCAGTGCTCAGGAGAGTTAGAGCAGCTCGTGGGAGCAGCACCAGTGCCCTGGGAGCAGGAGATGGGAGAGGGCTGGGGAGCACTGCAGCCATGCCAGCTAAGGCAGCTTTTCCCAGGCTCAGCATCCCCGTGGGGTCAGGAAGCTCTGCTGTCACCTCAGCGCTCACTGTCAGATTTTCTTTGCTTAGTGCACACGTGTTCTAATGTTACATGTGCAGTAAGATGCTGTTGCCTTGGAATGTGTTTCATTCAGATTTTGTCTACATTTTGTGGGATTCTCCTCTATTTAGAGGAGTTCAGTGGGTGTTCAGCACTGCACAGGTTTGTGTTGAACCATCTGCACAGAATCTAAATTTATCCTCAGCGAGAAGGGTGTCGGTACACGTGTCAGGGAGATGCTGAGTTCAGTGCTCTCTGTGTTGGCAATTTGAGGTGAATCTATGGTCATCTCTGTGAATGCCTCTTTTATCAAAATATGTTGCTTTCAATAGTTTGGATGTATTTTTTTTTCTTAGAAATTAAATGAACATTTTGGATGTATAAACCAAATAATCAGCCAGTCAGTTGTGTAAAGAATGAGAAGTCAATCTCTCATAGTAGTACTTGGATTTATTGTCACTGCATCTTTGAATCAGCTGTATATTATGCATTCATTTTCATTAATGTGTATGTTTCCAGGTGATAAAGTGGATAAAATCATAATTTCTTTTAGGGAGAAGACACAGCCAGATTTCTGATGCACACTTCTTTAGCTGGAAATATACTCCAGGTCATCACACTCCACAAGAGTTTCAGCCACTAAATTTTAGTCACTATGCATCAGAGTGAAACTTTTGAGAACTCTTAGACTGTAACAGGCAATTCTGGGTTAATTTTTAATACTTTTCTATAGATGTTAAATTTTAATTGTTGATACATTTTTGCTTTCTAAGAGCAGTAGTTTCAGCCATAAGCAGTTACCTCATTCCCTTTGATGACAAGCTCCCTCTTGTGTCCATCATTCTGTAATTCCTGCTGTGTTTCCTGAGTTACAATGAAATACTGAACTTGTGGAATCTCTTTTAAGTTCCTTGAGATGAGCTGCTTTTAAAGGCCACTTATGAATACAAACTTTTCTGTGCATGGGGAGAATAGTGGATAAAATCATGCTACTGATTACTTCAACGGCTAAAAATGTGTTTGAACCTCATTATTATTCTCCTCTCTTTGCAGTGGATGATGTAGGAGAGAAATTAGACCATATAGGAAGCACTCCCTTGAAGATCAGTTCCGAGGTGGCAAATGATGATGTTGCTAAAGATGATGGCTTTGGTTCAGAAGTTATCAAAGTCTACATATTTAAAGCTGAAGCTGAAGATGATGTTGAAATAGGTACCTTGAAATCCTGTTTATTCTTTCAGTAGTGTGAAGTGTTTTGGGGTCTTTCTGTTTGTTCTTCATTCCAGGTAATGCAGTGGCTGGAGTGTTTTGTAGAATGTGACATTTGTGGAGGCTGCCCAGATGCAGCAAATGCTGAGTGTGGATTAGTCTGGAGTTCTTTTTTGATTAGCAGGGATATTTTCAGGCAGCCAAAGCCCAAATGTAGAAGTGGCTGTGTGTCTGCAGCTGTTCTTTCAGCTGCTGCTTTTCTCTGACTTTGCAAGGCACAAGTGTGTCAGCACTGGAGTGGAGCCCTTTTGTTGTTGGGAGCCTTTGGTGGCCTTTGCAGAGAGAGGGAGGATTTCTGGGGCTGCAGGTGAACCAAGGGACTCAGAATTCTCTGCAGTTCCCTTTCCCCACAGATAGACCAGCAGTCCCTGTGCTCTGAGGGGATGCACAACTCACCTGTGTCTGTTCCTGAAAAGCAGAATCCCCTCTTGGTTCTTGGAGCTGAAGCCTCTGGGTCATCCCCAGGCCCTGTTCCCAAAATGCAGTTTGTTCCTCTGGGGATGGGCTGTCAGTGTCCAGGGACAGAAGGGACAGACTGCTCATGCAGCAGCAACAGAACCAAAATCTCTGATGGCTGAGAAGTAATTCCCAGCAGGGCTGTTCTCTGAGTTGCTCTCAGGGAGGTGGTCCCAGCAAATCAAAAAAACTACTTGGATCTGAAATTAATCTTACCAGTGGCTTTGTTCACATTGACTTAATGTGTGTAACTTCTTTTTGTTCAAGGTGGGACAGAAATTGTCACTGAGAGTGACTTTCACAATGGCCATTCTGTGGCTGGAGTCATTGAGCAAGGAGGTGTTGGGAGAATGCAGCGAGAAAAAATGGTTTACATGGCTGTTAAGGACTCTTCTCAGGAAGATGAAGATATTAGTAAGTATAATAAGAAATATTTTTGTTTCTCATGCTGTTTGTACGCCCATATAACCATCATTCTCAAGGACATTTTAAATTTTTTTCTGAAGGATTCTTCAGCATGAAGTAGTAGAAAACTAAGCGCATATTCCCTGAAAATATAAAGCAGGTTGTAATTATTTTAAGGTGATGTGGATAATGCACTTTGTGCATACTGTGTGCAATCATTTCATTATTTATATTAAATTTAACATGTCCATGGATTAAGTTAATGAGGTTAGTCAAACTTCTTATTTTTCTATTTTCCTACTGCAAATTAAGCAGCTTTCTGACAAAGTGGCAAATGTCATCAGTTGCAAGTTCATGAGTTTGCATATTGGAAATTTTGTGGGCATTTGTTTTGGATTAGTATTTATTGATACATGTTTTCTCTCTTTAAGGAATATCTGAATAAACAATGGTCCCCTAAATGCCAAAGGAAGAAAATTAATTTATAATGGGTATCAATTAGAGCGAAAGCAAATTAAATGAAGGAAAAGTTAGGACAGGCAGAATAAAATTAAAGATTTATTCTCCTCCCTTCATCCAGGCTGTGCTGAAATAGCAGATGAAGTTTATATGGAAGTTATTGTAGGGGAAGAAGAAGCCACATCCCTTCCAGACACCCAGCTTGAGGACTCAGGCGTGAATAAAACCTTTGTCCCCGTTGCTTGGGCTGCTGCTTACGGTAGGAACCTGTGCTTCTTTCCTGAAAATCCCTGCCATTATTTCCTCCCTCATCCAGCTGCCAGCATCTCTGGGATGACCTCACCTTGCTCTTGGGGTTTGGAAACAGCTCCTGCTCTCTGCCATCCAGTGATTGCTGTGTGTTGGGTTTCATGAGTACAAAGGAAAGCTTGTTAGGAGAAGTTTGATTTTGTTTCAGATCCCAGTCAAATGTACAGAGTATATGGGGTTTGATGCTTAATGCTGAAGATCTTAACAAGAATAGCCTTAAGTATTTTACATTAGTAGGAGGAAGGGGGAAAGACTGTAAAAAGGGAATAGTAGGAATAAATGTGTAAATATGTTCCTAATAATTCCAGTTTATATACATGTTTTAAGCCTGTTAGTCCTTCAGGTGAGAAACAAAAAACTGATTTGTTTTCAAATAGTGGAAGTGTCCTAAGATATATTGTAAATTCTGTCTATTCTTTTGTATAATTTCCTTGGATTTTGGTGTATAAGATGGTGTTAAGAGGGTACCAAGTTACCCATAGTTCCTGTTACAATTAATTTAGCAAGTTAGTGAAAATTCCTTGGTGTGGTAATGAGAGCCCAACACTTGGGCGGGTAAAGCGCTTCAGAACAGAGCTGTGGCACATAGCAGCAAATACTTGCAGTGCAAAATGAGGAGTGTGCTCCTGAGGCATCTCCAGAGCTCCATTGTGCTGAGAGGCTGCTACAGGCCAAGCCCTCTTATCTGCCTGCTGCTACTCCAGAGAGATAACGTGCTCCCATCTCAGAGCAAAGTGTGCATTTCAGATAACCTCAGCATTGCTATCTGAGGGGATAGATGAGGTTAAAAGTTTGCAGAAACAAGCATGTTAATAATGGAAAGCAGCAGGGTAAACATGCAAACACAGATGGGTGTATATTAATTCCACCCAGAGATGGGATTTTGTCTCTGAGGCTCATGGTTACACTACACCGAGCTGCACATCTCCCCTTGGATGGTGTTAACCTGTTACTTATTAGCTAAGTTAGTTTTCTCTCATTATCAGGCTTTCAAAAGCAGCATCTTTAAAAAGAATATTATTTTATAATGACTAAAACACCATTTTCTGCAGGAGATGAAAGAAGGCTTCCCCGAAGATACGAAGATGGTCAAGCGGCAGGTGAGAACTTTTAACAGCATTAAAACTAAAATTGTCTTTGAAAGAAATAGACATTTCTGTGTCAGTGCTCCTAATCTGAGATGCAAAGAATGAGCCATAAATTAGATATTGAAGGACTCTAGAGTCTTTCTCTACTGTTTTGAATGAAAACAATTCTAGATGTCTGTAGGCTTTCGGAGGGGTGGGGAAGTTGGGAGGCACTGCCAAGATTTTAATGTAGTTTGCAGACAGAAAATGCAGTTGTTAAGAAGTAAAAACAAGTTAAATAAAAATCAAGGAATATATTTAGACATTAATCAGTGTTTAAACAATCATGCCCTTGAGTCTTGTCAGGAAAGACAGATAGTTGTTCCTATTAGTACATTTATTTTTAATGTGTGTTGGTGGTAGAGGCATGGGCAGTGCTTGTTTTTTAAAAAGTAGATAATGCCGCTGTGCAATTCCATCGTCAGTCCCAAAGAAACAAGTTGTTTAAGGTTTTTTATGGTGTCTAATTTTTGTTTCTAGGAAATAACTTGGATACACGATTAGAAAACAAAAACGGTAATGCAACACAGTACCTGCAGATTTGTGATAGCATTAGCACTAATAGAGTGCTCAAACAAAAAACCAAGAAAAGGAGGAGAGGAGAGGCCAGGCAATGGCAAACAGGTAAACACTGGATGGTTACGGTATTGTCATGGAGTGCCACTTGCTCCTGTCGTATTCCTTTTCTCTTTTTTAAGCTGATGCAGAATTAAAAGCTATAAATGATGATTTGCGTATTTCCTGTGTCCTTCCCCCCTCCAGTTCTGTGCCTAGAAAATGTCATATTTTGCTATTCAGAGTCAGTACACTCAGGGCTGATGCAATTCATTGGAATGTTACGAGCTATTAAAAAGTACCCATGGCTATATTCAGTGCACATGTGATATTCCTGATCTGTTTGAGCAGTTTCTAAAACAGAACTATATAAACTATAGGTGCTCTGGATTGGTTGTTTTTAAACTACTGAGCCACTGTCTCTCTGCTGCAAGTGTAAGTGCATGAATCTGAACAGCACTTGGCTGATTTAAAACTTCTTAATCAGTAAATGTGTTTCCTTCATAACTTGTTTTTGTTTGTTCAAAAACAGCTGTTATAATAGGTCCTGATGGACAGCCCTTAACAGTTTACCCTTGTCATATTTGTGGGAAAAAATTTAAATCCAGAGGATTCTTGAAAAGGCATATGAAGAACCATCCCGATCATATGATCAAGAAGAAATACCAGTGCACAGACTGTGACTTTACAACTAACAAAAAAGTAAGTTTCCACAATCATCTGGAAAGCCATAAACTTATAAGTAAAGTCGATAAAACGCACGAGTTTACAGAGTACACGAGAAGATACAGAGAGGCCAGCCCGTTGAGTTCCAATAAACTCATCCTGAGGGACAAGGAGCCCAAGCTCCACAAGTGCAAATATTGTGACTATGAGAGTGCGGAGCAGGGGCTGCTCAACAGGCACCTGCTGGCAGTCCATAGCAAGAACTTCCCTCATGTGTGCGTGGAGTGCGGGAAGGGCTTCCGCCACCCCTCGGAGCTGAAAAAGCACATGAGGACCCACACGGGGGAAAAGCCATACCAGTGTCAGCACTGCGTGTTCAGGTGCGCTGACCAGTCCAACCTGAAAACTCACATCAAAACCAAACACGGCACCGAGCTGCCCTTTAAGTGCGAGCACTGTCCCCAGGCCTTCGCCGACGAGAAGGAGCTGCAGCAGCACACCGAGCTCTTCCAAGGGCACAAGACTCACCAGTGTCCCCACTGTGACCACAAGAGCACCAACTCCAGCGACCTGAAGCGACACATCATTTCCGTGCACACCAAGGATTTTCCCCACAAGTGCGAGGTGTGCGAGAAAGGCTTCCACCGGCCCTCGGAGCTCAAAAAGCATAGCGAGACCCATAAAGGGAAAAAGATCCACCAGTGTAGGCACTGTGACTTCAAAACCTCCGACCCCTTTGTGCTCAGTGGGCACATCCTCTCCGTTCACACCAAGGACCTGCCTTTTAAATGCAAAAGGTGTAAAAGGGGCTTCAGGCAGCAGAACGAACTGAAGAAGCACATGAAGACCCACAGTGGCAGGAAGGTGTACCAGTGCCAGTACTGTGAGTACAGCACCACGGACGCGTCGGGCTTTAAGCGCCACGTCATCTCCATCCACACCAAAGACTACCCCCACAGGTGTGAGTACTGCAAAAAGGGCTTCCGCAGGCCCTCCGAGAAAAATCAGCACATAATGAGGCACCACAAAGAGGCCATCATGTGATCGATAGGTGAGCTCCAGAAGGAAGCCGTGTAGAAACTGTGATATGCTAATTGGGGAAAAAAATAAATCTCACGAACTGTTTCTCCTGGTTTCAAAGCTTGATATTAAACCATAACTTTACATTCTTTGTATTAAAAGTCTTAAAAAGTATTAGGGTTGGCAGGGGATCTCGTAGCCCTATGGTTGTTGCTGATCAGAACCTAAAGAGCACTAGAGAATGCAGAGGATGGATGAATGTCTTAAATTTGCAGAAAGATGGATGAATGTCTCCAAGTGAACAGTATTGGCCGTTGCTGAGTCTAGAGGACAGGGCAGAGGCCATTGTGTGACCCATCCTGTCAGTCCCAACGTTTGTCTCCAGTGTGGAAACAGATCCCTGGTGGGGTGAGCTACAGAGGGTTTGCAAAGGAGCCCCCTCTTCACTTCTTGTGCGGTTTGGAACGGGGAGTTTTAGTCAGACACTTCATTGCAACGTTTTCAATTGTGCCTAGAAATTGAATTCCAGAACTGGCAAAATTTGGGGGGAGTGTGTCCCTTGTTCAGTTTGGTTTTTGTTTGTTGTTTTTTTTTAAACATTTCATAGGGAAACTTTCTTGTTTCCTTTACTAGTTTAGGTCCAAGAAGCATTTTTTTACTGGTTTTCAAAGCTGCTAACCTATTTTATTGCAGGATATGATGTTTAAAATAGAGCATTATGTTATGGTCTCAGAGGTGGTGTTCTGGTGCTAGGGTTAAAGATGTATATGTATATAATTTCCCTTTTTTTATCTGAAACTACAGTTGAATGTTGTTCAGTATGGCACATATAACAAAATTAACTTTGAATTTGACTTTTTTTTTAAAGGATAAAAAAATGGATGCAGCTCATAGTGTTGTGACTCAACACTAACTTTTTTCCTTGCTACTTTAAAGTCTTCTCTAAAAAGAATATTAAAAACAGTTGAAAACTGTAGGGGTTTTTTAATTAAAATTCAGAGTACTTAGAGGTTCTTTAGGGCAGTGTTCTTAACAGGTATGACAGATACTGTCCTACCTCCTAATATGAAATTTTCCATATAGACATAAAATTGCACCTTTTAATCGATTCTTTTAAAAAAAGATCTATACCATGCTATAAACATGCATTTTCAATCTGTAAGAAAGTATATATGCAGTATTTAACCAGAAAAATCTGCTGCCACTAGAGTTTGGAGGTGGATCTTGAGTTTACAGTGTATACATTTAAAATATGCATCCCTTTAAAAATGCTTTGTGTTAGCATGCTGCAAATCCAATGGCGCTTATATAACGAGCTGGTCTAGGGCTATTTAATGAAAAACCTGGTCATAAATGTTATGCATATAATGTGTATTTTTTACTTTTTTTAGTTGCTTCATGTTTGCACACAGCTGTTCACATGAGAAATTGTAACTTCATGCTATATTGTGGCTTTGTGTTCCAGATAATGTTCATATTTTGTTTTTGCACCAGATGAGAATCAGTTCCTTGAGAATAAATTTTTTTTATATTTCTAAACTTCAGAAAGTTAAAATTTGGGAAATCTCTTAGACAAATAAGTGTTTTATGTGGCTGTAAAAATGATGTACACGCTGTAAAATAAGATTGTCACTGTTCTGTGGGATTATTATTTCTAAATGTGTTACTCATCGTAACGGGCATACAATAAAACGCATCTCTTGCACTCCAGATTTTTTGGAGTTTCCTTTTCCTTTATGGTGTTCAGGAAAATTCCCATTTTCTGTAATTTTACCTGATATTTTTTAACTGCATTATTCACTAATTATTATGTAATCACATTTCAAGTAAACAGGTGGCTGCAGCTCTATTTATCAGACTGTTGAGGAGAGAATATTGGGTTTGATTTAACCTTAGACTTCCAGGTAATGTATTTGTGTTTGTTTTGCTTATTTCTAAAATAATTATCAAATGTGATACTGATATTCCTTTGAAATGTTTTTTGGTTTTTTTGGTTTTTTTTTTTTTAAGAGAATAAAATACTTTCTCACATATTTTGGAAAAACCCAGGTAGGTTTTTGTCCTTTTACCTGTGTAATACAACAGCTTGCAGAATGAAATGTTAAAAATGCTGCTTGTCCTAAACTCCCTCTCTTTTTAGAATACTCCAATTACAACATCAGTAACAGATTAAAAAGCTGAAGAAGAACATGTGCTATGAAATAAACCCCTTATTGAGGATTTCCAACGGGCTTCGAGCCACTGAACTCGTAGGTTTTGCACAAAAAGCAGAAATTAAGCAGACAGGAATGAATTCACCTGGGTTTTGTTGCTGCTTTTCCTTGCACACCCAGCAGTCAGAAGGGAAAAAAACTTAGTGATTTAAAGCTGTGGATTTCTGACAATGTCACTGCTTTATTCCTGAGAGTTATGTTGAACACGTGGACTGAAGGAGTTTCTCCATAGCCTGAAGTTGATCCCTGGCTCTGCCCATGACTGCGCTGGCTCATTTCTCCACACTACAGATGGACCAAATCATCAGGTAATTCAATTGCTGTTTGTGATGTAAGATTTTACTAGGAAGTGGTGTTTAAATCATCTGAAATGCAAGGATAAAATGGCACCTGAATCCTCAGCAGTGTGAGGGACAGTTCCCAAATCCTTCTCAGTGCCCTTTCCCAGTAAATATTTGAGAGCTGGGACAGGGTGCTTGAGCAAGCATAACGTCACAAAGGCGTGCAGGGCTTGCTCTGAAATGTCAGATCTGTTTGGTGCAGCTTTTTGTTGGCCTGACAGGTGCAGTTAAAAGTGATTCACATCCTGATCATCTGCTGCGTTTTTCTTTCCTCAGGTTTCAACTGCCCACAATTAAAGGTAATAAATGAGAGAGAAAAACACGGAAGAGCTGCAGCAGAACTGTGGAGCTAAAGGTGAGGTACCGGGTGTGGGCCGGTGACTGCTGGATTTGTCAGGGACTTCCCAGCCAGGGCTCTCTTGGCTTTTCTTTTACAGCTGAGGCAGAGAAGCTTCAATACTGCAGAAAGGTCAGTCAAAACAAAGAAGACAGTTCTTTTCAGTGCAAAACAAGACTCCGCATTCTGGCAGATAAAGACAAGGCAGAATGTATTTTGTTGTAATTATGTAAAGTAAATGGTGTCTGACTTTTTTCTAATTTGTTCCTGGAAAAAAATGTAGAAGTCTTGGTGGACCTACTTGAAATTGAAGTGGGAAATGAGCTGAAGTAAAATGCTTCTAGCCAGGATTTAGAGAGCTGAGACAATGAGAAAATGAGTTTCTGTAAACTCCAGCAGAAACCACATTAGGTAAATCAGTTCCAGTTCCACAGCAAAACGGGGACAGCTGAGCCCACAGTAACAGGTACTTCAGAGTAAAAAATACTAAATTTGCTTTTTAAATACATATGGTTTGGGAAAAAAAAACAGCCTATAAATAAATGGCCATATGCTTTATCTACTAGTCTTAATTCAGCTTTTTGACAACCATTCATTGCTTTGTGTTTTCTGTGAGTAGAAAGTGTCGTTACAGCCTCTGCTCTATAGCATTTACAGGGTCTGTTGATCTCCAGATTCTTTGAGGAGCTGTCCTTGCTACCCCAGGACAGAAGGCTGGCTGGCCTGAGCAGGAGCCTGGGCTTTTGCTAAGCAGGCTGCAGCTTCCCTGGCTGCCCCAGGATGGTGTTTCCACAGGGATGGATCAGCTGGATTTGAAAAGAGCATGTTCCTGGTGGTGGCCTTTGCCGTGGAATTGTCTCACCACGCCCAGCAGTTCCTGTTCTGAGCCCTGTCCATCCTTAAGGGAGGTCCCTGTGTGCCCTGTGCTGTGCCCTGGAGTGCAGGAAACACAGGTTGGTGTCACTGAGGGGCTGCTCAGGAAATGCACGGCTGGGAGGAGCCATCAGGAACTGGGGCCATTAATAACTCCAACTTCTGCTCTTTGTAGCTTTGTCCAGCTGTGGGAAACCCCCAGTCCTGGTGGGAGCACAAGGAGCACCTGCACCCGGACACCTGCACAGGTAACTCTGATGGCATTAAACAAACATGGTGCTCTTCCTCTGTTAGTCCTTTTTATGTTTAACATCACCAAAGGTGAAAAGTCTTTTGCTGACAGTGTAACTAAAATGATTTATTGCACTGTCCCATGGGAGGAGCATGCTAGCTCTGAGTGTAGATGTACGTTTTATTTATTACTCTGCAGAAAAAGGAGTTGCTTTAGAATCTGTTTTAGAATAATTACTGAATGCAGAGGGCAAGGCACTCCTTGTTCAAATGAGGGTATTTAACTAAATAAAGCCAAGCTGAAGGGGAGGACCAGGCTGGTGAAACTGCAGGCCTGTCCAGCCTGGACACATTCAAAGAGCAGCAGCAGGAACACGTTTTGCTCATGGCTTTTTGCCCAGTCCTGGAGAGCATGAGCCCAGCTGGACATCCAGCATTACCTGAGGGACTTCTGGCAGCAGCATCCAGAAAAGGGAGCCAGCCCTAACCCTTCACTTACAAAGAGCCATGGAGAGGAACAGGACACCACCTTCCCCCCTCCAGCCGTGCACAGGATGGTTCCAGAACAGACAGACAATGATCCAGAGAGTGAGACTTGGGTTTATTTCATGGTTACAGGTAGCCTCCAGCATGCTTTCCCCATTAAACATTGCCTAAGGGTCTACATTACCTGGGAACAGAAATACATGGCTGCAGCAGGAAAGCAAAGCGAGAACCCCATGATAAAAGAGCACCTTTGGATTGCAGCATTGCAAACTTTCCTGTGAGTGTCTGTGCTGTGTTGCTCAGACAACTGCTGAAAGAATTTCTGTGGTCCTGCAAGGAGCAGAAATTGTAAATGGCAGGTTGGTCTGATAAGGAAATTTAGTCCATGAGTTATTTTCATACAAAGTTCTTCTATATAAAAATATACCAAGTTCTTGAAAATTTGAAGCACAGCAAATAAATACTTACAGCTGGTTTGGAGCTGAAAATACATCACCTCTGAGGTCAGAAACATTCTCTAAAATGAGCCTTGGCTCAGCCCTTCACTGAACTGGGTCCTGCTGGCATTTGCCAGGTCAGAAGCTGGGTTTGATGGAAGTTTTGTCCTTTGTGTCCGAGCTTCCCAGACAGAGGCAGGTGTAAGGTAAGGAGCAGTTCCCAGTGAGGTATTTTTGGAGTTCCCATGCAGCCCATGACTGCAGCTGTGGGAGGGGTGGGACTGACACCGGGGTCATTCCCACTCTCAGCATGAGGAGACACAACATGGCTACAAGGATGAAGAGGAAAAGGTTTCAGGTGTCTTCCTTTTGTCTCCTAGATTGCCTCAGGACTGGCTGAAGAGCAGGAGCTAGTCAAGAACAGCTGAAGTCCACAGAGGGATAGCATCTCACTCTTCAAGGGAAAAGTGAGTCCTTAATGTTTTCCCAGCCTTCCTCACTATCAGACTGAACCTTTTTTGGATGCAGAAGAGCAGAAAGTAAAGCAGTTTTAGTTTGTGAACTCCTTGGAGCAGCTCTGAGGGCTCCCAGGTTTCTCTCATTCCTAAAAGAAACAAGCAGCTTGTTAGAAGAAATACACAGACCCTTTTTTTTTTATGAAACAAAACCACCTCCCAGAAAGCATCTCATTTAATTAACTACTTTGTTTTCTCTTGTAGAGTGTCCAGGGGGACCAGTGAGCCTTTCCTCTGTACCATACACTTTACTTTTTCATTTCTCTATTGCTGTTTCACTGCTTGACATTTCACTAGGTTGTAACGCACCTGGGTGAGGTTTAGTGCTCAGTAATAAAACTCTGCTCTTTACCAGTGACCTGAGTGAGCTTTTGCTTTCTTAATCCTGCTGCAGGCAAGGTCCCCTTGAGCAACAGGCCAGGTGTGTCACCTGCATCTGCTCAGGCTGTCACAGAACTGTCCCCTGGCCGTGCCCCCCGTGGCTGTGTCCAGGTGCTGCTGTGACCTTGTGCCTGCAGCCACCACCCCTCTTGGCCACCCCGCCACTTCTCCAGCCTTTACCT